>OY744526.1:80252293-80292293 GCA_963556195.1 Sepiola atlantica | reverse complement strand
CTTTGGACGCGCGGTCACAATGTAGGACCATAATAATTGCAATATGGCGATCGATTTCACTGGATATTTTTTAAAATCTGTTCTTAATTCGATGAAAAATAATTAAACCTACAAGAGGAAGCAAATCATAATCTTCGGTTGTTCAGGACAAGGACATTTAGTGAATAATAATATTTATTTTTCTTCTCTTTTATTACTTAAGCCAGGCTTTTCAAAGATTAAAATCTTATCATCAAAGGAAGTTAATGATGGATAAGTTGACAGATGAAAACAGTCAATATTCGAAATTTGAAAAAGTTTTTAAAAAGTTTTTTTTTAAGTTTTTAAATTCAAACGGGTATGTTCCAATGTAAAAGAGTGTCACCAAAAACGGAAATCCAAGTGGTATGGGGTTCATATGTATAGGTAAATCCAGAAGAAGCCGTGAAAAGATTCAACGACGATGTTTTTGCTCTATCCAGTATATTGAGCTTTTCTTACCTCACAATAGGTCCAACTCTCTAAAAGTTTACTTTTTAGTTAAAGATTTTCATATATATATATATATATATATATATATATATATATATATATATATATATATTAGAGTAAATGTTGCCTTTTAAAAGATGCCCATGTTTAAGATAGACGCATTTCGTATCATATAAACGGATTATAATTATTATCGGAATTAAATCTAGATAAATCCACAAAAATAAATATTAGATTCGAACGTGGACACCTTTAAGCTGACGTCGTCATTAACACTTGACTACTGAGAATTGTATCGTTAACGAAGATCGGATTAGTTGCTAAGTGGTGATGCTCTCATTTCATGGATGTTTTATGCATTCTCTTATATATAACTAGTAGAATACCCGTCCCAGGACGGGTATAAGCAATTCATATAGAATTAGTTTAAAAGTTTAATGTTTTTGTGTCTTGGCATGATATGGTTCGGTTTTAGTAGAACCCTCCATAAATGCTAAAATTTAAAAACAAAATGACTAATGTAACCACGTTATCCACCTTGTTGCCTGGAATACATGTTCCATAATTCATAAGTTCAATAGTTTAGGATTTTTCCAAGTACATAGATATTATTAGTGCTCACGTACCGATATATATATATATATATATATATATATATATATATCACAAAACTAAATTAACCAATTACATCTCATTTCCATCCTTTCACACACTCTTTATACATATTGCACATGCATACATTTTCTATGCTCATAATTATACAAATAGTATTTAGTTGATTAATAACACACTAATAATTAAATAAATAGGGGTAAATAAAAACTTTCACACATTATTTAAAACACTATGAATATTATAGCCCCACCTTTCTACTTACATTCACATATTACATATACATACATGTGTAAACACTGTTAATAATTACTAATCTAGTAATGATACACAAATAAAGGACAAAATAAGTTAAAATAAACACATTTATACATAAATTAGTCAGCGAGTTATATCATTTCCAACCCACTTTGTATATAATTCAACAAATATTGCAAGTAAATTCTAAATTAAGTAATAAGACACATGTAAAATAATCAAATAAATAGAAATAAATAAATACACTCACTAATAAATATGATACCCTCTTTTCTTCTCATGCCAAGACTTATTATCTTTAATCAAATTTTGCATTTCAAAATAGTAAAAATTCCCACGCCTTTACATTCAAATAACAAATTATGCTTATAATTATATTAATGGTGTTTGACTGATTAGTAATACAATAAAAATAAAGCAAACGGGAATAAATAAACACATTCACACATATTTCTAAACACTATGAATATTATATTATATCATTATTTACGACCCGCTTTTATACATACTACCACATATTACAAAAAATTTATTAATTATTTAATGAAACACAAATAGAGTAATAAAATAAATAGAAATTAATACCCCCAGTTTTGAATATTCAAACTAATATGAATGATACCCCCTCTCTCTTTATTCCCAAGAAACTTACTAATTAACTGATGAGGAACAAATAAAATAATCAAATAAATAAGACTAAATTAATACACCCATTTTGAATATTTAAACTAATAAATATGATACTCACCTTCTCTCTATGCCAAAACTTTTATTTTCAATAATATTCCAAGTTTCAAAATCAGTCAAACATTTTCCACATATCTACTCTCTTGGCTTTTTGGCTAAGATCAAAGTGTAGTATTTGTTCCGATAGATACTGCACCCCATACTCGTGTTGCATTGGCCTTCGGGTCTTGATTTACGCCGGTCAATGGGTCTGTCCTGTGCATTTCTGGGAGGTCCACCTTCCCAGGCTTTGCCTCCCCTCTTTGGGGAGGAGTAAGTTTATTTCTTACTGCCTAGGGCGCCCCTACCGGGGAATGCCGACGGGACTGCCCAGGCAATTTTTAAACCCCACTTTCCCGACCCGACCTTGGGTCACATCTTACTTGTTGGAGTAAGATAAAAACTTGCCTTGTGCCTAACTCCTGGAGAGGAGTAAATCAATACTCTCTTATTATTTGTCTTCCTTTTTCTTTTCTCCTTTCTCTTTTTTCTTTTTCCTTTTTCCCCTCCCAGTTTAGAATAAACGGCAGACTCATACTTCAACCCCCGTCCCTTATCTACTGCAGCCATTCTTGTCTGTGACATATTTTAACTCCAACAATCTTCCTAACAAAAAAGGCCATAAACTAATAAGTCGAAGACATCAATCCCATTCATCTCGCGTCCTTTAAAGGAGATAAGCCACTGCTGATAACACTACTACCAAAATCATGTTTCTATGCTTGTTCACGTGAACAGCCATGCCGAAGTCTGGACACTTTTTGACAAATCAAACTTAATAGTTTTTTATAATTTTTCTACATTGCTTTCTTCATCCTGAGGAAGTCTTTCAATAAAGACGAAACGTTAATGTATACATAAATCACATAGTTTTTGGCTTTCCTTTTTTCATTTTACATATATATTTATATATATATAATATTAAATTATATATTTTTTTATATTTTACCGACGTACGACGTCGTTTTGAGCTTACGGTTATCAGCAATGTAGGGAAATAACAATCTCAGACGGTCACAGGGCGCGAACCCGGTTCACAGAAACACCTTAAATTAGTAAGCGGTCATTTAGTCCTTGAGGCCACGAGAGATTGTCACGTGATTACGGAGAAATTAAGTGATATTTACACTGAAAATGGCGAGTGTAAACATAAAGATATTCGATAGAACTCAACGACAGAGTCGGAGTATTGCACTGGAGATTCAGGTTAATGTCTATTTTTAATCTCTCTCTGATAGTGCTTTACTTTCATTTTTACTTGAAAGGGGATTCTTATAAATTTCAATTATATATATATATATATATATATATATATATATATATATATATATATATATATATATATATATGAGAGAGAGATAAATAGAAAATACGCAAACGACGATTATTTAGATAATTGAATAGCAAACTATTTCGACAAGTGTGTCACCAATGATGAAAGTAGTTGCTCAGTTCATGCATTAATTCCATTTAGTAAAGACTACATACGGCATGAATTATAATTGAAAATCTCGAAGAACGAATTCACAGAAGGAGAGAGAATGGTAATATTCATAAAATATGCATATCTGCCATTATGCATGACGGAGCTCTGACTGTGATGAAGGTGCCTGCAGACAGAATATTACTTGTAAAACAAAATGAAGAAAGGGCGACATTATAGCAGGGATTCAATAGGCAGGGTAATGGCTCCGAAAGAAAAGAATTATCGAAGAGTTGGAGAAGGAAACATTGGAAATATAGTCCGCCGGGCTGTTAGTTTTAAACACCCCTATTAATGGTACGGCACAAGATATTTTTAATTTGAGGGGACTCAGTGCCTTTTAGCGCTAAGTATCATCTAAAAAAATAACGTGAATCTAACATTTCATTCATTTTAAAGAAAGCGCCAGATATGAGCGTACCAAATGTGGACGCAGATATGACACTTTGATTTGAGTCATTTGAAACACGTTAGTGGCAGACATTTGATAAACACGTGATGATGCTTCAGATGACCCCATTTGTCACATTGGCCTTGTCAACATAAGCTAAACCGAACAATTAAGATTTAACTAACAAAGAAAAGAAAAATCAATAGTTAATTACATGTAATGAAAAGAAGAGCGTCATTCTTTTTCAATCTGATGAAGTCAATATTTATTCAAGATTTACGAAACTGTATTTATATAATAAATCAAATATATGTGTAAATATTTATATAATAAATCAAGTATATGTGGAAGTACTTGTATAATAAATAAAGTATATATGTAAATATTTATATGATAAATAAAGTAAATGTGTAAATATTTATATATTAAATAAAGTATATATGTAAGTATTTATATATTAAATAAAGTATATATTTAAGTATTTATATAATAAATAATAAACGTTTCTATTTCTTACGTAATGTTTCATCTTCGATCAATAGCAGCGTGTATATCGTATATCGACCTGAAATGATTTCCGACCGACATTAAATGGATATATTTTGAAAAGGAGGTTGTATCGTTAAAATATCAGCAAATCATTTACAGAAGATAAGAAAGAAAACGATGCATAATGGAAATAGAGTGAACGAATTTCTTTCCAAATTAATTTTAGACGGCGGCGGTTTTCGTATGTGCTATTTGATTTCTGAATTTCTGGGGTTAATACCAACAAAATAAATTTTTAAAATGCTCTGAGAATGATGTAATCTAAAGTCTTAGCCTAAAAAAATAAATAAATGATTTTATTCATTTAAAATAGCATCATGTTTTGGTTTTCAAATTTTAATATAAAATATTCATGTACATGTATGCTTCAAAGAAGTGATCTATTTCCTTATTCAAAAAGCGCCAAACCAGCGTAGCACATCGACCGGCTAAGCATGGCTAACTTAGAAAAGGATCGAACCCACGATTTCACTGTTTGTACTCTGGATGTTAACCTCCGGACTATGACGCCTTGCATGTAAAAATATTCGATTTTGTGTCGCCTAAATATAAAGTAATGTATTTGTTATTGTTTTTACTGGCGATAATAAACATGTGTATTTTTTTTTTACTTCTTAAGCGGTAAATAGTCATGCTGAAGATTGCATTAAGTCGACCATAAGATGCTGATGACGGCTGATAGCCAAAATCACGTGTCCATGGATAACTTTTATGTACGCACAAATTAAAGGAATATGAGTATAAAATATACGATATATCATGAAATGAAATGCCGTAGAGACCAGATGTGAGAAAAAGATGAAAGGAAAAACTAATTAAACACAGGAAGAAATAATAAAAAAACGAGATATATACCGGTTTCGTTCGTCTGCTAGACATACCCAGGTTTCATTCGTCCGGTCAGCTGGAAATTAGGAAAAATTCCAGGTTACAACGACTGAATGTAGTCGTCAGTTTTGTTTAGCACGTTCGGACTGGAGAAAATAGTTAGGTGATTATCTTCGGCGAGATTTATGACAAACTTTGTATTATATTTTAAGTGAATTAATAATGTAAGTAAAATAACAATTTAATTGTGTTTAGACTTTAAAAAATATAAAGACCTATTTTAATGTGCTACGGCTAATAATGGACATTTCTATTTGGCCAGATGACCGGACAGATAGCATCAAAACGAACGTGGAGAAACTGGTTAAACAAGTTCGTGGTTGGAATTACGCTACGAATAACGCTACGAATAACGCGCGTGAGCGCGCTCACACACACACACACACACACGCGCATGCGCATGCGCGTGCGAGCGCATACGAGTTGTTGTTTACGTGATCGCATGTTTTTAAACTGGAAACAAGTTTCTGTCTGCGATAGCTGAGCCATCAGGTGATAAAACAAAAGGTGGGAGCAAATGTAATTTTATTCCAGAGTCGTTTTTCCATGAAAATGCCTTTCAGTCGCTGCCCGTCTCATCTTTCTATTCTTTCAAGATCCATTGGAAATGACAAACATAGTTCAAGTAACAACTTACATCTGGCGCATTGGCCTCTGGCTTTTACTTACAATGAGAAAACAAATACCTACTTAGACAACACGGAAACAAGTTTTACACAGAGGTGGGAGTAGGATAAAATAATCCGCCCCCGACTCCTGTTTTAAAAGAAAACTCGACTCTTATTCCTGAAACAATTTCCGACATTAGAATCCCGGTTCCCCAATTCAGAGGTAGGTAGTTAACCGGGAAAAAATCCTAATCACGGCTGGGAGGAGAGGCCATTATTTACTCCCCCCCCCACACACACACAAGTGCAGGTTTAGACACGAAATCGGTTGTCAATGTGGGAAAAATGCAGCTCCACAAGGTAAACTCTGCATTAGGACAAAAATTTTAATTGCCTCAGTCTAGAAAGATGTCTCCTTCACTGACAGAAGACAGAGAAGATGACGCGTAGTATCAGAACATATACTACACTTTGCTCCAAGCAAAAAATAGAAAAACCACTATCGACTTCTGCAGAAATTGCCGACGCCTGACTGAATTGGTCGAAAACATACGACTCCGAAATCACAAATAATAAACTTGAAAATATCATTTAATTGAGATTAACGAAATACGAATAAATTCAACGAATTTAGTGTTTTAAGAAAAGGACAACCAATGCGCAAATCTCTAATTGTTCTCGGTAATACATTTAAAAAAATAATAATTCAGAAACTGAAGATAGACGTCTGCAAAGAATGAAAAATCAAATAAATGTTGTTTTTTTTTACTTTTATTCACCCAAAGCAAGACATATTGCCACTGAAGCGTAAGGGCTACTGTGATAAGGGCCAGATTTATAAAAGGGCAACCTTGGTGGGGAGTTGGGCAGCAAAATGCTTGTAAACATTAAATTTAAATGTCTGTATGTTGGTACGATCGGGGAAACAGAGAGCAGGAACAGAAGTCTAAAGACAAACCGTTCCAGTGAAAAAGATATTAAAGTAACAAATCTGCTGGATTCTCTACAGTGAAGGGGTTGAATTTTGCTTCTAATCGCGTGAGTTGTAAGAATTTTCGTTGATGGGGGTATAATTGTATTAAGTTCATCTGAGAAAATTCGAGGGAATACTTGTAAAACAATCACATGAATGCATCACTCTGGCGATGCAATAGGGCTGTAGCTTGAAAGACACTGCGGGACCTTATCAGGTTAGGAATTATTTTGAGCATTCTGCCAAGAATAGGGGGCTAAGGATGAGTTCATTAGCCCAGGTGTTGCAACAATACTAAATTCATGGACAAATGATGACCTTACTTTTAAACGGATCAGTGATAAAGTAAGTATAAAAAAAAAAGAAGTAATAAAATTGAACTAGATGAATTAATAAGGAAAACGAAAAAAACTTTCTGTGTTTCCGTTGTTTGTTTTAATGTGGACACCAGATATTGGGAGTTGAGAAAAAAAGAAGTAATAAAATTGAACTAGATGAATTAATAAGGAAAACGAAAAAAACTTTCTGTGTTTCCGTTGTTTGTTTTAATGTGGACACCAGATATTGGGAGTTGAGAAAAAAAGAAGTAATAAAACTGAACTAGATGAATTAATAAGGAAAACGAAAAAAACTTTCTGTTTTTCCGTTGTTTGTTTTAATGTGGACACCAGATATTGAGAGTTGAGAAAAAAAGAAGTAATAAAACTGAACTAGATGAATTAATAAGGAAAACGAAAAAAACTTTCTGTGTTTCCGTTGTTTGTTTTAATGTGGACACCAGATATTGGGAGTTGAGAAAAAAAGAAGTAATAAAACTGAACTAGATGAATTAATAAGGAAAACGAAAAAAACTTTCTGTGTTTCCGTTGTTTGTTTTAATGTGGACACCAGATATTGAGAGTTGAGAAAAAAAGAAGTAATAAAACTGAACTAGATGAATTAATAAGGAAAACGAAAAAAACTTTCTGTGTTTCCGTTGTTTGTTTTAATGTGGACACCAGATATTGGGAGTTGAGAAAAAAAGAAGTAATAAAACTGAACTAGATGAATTAATAAGGAAAACGAAAAAAACTTTCTGTGTTTCCGTTGTTTGTTTTAATGTGGACACCAGATATTGGGAGTTGAGAAAAAAAGAAGTAATAAAACTGAACTAGATGAATTAATAAGGAAAACGAAAAAAACTTTCTGTGTTTCCGTTGTTTGTTTTAATGTGGACACCAGATATTGGGAGTTGAGAAAAAAAGAAGTAATAAAACTGAACTAGATGAATTAATAAGGAAAACAAAAAAAACTTTCTGTGTTTCCGTTGTTGTTTTAATGTGGACACCAGATATTGAGAGTTGAGAAAAAAAGAAGTAATAAAATTGAACTAGATGAATTAATAAGGAAAACGAAAAAAACTTTCTGTGTTTCCGTTGTTTGTTTTAATGTGGACACCAGATATTGGGAGTTGAGAAAAAAAGAAGTAATAAAACTGAACTAGATGAATTAATAAGGAAAACGAAAAAAACTTTCTGTGTTTCCGTTGTTTGTTTTAATGTGGACACCAGATATTGAGAGTTGAGAAAAAAAGAAGTAATAAAACTGAACTAGATGAATTAATAAGGAAAACGAAAAAAACTTTCTGTTTCCGTTGTTTGTTTTAATGTGGACACCAGATCTGGAGAGTTGAGAAAAAATTAATTTAACTTTCCACTTAAAAAAGCCGACTCAAATTGCTGCAAAAATCACCAACCCTTGATCCCCCCCCCCAAAAAAAAACCTTCAAGTTAAAAAAAAAAACGGATCCGACTTTAATTTAATTGCTTCCCCTTCAGCAAAATGTAACACAAGACTGAAAGATGTGGAAAATCAGCTCCCCCCCCCCTTGGGGCACTCTTGGTCGATACAAAAATAGCAGAGAACAGACTCATCGGCATTCTCCGGTAGAGGCACCTCATACGACCGACCATAATATAACCACTTCCCAAATTAGGAGGTAATGCCTGTAAGGTGCACGTCCTAAGACATTGCCGGACAATACCTTATTCCGACAAAGAGTCTGATAGATTAGGCCCTAGGTTGCCAGAATGGTGTCAACGCGAACCTCAGCTGGTATGAAAGACTAGGGCCGAAGCCCGAAAGCGACTCGAACTTGCGACATCCTGTAGATTATTATACGCATATTATCACAAACATTTGCTGTATGACATTGAGAGGTTTTTTAAATTGTCTTAAATATTCAACATGGAAAACTAATGCATGATTTAATTGAATAAACAATAACATTTTAATGCTAATAGTTTGTTGTGTTTTATATTCGATACAAACAAAAATATAGTATTTATTTCGAATGTATTCCTTTTAAAATACATATAAAGATAATCATTAAGTTATATTCATAAGGTCATAGCATTACTTTAAAAATATAAGACAGATTATCATGTATTTCGTGAAAAAATATGATGATGTAATACATTCTCTGTAGTCTACTGGCTGTGCCTAAGCGTAAATAGAAGTTAATTCTCTTTCTTTACGTGGTAATTTCTCGTGGCCTTACTTGCGGAGTCTAGGGTGATTCTGTAACTGGGTTCGAATCTTGCAACCGTCTGAAATTATCATCTACGCTGATGCTAGCATAAACTTGAAACGCCGGCGTATGTAGGTAAAAATAATTTAACATTTATTTTAATAAATAAATAGACACAGAGATAGATTGTTTGCGATACATTTGAACGACAAGCACTCTACCTAAATGCTAATAATTTTCTCTCATCAATGTGATGCCTCACGATGGGAGCGACATATATATGTTTTATATATTTATCTTTATGTGTGCATATGTATATATATATTATATATATATATATATATATATATATATATATATATATATATATATATATTGGTACAGAAAAATTAGTACAACATTCGTACCGTCGGTTTCAAGCACGGAAGGACTTAGCCATCCGGCTCTCTTCAGCTTCTGTTGTCATCTGTTTCGGAAATGTGAAGTCACGTGTAACTCTCGTTTGGACGCGTTATTTGCTTAGAGTGTTGTGTATGTGTGTTTAAATTTAGTGTAAGGAAGGTTTAATTAGGTTTGAAAAAAGGGGGAGTGTGAAAAGTAACAGTTGAGATTTAAACCGGAGGAGATTTAAAGAGATATAAAATAATTAAAAATAAAAAATAAAAAATACCGACTTCCACTCCAGAAAATCCTCCCAAATATCAGCCACCATAAATATATAAAAACGGGAATAAATATCTTAATATTTTAAATAAGCTGATTTCTACACCATAACCAGTAAATTATACCACGTTAATATTTAACAAGAGAATTTTTCCAATAATAATTTTTCCAGCTATTAAAAGGGAAACACCCAGATTTCACGAAAATAATTTCAGCAGGCCTTAGAAGTCTCCTAAATAAGTTCAATCTTGCCGACTTAGTCTTTGTCCTTTCTCTAGATCAGACTTAATCAGTATACCAATATCATTACTCCCATAAGCCTTTACTATACCTTAGCCAAAAATGTTCGAACTTTATTAAACTTTAAAGTCTCAACCCCCCCCCCCCGCTCCAACACAAATTTTAAACAAATATACATGACACTCTAAAGCAAATAACGTATCCAAACGAGAATGATACCTGGATTTACATTTCTATAACAGATGACAACATAAGCTGAAGAAAGCCGGAGGGTAACGTCCTTCTGAGCTTGAAACCGACGGTACTAATGTTGTACTAATTTTTCTATACCAAAAAATGAATAAATATTAAGCTCTTAATTTTCATTCTCTATTAATCGAGCACTCTGTGGGATATGCCCCATC
Organism: Sepiola atlantica; assembly: GCA_963556195.1. NCBI lineage: Eukaryota > Metazoa > Mollusca > Cephalopoda > Sepiida > Sepiolidae > Sepiola > Sepiola atlantica. The sequence continues at coordinate 80,281,518 of OY744526.1, read as the reverse complement.
ATATTACATAAGTTATATATATATATATATATATATATATATATATATATATTGTATAATTAGGCAACAATTCTTCTTTTATACATATCTGGTTGAGCAGGAGTGCCAACTTCTGTTTATTCTTTCCAATTACTTACTAATGACCTTAGAAAAGCTGCTAAAGAATTAAAAACTCACTCAGACATTATTATTAAACGCGCAGATAAGTCTAACACATTCGTCATAATCAGCAAAGAACAATACTACTCTAAACTAAATGACATTTTATCAGACACATCAAAATTTTTAAAAATACAACGTTACCCTACCGAATAACTTAAAACACACATCAATAAATTAATCACAGCAAACAACGCTCATACAGATTCCATAAAACTTAACAAAATCATCGGCGAGTATAAGCCCGGTTACATCGACGGAAACGTTTAAACACATAAAATTAACTACCCACTCCGACCTATTATATCTCAAATCCCCACACCTATACACACACTAGCCAAAACCCTCAATAAACTAATTACACCTTATCTGCCCAATAGCTATAGAGTAAAATCATCGGATGAATTATTAGATATCCTACATACGGTACAACCTAAAGATGAACTGTTAGCTTCTTTGGTACCGTTCTATGGTTCTAACTGTAACTTATACATCCAGGTAGATGGCGTTGCAATGGGATCAGACCTAGGACCATTGTTCGCCGAGTATTATATGTCTAACCTAAAAATGAAAACTTTTAATATTATCCCTAAACCCTCCATATATCTGCGATACGTCGATGACATTCCCCTACTGACAAAACACTTATCTAATTTAACTCAAATAAAAAATGCTTTTAAAAATAATTCAACATTAAACTTTACACAAGAAATTAATATCAACAAAAAAATTCCCTTCCTAGATATAGAAATAGAAATGTCTACAGATAAATGTATCACCTATCCGTATAAGAAACCTACTAGTAAAGATTCCAACTTACTTAATTTCAAGAGTGAATGCCCTGATGAATATAAAATGGCTGTCATAAAAAACCTTATCTATTGTGCCAAAAGAACTCCTCCAGTAACGAAATATTTTTAAAACACTTACCGATATCAACAGAATTAACAATAACTTCCCGAATTATATAGTAGATAAACAAATAAAAAACTCACTAACCGGCATAAATAAAAACACACTAACCTCCATAAATAAAAACACTAACAACAACATTACTACTAATAATATAATTTTGTTCTATTGCAATCAGATGCACTCCAACCATAAAGTAGATGAAAAAATCATTACAAATATTATACATAAATATATATCCCCTGTAGATAACCACTTTAAAATTATATTTATTATTTACTATAAAAGATTTAAAACTAGAAATTTACTAATAAAATGTAATCCTACTGACAATGGCTTACTAAAAACTAGTAGTGCCATATACGTGTTTAAATGTCCTATCGGAGAATGTGTCTTTGCCAACAACACGTATATTGGCATGACTAGAACCAGTATTTCACGTCGACTAACTTGCCACCTGACCTCCCCTTAAAGCTCCATTTACAAACACCGTAAAGCACATAACATATCCAAAGATAATTTTAGAAATATCTTAACCGGTAGTACATCCATCCTGGCTGTGTCATTTTGCGGTATCCGCGTCCCCATAATGGAAGCATTGTTCATTCAATTAAAAAAAGCCCAACATCAACCATGCCCGTTATGATGGGTGCGAAGGCGTGTTGAAATGCTGTTGAATGTTTTTAATGTTTTTAATCACATGGAAACGTCTTCTTAAATAAATTCACTAAGTTTATTTTGCATTGTTCAATCATCCGCCTAAAGACGACCAATGATGGTCGAAAACGTTTGCGTCAAATATGGAGATTTCCTACACTCCTTGGTTAATATTACAAGATCTATTGTTCGACGAATAGAAAGATTGGATCACGAAAAGAATAAACAGAAGTTGGCACTCCTGTTCAACCAGATATATATATATATATATATATATATATATATATATATATATATATATATATATAAATAAAGATAGATGGACGAAGAGTGATAAACATGCACGAATGTCCAAATTTATTTCAAACTTCGATTGTTCAATGCAAGGTATATTCTGTAATAAAATTATGTTTATTATTCTTTCCTTAAGTCAAGGCTTTTCAACAAAAGTTTACTTTTAGCTTCATATTTATTCTCTCTCTCTCTCTATATATATATATATATATATATATATATATATATATATATATATATATATATATAAATTATTTTATATGGCGTACATCGACATGTTATGGTTCCGAGCATACATCCATATCAGAGCAAAACTCTTATACTAAGTTAGAGGTGTTAGTGTAAAGCTAAATGTTATCGTGTGATTGCTTGTAGCCAAAGTGCTGACTCGTCAATGCCAAATAGCTACTCAGAGTTGGAAGGAAGAGATCCTAGGCAAAAACAAGAGGTGTGACAAGGTAAGATAACTCTGAAAGACAGAGTGATCATCCGAGTCTTCATTATTCTTTATTTATTCCTTTATCGCCACGAGGATAATGTTAGATGCAAAGTTCAGTTTTTAATGTAAAATGGCAAACACAAAATATTAAGAGTTCTCGACGCAAATAGATACGATTTGGAGAAACGGGTTCCTAAAATATCACGTGACTCGCGGTTTGGGCGGATTTTCAAGTTTTTCTTCTTACTTTTTGTTCACCCCAAACAAGGCATATTGTTGTCACTGAGACCAAAGAGCTACTGTGACTAGAGACCCGATTCATATTGGCCATCCTAAGTAAGCAGTTGTTTCGCAAGATTGTTGTTCACATTACATTTAATTTTCAGCAGAGAAATAGCGAATTCCAAAGACAAGCGGTCCGAGGAAAGAAGCTATTAGAGTGGAAATTTTTCCGGCATCTGGTAACCTTTGCAGTGTAGGGGTGGGATTTTGCTGCTAGTAGGTTGAGGGGGATACAAGTGCAGTAAGTTCATCGGAGCACATTCCCTGGAAGTACTTGTGAAACAAGCACAGGGATGACCCATTGAGGCGATAGGACAAGGGCTGGGGCTTGGTAGATAATGAGGGACCTATTACGTTATGGACTCTTTCTTGCACCCTATCTAAGAGGGAGAGACTAGTGGTTGGAGCAACAGTCGATATGTGGCAACAGGACTTCATGCATGGACGAATGGTGGCTGTATAGAGACATAGAATACTGGCAGGTGTGAGAAGTTTTGTTTAGCCCGGTAGAGGGAGCGCACTTTCTTTGCAGCAGACTTAGCAGTATCATTTATGCATTTATTCAAATTCATGTTACCTGTGAATGTTAGGTCGACGAGTTTAAAAGCCGGCCTCTATGGAAGGGTGGTTGATTGGAAAAGATAAAAACAAACTAGTTTTCTTTTAGAGATTCGAACTCGTAATGTAATTACTCCATCATGGGCGTGGAAGTCAACTCAATTATTTTGACCTATGAAACACACTCTCTACTCTGCAGAAGCGAGAGACTGATTACCTGATCAATGTTCGATTTATAAATTCCGGACGAACGCTTCGCTTCCTAATAGATTTTTAAAACCCCTTGAAAGTCGTTCTGTAAATTTTAGATTTATTTTGGCCGCACGTCTCAGCTAAAGAAGTCGTACAATTTGCACTTGTGACTCTCTCGGCCATCGTGATCAAGAGCATCGATTAGCCGATGCATCCGAGATAATTACTTGGAGTAGTACACTCCTTTGATGTTAAAGTAATAGCCTCAAGCTAGTAAGAATAAATGGTTTCGTTTGACTGTTTTACGGCATATCAACCCTTTTGGGGTTATTTAGTTCTGAAGACTGCAAATTAAGTATGAAGGCCGATAAATAAAAAAAATAAAAAATAATTTATGATTCTGTCAGTCTTTTTAGTGGGGGTACGTTACCACCTGCACTTAGGGTTATTGATAGAGTTCCAGTGCTTAGGGAGATAGGAAGTAAACTACCGAGGCCGATAGATTGTTTTTGTCATTTTTTAAATTTATTATTTTTTCGCTCGTTTTTTTTATTATTGTCGATTAACACCCACTGGTAAATGACCCTATCAAACACCACCCACCCAAATGATGTTCCCCTTTTTAAGCAATTACGTGTGAGCACCCTTTCAATTGGCTGGTTTGCCTGTTTGATGACATATAAACCGTTTGTTGTTATTTCATACTGAAATAGATTTTCCTTTCTAAACGATTCTATGGTTGAGGTGATTTATTTGTTTTACGGCATATCAACCGTTTTTCGATTAATTAATAATAAACGCACAACATCTATTTCAAAATATTATTTAATTGGTTTCGGATTTTTTTAGATGGAGATTAATAATTTGTATTATTTGGAAAATTCCGAGTGTGGCTTGAGGAGGTTGAAGGTTATAAATTTAATTAATGCCGTTCAATTTACACTCCTCTCACCGCATTAATGCTGAGCAGATCCTTAGACCCCACCCCAAAAATTGAATTTTATAAAATGTAAAATATAAGAACAAGTGAGGTAATAACGTTTTTTATAGAACACAGTAAAGAAAATACGATTCCTCTTTTCAAAATTTTTAAGATGAAGATTGATAATTTGTATTATTGAGGTTATTCTTGCTACTGTTCTCATCTTGTATGTTTTTCTCACACCGTTTCGGCCGAGGTAACCCCGACCTTCTTCAGGTACACCTTGTTGAACTCGGAAAGCTGAACGGAATATCGAACTAAACCATTTATTTAATCCACGGAAGTTGACTGATCTTGTTCCGTCAGTCATGATTGGGTAGAAGTTTTAAGTAATTGTAATTATATTCTTAGTATCGCCCATACTGAATCTTGAACCATGAACCTCTAGAAGACTATCACTTAGAACTGATAATTATTTGGGTTATGGAGGTTACATTAATCGAAAACATTGTGAGAATATCATTAAAAATGAGAACAGTAGTCCGAATAATTCAAATAGTACAACTTAATTGGTTGTTTGTTTTACAGAAAATTAATCCTTTTAATTATTTAATGTCGAAACAATAGCTATTTTCTAACGATTCCTTGTTTGCGAAGAGCTGCTTAATATAATAAAAGCTTTTCATTCTTTCAAAAGGTTATGAAGATAAAATTTCGAGAGAGAGAGAGAGAGAGAGAGAGAGAGCTCTAAGAGTCTCCTAGTATAGTAGAGTTAATATAAAAAAATACTACTTAAATAAACAGGATAGTAAATGGACTTATTTTCTCTGTTAGAGGGATAACAAAAACAATAGGCTTTACTGTTTAATATTCTGAATTAAAACAATAATTTATGATTCTCTCAGTTTTTTTAGTGGGGGTACGTTACCACCTGAACTTAGGGTTATTTATAGAGTTCCAGTGCTTAGGGAGATAGGAAGTAAACTACCGAGGCCGATAGATTGTTTTTGTTATTTTTTAAATTTATTAATTAAAATGTTATTAGAATAACACTGATATCGGAATTAGTTTCTTTGTACTAATGAGTTACTACTTATCAAGGCCAAAGACCACTCGAGGATAAGGTTTAATGAAATGGAATGATTGTCAGTTGATAGATGAAGAACCTTATAAGAGGATTGAGAATGTTTTCTGGGATGGAATCTGTTGACATTGAATTTGAAAACGACCATGTTGTTATTTGCAAGGAAGCAGTCCCGTGGTAGTGTGTTCCACAAACGGGATAGCCTTTGCGAAAGAGCTCTATTTGTGGAAAAGACATCTGACGCTAAAACACACTGAGGAAGAAAAAGGTTTTCGTAGTGGTAGAAAAAATGAGTTTCCGCTGTAAATGCCTGATAAGCAGGAACCAGAGATTGGAGCTCGGTCGAGCACATTCCATGAAAATAACGATAGAGCAGAGAGGGACTAGTAACATCTCTTCTGTGAAAAATGTCACTGTAAGGAACAGAAGAGATCATCCCACACTAGATTTCAAAGTCGATTTTGAGTTCTGTCTAGGAGCGAAGAGTTTTCCAAGCAGGGCACGTTAGTATATTTTTCAAGCAATTTGTAAAATGGACGGTAATTTGTATTATCCAATCGTCAAATAAAATATCCAAAAGTCTTCTAAGCTTACATTCATTTCATATTTTCTACAAATAATCAAGTCTTACGTTTTGCTTCATAAATCTCAAAAACTCGCGAGCGCATATATTTGTGGGGAGATAGAGATGCGATGCGGACGAACGTAAAATTACTGGCTTGTATAAGCGAACCTCTTTCTTTCGCAGTTAGTTTTACTAACCTTTCCTCTTTCATTTATTCCCTTCTGTATAGAGTGGAAATGGGAGGCAGTTAAATCAATAGATTTGTGCTACGTCTGCCGTCCTCAAAATAATAAAAACATGATTTCACATAAAGGTGCGAATTCTACAATACAACAAATGAAAATGAGTCCCACTCGTTGGAAATAGTTCTTTCAGCGAGCTTACGTGAAATTCTATTTTTTAGTAAAAACACAACGCGACAACCAAAAACAGACGTGAGTCAAGTTACCCAGAGGCAAGATGGTCAGCGAGCACAACATTACGCCTCATCCCTTCGCCTGCCTTTCGAGGTAATGGGAGTTAAACGACTACTCCACTATACGCACACATATTCACGCGCAAGAAAAGCGCATTATATACACACACTGACAAATCACAATGATTAAACAAATATACACACAATGTTATCATGGTTTGGTTTGGTTGTTTTGTTTTACGGCATATTAACACTTTTCGGGTTATTTAATGCCGAATCAGGTCATTTTGGTAAAAGGCTCCATGCTTCAAGATCATGCTATGTTCAAGTATTTATTTATGGTGTTTGGTTTGGGTGTTTTGTTTCATGGCATATCAACCCTTTTCAGGTCATGTAATGCTGAATCTGGTCATTTTGGTGAAGGTTTTATACTTCAAGTTCTTTATATGTTTAAGTATTTATTTATGGTGTTAGTTTCAGTGAAAGGGAGGAATGGAGGAGGGAAAGGGGAGGGGAAAATGGGAGATGGAGGGAAATTGTTGTTTTTTGTTTTGAATTTTGCAGAACATGGTTGAGTTTTGCAAAGAAAAGAAAACAATAAAACATCAATGTTTGGTGCATTTTGAGTCAGGAAGTCAATAAATTCAGGCAGCCTGATCTGGTAGCGTAAGTAGGTTCTATTTAACCCATAGATGGGGCCCTTACAGGTACTACCACTCCGGGCCAGAGTGGACCTGGGAGCAATTGCAACTAAGGGCCAACTCCACATTTCCCACAGCTCTCAAATGGAGGCCTCACTCCTAGATGTCTTTTAAGGTCAAATCCAGGACCAATGTTATCATGTCTCCTGAACTTACACACATATATTCTAAAGAAAGTATTAACATGTTTAGCGTGCAAGCCATTACAACGGCTACGTTCAGTATTTGGCTCGTTCAAAATCTGGCCTCATACCAAAACGTGCTACGTCCAATGAATAGTGGAAAGCTAAATATGCATGATATAACATTTTGCTTTTAATATTTCAGGCAATATTCCGATGTAAGTAAATCGATTACACTGTGCTATAATTTCCATTAAATCATTGAAGTAATGTCCGCCTGAGTCTTCTGGGGTCGAACATGTATATGAATCGAATTAACATCTAAGTTGCATTACTACGACATTCTTACTATTCTCACTACACAATTACTAGCTTAGATGTCTTCGATAATTTCCTGCAGATATAATTTGCTGGAATATTTTGATAACTTTCAGAAATTATGTTCCACAAACAGCTTATGAATAACGCTCGTATCCATTTATACGCTTTGCCGGCATCTGAGGCTTATTTGCCACTCTAAATTTATGGTGCATTTACATGAAGTATCCCCATTAATTATGCGTGTTTTACGATGTTATTAATTACAATAGCATCGTGGCGCGAAAAATACACTTTGGCAGATATCAGGTAACTTGTGAAGCTACAAGAAACGGATGTTTAAAGTTAACAAATGTAACATTTTAAAAGTAATCAAATGATTCTCCTGTTATAAATTCACCAAAAATCAGAAAATTATCCAAATTTAATTAAATTTTCAGCGTTTATCCCATAAACTACAATTTACTAGCGTGACCCGTTCACGTGAGTTGCCCGGAAAAAAAACTAAGAAACCACGACACTCTTACTCCCACCTCTGTACCTCATGTAAGTTTTCTTACACGATTGTTTTAATTACCAATAATAGTGTTCTTTAATTATTATATTTATAAATAATAATGAGTGTTTAAGGAACGTACTTACGTAGAGACTAAGATTTCCTTGCGTTTTTAATTTTAGGGGGACATGTAAATAATCGTGTCTATGCATAAAAAACTGGAAGAACGGTACTATTTTGTAGGCATAAAAGTATTTGTAAAGTATTATCTTAAGAAGATCAGTGTTTAATTGAAAGATTTATAAATATTTTTTTGCAAATGCCGGCTCTGAATTTGAATAGGTAAAATCTGAGTTAAATTTTAATTAAAATGAAAAAAAAGTAGAAACTAAATGTATAATTACAAATGAATATTGAAAACTTCGTATTATTTCATAATTAAGAACGGGGATCCTCACATCACTGTACGTTTCTATGGAAATTTACGATGTGCTAAGATACTTTCTTGCACGGGGCGACAACTATGCTTGACCCAGTTTCTATGGTAACTTGCCGGTAAGAACTGGTATTTGCTCGCGTTAAGTGGCGTTTGGTAAAAAAGTTATTTTCTTTGTTTTAACAAAGAAAATAACTGCTACTACGTTGAATATACAGCCTTCTTCTTTTCTCAATAATTGTTGTGGGGATATGTAAAAAATGCTAACTTGTTAAAAATGTATATATTTTGTGCTATTAGCTGTTGTAATTTACTTTATTTAAGTGCAATCACCTACAAGTTTGTGTTTTTAAATGCAAACAACAAACACGGCAGTAAATATACCATAAACGGAAACACTCATGCGCTATAACCAAGAGTGAAAATAATAGATAATATTTAAGTACGTATTTAAAACAAAGAATTGTAGGATCGTTTATTATGTAAATTCTAAGAACATAATTGGAAAAAATGTTATTGTTAATCTGAAAACATAACTTTTGAAAGTTTTTCTATTAGCTAATAAAAGTAGTGATTAATATAAAGTGCGCAGACAGACGGTGTAACACTAAAGAGCTATCCTAGTTAGATATCTACCTTTTACGCTATGGGTCAAATGATGGAAACATATTACTGTGGGGGTTAGTCACTCCTACTTCCGCGCTGTAGTAATCAAAGAGAAGACGCGGATAAAATATAAAAATAGTGTAATTTGATCGAAACAAAAACTCTCTTTTCAAAACACGTATCAATATCGAGACTAAATCGTATATGAAGCAGAATATCATATGTATATTCTGTTTGTAGAGCTATACTGGTCAATCAAATAGTGGGAAATTGCACTTTACTTTATGAATCAGATAAAGAATACGGTTTTTAAATTTAACTGCATGTTAATTTTCAAAATATTCATTTATGACGAAATTAAAGTTTGTGCAAAATCAACCCATATTGGAAGTAACGATTCTTAGTATATTACTGCTGAATGCGACTCTTTATACAGGGTGTTGCAGAAACATCCGACACTGGACAAAAAGAAAACGCAACAGGCAATAAAAACAGAAGTGCTATATGAAGAGACCCGACAGTTTATTTAGCAACAGTGAGTATTACATACTACATTATCTTTCAATGTAACTGCCGCCGGCGGTTATGACCATCTCAAGACGGGCGCGAAATGAGTCACACGCTTTGGCGACCATGTCATTGTCTATATGTGCGAACACTTTCATGATGAAAGCTTTCAGAGAGTCGACCGTGTGTTTGGTCTTGTGAATTGCAGGCGGGTGAGGAGGGAAGCCACAAGTCCGGTGACCAGTGGTGAGGAAAATTGTTGAGCTGCCACCTTTAAGTCGTCTTGGCATTGTGTGTAGAAGCGGAGTCCTGCTGGAATACGTAGTGGCGCCCGGCATTGATCTCGTCCATCGAAGACTTCACCACGCCCCTCAGCATTTCCTGGTGTTTCGATAACTTTTGTCAATTGCTAGATTTTGCTGCAACACCCTGTAATTGTTTACGCCAATATTTTATGTAGGGAAACAAAAGATTAAATTACAGAGGCCTCCAAAGCGTTTCGTAAACCATCCTTTATGCGTTAGGGGGTAGTTAGCTCCTTCTCAACTGATCAAAATGTGCATAATTAAGCTGTATTCTGACGACATTAAGTAATAATAAATGATTCCTATATTTTGCTTTGAATATACGCCTCGACATCAAAAGAAAATTCATTCAATGGTTCTTTCATGGATCAATATACATCTGGGACAATTTTTTTATATCGCATCATTGATACATTTGATACAGTCAGTACCAATTTTAAATACAGGAAACAATCAAATAAAATAAACACTTTGTAAGAATCCCAGATGAGTCTCACTGATCGTAAATCCTGAAAAACAAACTTGAATTAAATTATTTCATTGTCAGCATTAAGTACTGATTTAAGCAACTGATTTTAGCAACTGATTTAAGCAACTGATTTTTAATAAGGGTTGCCAACTTAAAAAGAACGAATATAAATCTGTCTCATTAATCTTTGATCGTCCTTTATAAATAATGCCGTTGTCACATATTGCATATATTACGATGTCTTTGAATCGGAGCAACGGATACCAAACCATGCTCCAACCCTAAACTAACTGTCCGTATAGCAGATTCATCGACAATCTGTCATCCATCATGTGGCAGACGTGTCCCGGATATTGTAGTTCAGCAGGGATGGCAACTTCAGATATTGTTGCGCTTTAGGAGAACTTGATGCTGAATGGTATCCTCTTATTTGAATCCAAGGATGCGATTGCATATGGAATAAGGAGAGACAACGTGCTCGTCTCATGCATAAGGAATAATCAAGACATGCCATATATAATCGAAAATCTGGGGTACACACGCCATCGCACTGGCTGGTGTCATACTGTTTCCATGAGCATTGGAGTAGTAGAGATCAACTCGCAGTGAAGACAAAAGCGGAAAATGTGTTACAGCAGTTCCTTCCACCAATAACGTTTCTGACTCACTTCCGACTACCCCATAGCGTTTCTATCGCAGACTAGTAACTCAAGATAAAACCAAAGTTTATCACTATAAATCCGAATCAAAGATTCAAAGTAAAGAGTAGAAGCCCCCTGGTTTTCCGCCCGAAGAATATCAAGCAGATGATGTCTATTAGCATGGCGATGGTTTCTGCATTTTTGGATTCAGAATACATAATCAGGGTGGACTGCCTAAAGATGTGGACTATCTATTCGATAGAGAATGCCACTCGCGATCCACCTGCACAGTCACACCGCAGTGTGACGTAGACATGTGTCGATTCGAGGTTGCAACTTTTATGATCTTGTGGAACCAGGCGCAATGATGATAATTCTTACGATGTCATTTGGAAAAACAATGAATTCCAATACTTTGAATAAATATTTTGTAAGCATGTCATGTATCAATCAACTAAAATCCTTTTTATCCTCATAATTGACTTAGTTTACAATTGTGTTCAAGATGTGTTCTTTTTTCTTTGTACATACCGAGTCAGATTCCATGCCTGTTTTTGCATTTCTCGCAAAAAGCGTGACGTTTTTCTCATAGAACGGTGTCAAAAACACATCAGACAAACAATTGTCACACGGCCAGGTGCAAACAAACGTTGCCAGTCTTTCTTTATTGATTGCACATTTCATGGCGTGTGACTCTCAATATGCTTTCATGCAGTTAAACATTCTTAAATATTATGTGTAATGCCCCGTTTATACACACGCACACGCAATTATATGCATTTATTTGTGTAATTGTAATAAACGTACATGAAATATATCCATATCTCTCTCTTTCTCATATATATATATATATATATATATATATATATATATATATATATATATATATATATATATATATATATATATATATACATAAATATAAATATATATATATGTATTACGTATAAAAATTGTATATATATATATACATAAATATAAATATATATATATGTATTACGTATAAAAATGTTTCAAAAATAAGATTTACCTCCCTTTGAACATAATTTTGCTACGGTTATTTCTCCTTTATATGATTAAGCGTTTTTGAAAGACAAATATGGCGAATTTTCGTGTATTTCGAGTTTCTCTTTTGGATTTTGATAATATATGTATTTTGATGCAGGATTTGATTTTAATAATTTTTATTTTTTACCGAAGTATATGACAATGAATCTTTTCTTGTGATTTATGTTTTTCTTCTGGTAAAAGATTTTGGGGACATTGCTGTTTCTGATAACAATTTTGTGTTTAAAAAAATTATGGTTCAGTGTATGACTGAAAATAAACACTGCCTTTAAACATGTGTAAACAACTATAATACATGTGTGTATGTTCTTTATTTGAACTTGATTTGAAAAATGATTTAAGGCGTAAAAATATACGCACACAAACACACACACACACACACACACACACATATATATATATATATATATATATATATATATATATATATATATATATATATATTTATCTCTATTCCACCGAATATAAATATTTTTTGTCTTACATTGAGCTGTTTTTTCCATAGCGGGTGGAGAATCTCAGAGTGCCTTACATTATCAAAATCCATTACATGATTTTAATTCTAGAAAATGTATAATATTTAAGGCTTAAGCTTAAGGGGTCTTTAGAAGAAAGAGAAATTCGGAGAATCTTGCTTAATTGGTGTCTAATGATTATCGATCAAATTTAATGCAAATCTAAAGTATTTGCATTTACAAATCTGGGAATGTTGCACGATGATAATGTCCGCTTAAACCCTCAAAAAAACTTCAAATTGATTAAAATTTAGAGAAATATTTTTTCATTGATGTCTAATCCCTATTGTTTAAATTTTACAAATATCAGAGGTATCTGAATTTTCACAAAGGGCTTCAAACCCCATTTTACCCTCTTCTAAATTAAACTACATGTAGCCCACATCTGGACACCTTACGCCTAGCTTCTGTCTTCTTAAATTTATAATGATCCCGTACATATAAATATATAAAGATATAGTATATATTCAGCATGTAATATGAAATGAAATCGAGAACATATCATTGTTTATTTTATTAAAAACATTTTCTAATTTATCTGAGGTTAAATCGCGTTGGAAGAACATAAACATACAATAAAAACGCGATGAGAGTTCTCTCTTTTTGTGACCCATTTGTTTGGTGAGTTTTATTTTTCTTTATTTCTATGACGAACAGTAATTTCTATTAAACAAATAATTCTTGTAAGGCAGTCAACCATAAACATAAGCCGCCATCTGTCCTCAAAGTTTGTTTTTCTTAATGTACCTGTTTTTTTATTATTAGGGAAGGGAAGGGGTCTGCATTTTATAATTTGTTTTCTGTCAACAGAAGAAAACGTGAAAACAATTTGACCAAAATAGATATGGAATATCGGTTAATCATACATTTTATTGAAATAAAAACTCAGTAAAAATATGGATTCTCCTGTTTCCCCACTTCGCATAGTAACAAGATGCGACACAAGGTGTTTTTTTTTTGGGGGGGGGGACCAGATTATTTCAAGGGACACACTGGAAGGGTACAGAAATACCCTTAAACGGACGCGTTTGAATTGCTTGATATGGATACCTCAGGTGACCGCAGAACCCCTCCCAACTCCCACCTTCCCGAAGGAAGAGGGAAAATCGCCTCCTAGGACCAAACCGAAGCATACGCCATTCCAACAAAACAGGTCTGCCAACAGCTTCAGACATTCTCCAGGTTTCCAGAATGATTTTCAATCACATGCCTGTCTTTTATAAATAAGAGCCGCCGAAATAGATGCTAACCATTAAATCTTCAATCATTGTATATTGAAGGTAATTCGTTGGAAGTCGTCTCAGCTGACGCGTGTACAGAATGTTCGGTTTACAAACTATGGGATTATATTGACATTAACATAAACACCTTTTCTTTTCAAATAGAATTGGCAGATCGTTCATACAATACCTCCTAAGAAAAACCAGAAAAATGCAGGTTATAGTAAAAATAAAACGCTTCATTATTTACTCAAGAAAATAGAACCATTCATGGCATTGGGTATTTGCATGAATAATAATTTCCCTTATATTTGTTCCCCCACATAAACTTACACAGATAGCTGTTCACAATTCTGCGAGGCGTTCCACAGTGGTGTTTATTCTGAATTTTGTACAGCGATAAGTGAGGGTTTCATCTATATCAACGTGGTGATCTAACCTAATCCTAACCTGATGTATGTCTAAACAAGATTCACAAAAGTATTTCAAGGGCGTATGCGCGTACTGCGCATGATTACGAGCTATCTTTCTGCACAACTCATTTTTCAATTAGTGGAAGGGATCTTTTACAAAAGATCAAAAGTGACAACATAATATATTCTATATAATTATATTTTGGCCATAATATGCGTACGTTCGACGGGTCGAACACGACAGAATGTTTACGTAGCAGTGGAAACAAAGATGGCGTCCCCAAAACTGCTTCATTTAGCACAATTCAATAGGCGATGTACACTGAATAAGTGTGCACCTTATATATTAGATCCATATCATTTTACATCTACAACAGATATCCTTAGAAGAAAATTGTATCTATTGAATGTATGTTACGTTTACTCGTGATGACTAGTTGTATATACATAGAAATTATTATAATGTGGATTAAATTGTTATCTCGACACCAAACTCTGGAATACACTAAACAACTAAGTATCGATTTTAATATTGATTTAAATATAACCTGGAAAGACTCGTGAGAAATTTTGGATTAATTAATATTTCTTGATATTTTAACTACCATTAAATATATTTTAGATTAATGAGTCGTCTTTACGATAAACAGTCCCATCATGAATGTAATAATACTGTATTTACTATTTTTTTAAATATTTAGTTTTAATTTCTTTAAAATAATTATAGAATTCTGAATCCAATAAGAATTATCTGCTTTTTTTTTTAAATATCATTACATAAAATCCATGGGTACATTGGTATATCTTATCATAATAAAATCACATTATGCAACACTGGGCACCAAATAATCGATATGAAACAGGATAGTGAGACTAACGCATAAATATTCACATTCAATTCGCCCATAATCCTTATAGAAATGAAAACTGGTTTTATAATTGAATAAGTTAAACTTGACACGCTGGAGTATTTGCGGTTCTTCAAATACCAGAAATGTGGGCACAATTATGTCGAAAGTGGCGAAAAGAATCCATTTTATACTGTAGACGAATATCAATAGGAGAAGCTATGTAAATTGCCATGGGAACGACACTGCGTGCCCAAAATATGCCATGTCTACAGGGGAAAAACAAAATAGTACAGGTGAAACTCAAACAAAATACCCGGATGCAAGAAAACTTGTCGTCTATATTAGATTATATATTATGCAACGGAACGAAACATAAGAAAACGAAGAAAACAATGATATTGAGCTTATTAAAAGATTGCTATAGTTGAGTCCATGCGAATGGCCAAATTCCCAAGAACGCCCGAGAAACGTCTTTTACGAGGCTCGAAATAAAAATGTAATTTCAAAAACTGAAACAAATAATGAGACACAATCAACGAATAAATCAATTACTGCTCTAAAAACTATTCCAGAAAAATAACAAATACCATAGATCCTCGATATTAATAATAAAAAACAGAAGAAAAAACAATCGCAAAAAAACAAGAACACTCAAAATACTTTGATTGAAACAACAAACAAATTCAAAAGACGGCAAGAAATGTCGACGATAAATGAAATCATATCAAGAATCAAAATATAACGTTCCCAGGGGTGGATCCTTGGAGCATAATTATTCCTGATTTTAATAAACGACCTCTGTAATCGCGTCTGAGATGGGTTTATTTGCTGATGAGACCACGCTCTATTCTCGACATGTGGGCAAATCGAACGCTTACATACACAAAGTGATGGCTGAACCCTTAGAAAATGACCTCCAGTCTGTAGTTGAATGGGGCCATAAATTGATGATTACATTTGATGCCACTAAGACAAACCTTTTCTTTTAAAAAAGTATAAGATACCTTGCCATGGGTGATAGCAACCTGACTGAGAGTCCTACATTCACACTCCTCGGCCTTACATTAACGCGTAACATGAATTAGAGCAAATGCATGAAAAAAAATACTGCCAAGTCTGGGCTTCCTCTACTGGAAGAGACAAATTCTAACACCTGCCCTTATCCTATATCTGTATAAAGCCACCATTCGCGCATGCATGAAGTATAACAATACTTCATATCTTGGCTGGTGCACCAACCACCAGCATCTCCTTCTTAGATACAGTCCAAAAAGAACCTCTAACTCAATAAATATCACACTGTAATGCAAGCTTCAACTACTGTGTTATTGCTGCAATGTTGCATCCCTGTAATTGTTTTACAACTATTTCAATGGGATGTGCTCCGATGAACTTTCTGCACTTGTGCCCACCCAATGAAAATATCTCCAACCAACCAGAAAAGCATCAAAATCCCATCCCTTACTGTAGAGGTTCCCAAATGCCGGAAAGCTTCTTACTCTAATAGCTTCTTTCTCCGAAACACTTAGCTTTGAAATTCCCTCCCTGCTCCCTGTTTCCCGAACTCTACAAACATGTAGTAAACTCTACGCTTAGGATGCTCCTATAAATCTCGCATCTAATTTCACAGTAGCCCCTTACGTTACAGTGGCAATGTGCCTTGTTTGGGGTGAATAAAAGGTTGAAAAAATCAATAAAAAAATATGCATACTAAAATAATCTAGTGAAATATATATGTGTACAAAAAATCGCAATGAAATGATTACTTTTGGGGATTAGACATATCGCCAACTAAAAGTCAGTGATTTCTAGTTAAAGTTTATAAGAAATATATATATATATATATATATATATATATATATATATATATATATATATATATATATATATGTAGAAATAAAAATGGAATAAAGAATACGCAATTCAACAACTAACAAAAATAAACTCAAAAACTTATGTTGTAAAGTTCCACCGAGATATTTCGGTCGTAGATACGGCCATTTTCTATCGGATAATAAACTTTATTTCAAAACGGAAAAGTTTTCAAATTTATACAGAATGCGATTGGAAGAAAATGTCACGTGCAGAGAACAACAAAAGGGGGGAGAAAAAAGGAATGCGAGGAATGTTATGAAAAGAGAAAGAAAAAGAAGATGAAGAAGAGGAAGAAGAATAAAGAGAGACCGATCAACCAGTGTCTTTATAACGTCAGTTGAAGAAGAAGAAAAGAAGAAGAGAAAGCAAGAGTAAAAAGAGTAAACGTGAGAAAGGGTAAATCGACATTTTGCTGTCGAGAACTATTAAAGAAGAAAAAGAGAGAGAGAGAAAAAATCAGTGCTAAGATATCGCCTGCTGATAGAATTCGGACTGGGAACGTCAAAAGTCTACAAGGATTAGTAGTAATTGGAGCAATTAACGTCGAGGGACGAAACAGGGGAGGAAGAGGAAGCAAGGGAGGAGGAGATGGGGGAAGAAGAGAGACGAGGGTAAAAAGTTAGCCAGAGTCATATTCATTAAGATTCATCTCGTATAGAATCGATCTAGTCGAAGGAAAGGAAATATTAAAGAAAACTTGTCTTTGGGCAATGGTGTTCTTATGACATAGGATCAGACAGGATTATGTAAGACGTCGAAGTTTGGTGTCATGAATATGTTTGATAGAGATTGCCTTATGGGTATTGAAGTGGTGGCCGGAAGAGATCATATGAGTGCATAGTGCATTAGAGGTATCGCCGTTTTTTATGGCACGATTATGTTCATATATTCGTTTCTGTAACGGACGTTGTGTTTCGCCGAAATATATTTTGTCACAGTTTCTGCTGCCATTTTCCTTTCCTTCCGTGCCTTTTGTCATTGTATTACTTACACTGTAGAGTGTTTTATATGATACGTTATATATATATATTTGCTTCAGAGTTTTATGTATATTTGTTTAAAATTAGTTTTAGGGGGGTTTAATAAGGTTTGAACAAAAGGGGGTGAAATGCAACATTTGAGATTTAAAATTGGAAAAGATTTTAAAATATAAACAAAAATTAAAAATATAAACAAAAATTTTAAAAATATATTTTTTTAATTATCTCTATATAGAATACGTGAGTCAATGTTTATAAGGAGCGTATATTTGGCCGTAACTGTTTTGAGGGTTAATTGTGTGTCTTCTAGAAAATGTTAAGGAGAGAAAATGGGTTTAAGGATTATAACTACGAAAAAGTAAAAAACGTTAAAAACACACATTAAATTCAAATTCAAGGCCTGGATTAAAGGACTTTAAATCAATCAAAACAGAATTTAAACTAAGATTTAACCAAGGTCCGGTTTTGGCAGTTTGACAATCGATCTAAGGGCAGTAACTCTACAGGGTTCTTGAATGATTCTGTATTCAAGATTTAACATTATTAACTAAGGTATAGTGAAGGCTTATGGGAGTAATAATATTGGTATACTAATCAAGTTTCGTTTAGAGATAATAGCTAGGCTAAGGTCGGTAAGATTGAATCTGTTTAGGAGATATAGGAGGTTTAACATTTTTAACTAAGATATAGTGGAGACTTAATAATAATGTGAAATAGGGATGTTACCCTCTTAATAACTGGACAAATTATTATTGGAAAAGTTAGTATTTCATATTTACGTGGTGTAAATGATTGGTTTTAAGTAGTTGTGTGGGTATGGGCTGATTAAAATATTTATTCCTATTTTTTTATTTATATTTATGAGGGGTGATAGTTAGGAGGATTTTCCGGGGTGGAAGTCAGTATTTAGTGGGATAATTATGGGGTGATGTATTGGGCAGAGGCAGGGTTGTTACTAGGCCATTTATGTGTATAGATTAGTCCAATTTATAAGTAGTGATTGTCACCTGTGGATGCATCCTTTAAAGATTTTATCTCTAAGGTTCAAACAGATTGTATTTGGGTCAAAAATGGCCCTTAATATATGGTATTGTCTGCATCACACAGAAGATATCTATTTATAGCTAGAGAAAAGGATGGTCTTCTCTCTATTACTTTCCATTTGATGGTGAAGGGTATATTTTCCTCTATAAGTTGCCATATCCGTGTCGCAATTTCTGAAGGTGTTTCTGTGTGCGTACAATCAATCTTTGCTTGAAGCTTCCCTGTGTTATGCCTATATATTTTCTGCTCTGCCGCTAGTCTACTTCGTTACGGTCGCTTCATATATGAGGGAATCAATTTTGCAATTCCCCTCTAGGGGGCAATCGTTTTTGTTCTGGCATGAGCAGCCGGCGTTTACTACTGTATTGGGCTCTGCAGATATGATTTTTCTTATGAATGGGGTAGTGGAGTAGCTAACCATAATTGAACTTCTGTTAAAACATTGTGCAGGTTGTGTGTAAGGGGGAAATGTTTGTCGATGAAGTTGAGGAAAAGGTGGCCTACCCTTGTCTTGGTATTGATGGAAAAAGGTGGGGAAAACCAGATCACCGACCTCCTTCTATTGCGGCTCCCCCGTGACTGATTTCGAGTGAGGATGTATGAGATCTTCTCACTGAACCCGCTGTCGCAGAGCGCTTTATTGTAATAGTGAGCTGCCTGTGTGAAAATGTAGGGACTGAATGAGAGGTTTTGGATTCTTTGGCTGATATTATTGACCAATTTTTTAAAGACAGTAGGGATGGCAGGATCCTTTGTGTATGTATTGGAGTGTCTCATTGGGGTTGTTGAAAGGTGTGTGTGTGTTGTTTGTAAGATTCAGTGTATTGTCTAGAAAATCTACTTGGTCTAGGATGTTTAAATGGTGATTTTGAAACCGAGTTTTTGGAAGGTGTTTGTTAAGTCTTTTCTAAATCTATCTTGTGTGTTCTCATTGTGGTTGCATGACAAGCAAAGTCCGTCATCTCTGTAAAAACCAATTAAATGGCCTGGGAATTTATTTTTGAGCGTATTGAGTAAACCGACTAAGGTCAGATGTCTGCACTGTCATAGGTTGCCATTGCAACATCAAATTGGTCTTCTGGGTTTGATTTTTTAACCCAGGCCCTTCCCTCGAAGAAAGGTAGGGTTGCTTGTAATATTGTATCCCTTTCTACTTCACTGATGTCTGTTTGTAAAAGTGCAAAAGTTAAGGTCTTATCTAGAGTGTCTTTTGTTATGGATGGGTAGAAGTCTACTATGTCTGATTGTGTGAATTTGCATTTGTGTTTTTTCTGTATATTATAGAACCAATTTAGGACTAAATTTGTATTGCCCCACAGACTTAGGTTTGTTTGTCTTAATTTTATCATCTATATGTTTAACTATTGATTTACACGCTAATCCTAGTCGGTTTTAGCTGGGTTGATTAGTATGCATATATATATATATATATATATATATATATATATATATATATATATATATATATATATATATACATATATATATATATATATATATATATATATATCTTCATGAATATCTCTATATATAACTACATAAATCTCTCTCTATATATATATATATATATATATATATATATATATATAATTTTATGTTATATAATAAATAAATGATAAAAAGTGATTATCTGAATAACTTATCGTCAAAAGCGTGTTCATGGTGATTGTTCTCACAGCATGTCAACTATCATATAGTCATTTTATGCCAACATTTTACTTTATATATGATTTATTTGTAGAATAATTTTAATTTAAAGAGAACTTTGTAGCATGCCACAACTGGTCTTCCAAAATAGTCACTCATTTAGGTTTGGCTAGACGCGTCTTCTTGCCCCATACGTCCGTATATATTTGAATACATTTGAATGCAAGTTCAAGCTAGCTGGGAATCGAATGCTAATTCAGCTAGTTTGAATTCGCATTCAATTATTTACAGACGTCTGGGACAAGAATACGGTTCGGTCTACTTTGAAACTACAGCAAAGTGTTAAGTTTAATTACCTCCACTGCAGGAGGTATGGCACAAGCCAGCGCAGTAGGAATCGTGCGCTTTGGTCTTCCCAAAAGTACTTGAGTAGCCCCGTCGGCATTCCCTTCTAGGGACGCCAAATAAAAAAAGAGGATGTACTTGTTAGGGCTGAACAGAACCGTACATCAGTCCGACAAAAGTAAGGTCACTGTTGGAATGATTGTTGAGGGCGTATCCTTGACTGGTATGAACAACACCAGCTCTATCTGAAGAGATGTAAAGTTTTTTATGCGTGCAGGACTAGTTGTCTTTGTTCGGCCCTGTTCCGATTCTGAGGGAGCCGGGGCATCTTTTGCATATTATCAATACATATATATGTACAAGTGTATTTAATGTAAGTGCTATCTTAATGCAATTAAAGTTTGTAAAACCAGATATTCATTGAAAATAGTTTTCGCTTTTGTTTTACTTCCGGTTTTACTGTTCTTTGTTCTCTGATTATTTGTATTAATTGAAAATTTTCACTCTTTTTTTTCATTTTGTATGTCAGGTATTGTATCAATTTTAATATGCTTTCTATGTATTTTAACCGTTCTTCTAGGTGTTCGTGAGTACATATTATGAGAGCTCCTAAAAAAGTCTTGATTATGCCATTTCAATTTAGAATTGTGGTTTGACTGCCAGTTTATAAGGGGATGTTTGTTAGTTTCTTTTTCTTGGTAAACAGTCAGTTTGTTATGAGCAACTGCTGTTTTTTGTATTATTTCGATTATTCAGATTACTGTTCTGATCTTGGAAGTTATTCTTACAACCTTTAGCCCGATGTAACTTCTAGCATTCTTCGGGTGCGTTTTGTCGAACTCGGGAATATGTATGTCGAACTCGGGAATCTGTACGAAATTTCGAACAGAACCTTTTATTTAATCCACGGAAATGTTGTTCAAAGCTAAAACAGCAGGAATTCTGATTTACGTATCAACTCTTGATTGGACAAAGCTCGAATAAGCAGTTTCTTTCGACCAAGACTAGTGCAACAATATCTTCAGTGCCGAAATCTCTCGTTTACTATAAACACCCAAACACAGCTGTTTTCTCTTTTTCCGGATTTTTTTTTCAGAGTTAACACAGTTAGCACGACGATTATGCAATGACTCTTTGGATAACAGGTTTGTTTAGGGAGAAGGCCCTCGATAAACATGGTCAGAGACATTCACAAACTGCTGTACGACAAACGAATCACATACACGCTGCTCGACGTATGCACATGAATACAGGTTCATAGACGCACACACTCTCCTCACTAACAAAACAAAGGTACGCTAATACACATATATTCGCAGGTGTTCTTGCCTGTTAATTTTCACAGACGTAACGCACACGGCGCTAGCCGAAACAAACATCTCGTTACACATTTTTCGTTACAAACACCTTCTTTTCGCAGAACGTTCCCTCACTCTTTGAACTTGTATTCGTTACTTATACTTATTTTGCATTGTCTAAATTGAGTTGTCAATTAAAAAAATGATGATTTTGTGTGGATCGACTTTGTCATTCTTTCATATTGTCATTCTCTATACAAAAATTGGTGACCCCGAGTGCAGTCTCTTCAGTTTAGTAAAGCTATCGATTGATTGGTTTTATTTTTCAATGTATAATCTATAATTTATTTTAGTAAATGTGTCTGTTGGATGTTAATATTTTAGGGTATAATAGCGAACTTAGTCGCCGTGCCTCCCTCTCCCCGAGTGTCAAATATGCTGAAGTCACCATGCCCCGAATGTCAAATATGCTGAACATAAATTTATTTTTATATTCAAAATTTCCGTAAAATTAAATTTGGTATTACATTTTGCAAATAGTTTAATTTATTCTAATTTCTATTAAATTATCTTCGAAATGTGGAAGCGGAAATAGGCAAAAAATGTATTTAACACTGGAAGTAGTTTACAAAATAGAACGCCGATTTGACATTATGTTTCGGGATTTTTTAGATAAGGATGAATAATTTGTATTATTTTGAGTATTCGAACTGTTGTTCTCATCTTGGCTGTTATTCTCACAACGGGACTCGCGGCGCAACGGATAAAATGCTAAGTATAATCAGTTCTACGTTACTGTCTTCTGGAGGTTAATGGTTCAATTCTCAATACAGGCTATAATATGAATATAATTAAAAATTACTTAACATTTCAACCCGGTCATTGCGGATGGAACGAGAGCAAACTACACCCGTGGATTAAATAAAAAGTTCTGTTCGAAATTTCGTACAGACTCCCGAGTTCGACATACAGATTCCCGAGTTCAACATACAGATTCCCGAGTTCGACAAAACGCACCCGAAGAATGCCAGAAGTTACATCGGGCTAAAGGTTGTAAGAATAACTTCCAAGATCAGAACAGTAATCTGAATAATCGAAATAATACAAAAAACAGCAGTTGCTCATAACAACAAAACATTTCTCTACAAATGGATTTACAGAAGCAAAACATGACCCTTCATTAAATAAATCTAGAAAAAATAGATGTTTTATAATTGGCAGACATTTTAATCTGGAGTGTATTTTAACATAAATACGCATAATCTAATGGTGACTAATGTATTGGGTAAATAGCGTTGTTTACATTTATATTTTGTTATTTTTAAACAAATTCTCATGGAAATTTTATCTCAATTTATCTCCAATTCTTCTTTATAAACTAAATTGAAACGTTTTACTTTACGTACGACTTTGAGCATTTTCTTCTCAGTTTCCGGCAATTCTTTCGCATACTAACAAAAAAGATGGCGTCTACCAAACGAAAGAAAACAAATTCATTCAAATATTTGTCCTGCTCACAATACATGCGTAAATAAATGGAATATCAAATATGTGTGTTTACATTGTCTTATTCTATGCCTGTTATAATACATATTTCTTCACCTCCCTTCTTTTGAAAGATTCAACGCAACTAAAGCTGCCACGCTGATTCCAAATGTTGCTGCATATGCACATATTTTGTTTGACAGGCACCGTTTCTTTTCCATTCTCCGATCTGGTAAATAAGAAAATAAACAAACGCCAATCATTTTCTCTCCTTTCATACCGCGTACTCTTTCTATTTCTTACTACCAAATATTATTTTCCTTTTCTTTTTCTTTTTGCTTTTGTTTGTCTCTCAATAATTTTATCTGATTCATTTGTAATTTGTGTTGGCTCTTACATATCTGATAAAAGTATATATCGTACCGAAATATTTTAGGAATCAAATATAATCGATGTCACATAACATTATTTTCATATCATTCTCTATATCATATCGTTGTATAGATTCCACATTTCTACGTACGTTGGACTGATGAACTACTTATAGAGATAAAAGACAAACTTCTGCCAAAATTGCTCGTCATAAGTATATTTTATACTACTACTAGCCTCTAATCATGTAGTGAGCACTGTTGAAGTAAATACTGAAGCTAATATGCATACGTAATATATTATTTGATAATATAATAGTATATGTTACAAAACTAATATATATATATTTATATTAAACAGTAATATATATATTGATATTGTAGCAGTTACCTCCTCCTTTCAAAACATAACTACACCGGTTTGCCGGTAGGTGTCGCTTTTTCACCGACAGGTGGCACTGTAAAGCGACACCAGAGTTATCTGCCCTTCGGACTATAAAACCCGGGGCAAAACGGAAATTCTCTCTCTTTTTCACCGACCAGCATCGGAGAACAACGCTGGCACCAGCGCTCCGTTTCACTCGCCTTTTGGCCTCGACAGGACGACGCTGACACTAGCGTTCCGTTTCACCTTTTTCTTCTGGTCGATTGGCCTTGGCAGAACGACGCTAATACACTAGCGTTTCGTCTCACGCTTTTCTTCTCAATCGGTATAACAACTACCAACACACGTGGGCAAACAACGGTAAGAGTTCTCAACTCGTTTTCTTTGTGTACGGCTTTTAAAGACTTTCTACACGCCGGATTCATTTCTTCTTATACCTTTTCAAGAACTGTTTTTCCATCGACACACATGCATACATCACACACTTCATCATTCCACGTACACACACATTCAATAAACGTTATTTGAACTACCTCATTTTTGTTTATTAATTATTACTCCGTCTTTGCATGCAACATCGCTTGATTCAACTTTGCACGTTTTTAGTCCGGGAACCTCACCCCCTCTCGGTCCCGTAACAATTGGTGACCCGACGTGCAAGCTTTGTTGTATGTGGCGGAGTAATTAATTTCGTACAAGAACAAAATATATATATATATATATATATATATATATATATATATATATATATATATCATTTCTCGTTTTTTTTCTTTCGTGGTGAAACGAATTACGCACCCATCTTTTTCCTTTTTTTTTCTACCCACGTGGTAGAAATATACAAACAAAGGAAAAGAGGCCGCCATTTTTCCTGGCTACGTGGAAATACCCAAACAATTAAAAATAAAAACATTTCTTGGCTCTCTCCGAGTATAAAACAAATTACAATTTCATTTTTTTCCTCTTCTCTTTCTCCACCCATGTGTCGGAAAAATATATACAAAAAAAAAGACAAACTTTTGCCAATCCTTTTTTTTTCTTTTTCGACGAACAAAAGGACCTTACAAGACGCCATTTTCTTTTGTTTTGAACACGTGGAGATAAAAAGAAAACAAAAGAAAACAAACGCTCACGCTGCCCATCTTTTTCGTGACCACGTGTTGAAAAAGAAAAAAAAGAAATTCAAAAGATGCCGCCACCCCTTGCCATGACCACGTGTTGATAAAAAAAATTCAAAAAAAAAAAACAAAAAAAAAACGCCATTTTAATTTCTCTCACCACGTGGAAATGAAAATTCAAACAAAAAAAAAAAAGAAAATACGAATTTTTTTTTCTTTCTTTTCAACAACAAAGAAAAGAGAAGCCGCCATTCTTTCTCTACGTGGAAACTAACATTCAAACAAACGAAAACAAAAACGTCATTCCTCGTGTGAAACAAATTACGACTCCATTTTTTCTTCTTTTTCTCTTCTACCCACGTGTTGGAAATATATATATAAAAGAAAAGAAAACTACAAAACAGACAACACGATGTCAAACACGAACAACATCACCAAGCCCAAAGACTTAATACTGGTTGTAAAAAGTCAGGCTCAGCAAGCACCAACATCACCCTTCAAGGGCTACCAATCCTCTTCAACAACTGGACGTTCATTGATCAACAGGAGGACACATCAACTTGAACAACCAACTCTTCCCGGACATTCATCAAACATTTCCGGACATCACTGACGACACTATGGAAGAAATCACACCAGTTCAAAATGAGTACAACTGCACAAGCACGACTAAATACTCAACAACTGGACGTTCGTTGATCAACTGGGGACACATCAACTCGAACGACGTGCACCAGTACAGACCCACTTGTACCTAGACCTGCTAACTCACTTGCAGACATTTGTGCATCTGATTTTGACCATAGTGTACCACCAATCTCAACAACTACATGTTTGTTCATCAGTTTCACAACACGGACTAATTAACATGAACAAACTCAACAACTGCACAGACTCACTTGTGCTCATTCATCAACAATTGCACAGACTCACTTGTGCTCATTCATCAACAATTGCACAGACTCACTTGTGCTCATTCATCAACAATTGCACAGACTCACTTGTGCTCATTCATCAACAATTGCACAGACTCACTTGTGCTCATTCATCAACAATTGCACAGACTCACTTGTGCTCATTCATCAACAATTGCACAGACTCACTTGTGCTCAATCATCAACAATTGCACAGACTCACTTGTGCTCACTCATCAACACTGCACAGACTCACTTGTGCTCATTCATCAACAATTGCACAGACTAACTTGTGCTCACTCATCAACAACCGCGCAGACCCAAGCACCAAACATTCACTGACAATTCAACGTTCGTTCATCAGCTCCGCATCACGCAGACTACAACATGAACAACACCACCAACAAGTGCAAATTCACTTGCATTCAAAATTTTTCGACCGCAAACTCACTTGCGCTCAAACTTGATGCAGACCCAAACAACACGCAGATCCACATGCGTTACAAACACTCAATTCCGCAGACGCACTTGCGATCAATCATTCAATACAGATGCAGAAACAGAAATAAAGTAGCGTGCACACTACTTTTTCTAATCTTCAACAGCAAAACAGACATACCCACAAAGAATGCTTCTCATCTACAACTGTACATATTGAATAATATTTTCAATATTTTTCAATCTGGGGGGGAGTCCTTGTAGCAGTTACCTCCTC
Organism: Sepiola atlantica; assembly: GCA_963556195.1. Classification (NCBI taxonomy): domain Eukaryota; kingdom Metazoa; phylum Mollusca; class Cephalopoda; order Sepiida; family Sepiolidae; genus Sepiola; species Sepiola atlantica. The sequence goes on along the minus strand of OY744526.1, from coordinate 80,254,194 downwards.
CTTTCAAAACATAACTACACCGGTTTGCCGGTAGGTGTCGCTTTTTCACCGACAGGTGGCACTGTAAAGCGACACCAGAGTTATCTGCCCTTCGGACTATAAAACCCGGGGCAAAACGGAAATTCTCTCTCTTTTTCACCGACCAGCATCGGAGAACAACGCTGGCACCAGCGCTCCGTTTCACTCGCCTTTTGGCCTCGACAGGACGACGCTGACACTAGCGTTCCGTTTCACCTTTTTCTTCTGGTCGATTGGCCTTGGCAGAACGACGCTAATACACTAGCGTTTCGTCTCACGCTTTTCTTCTCAATCGGTATAACAACTACCAACACACGTGGGCAAACAACGGTAAGAGTTCTCAACTCGTTTTCTTTGTGTACGGCTTTTAAAGACTTTCTACACGCCGGATTCATTTCTTCTTATACCTTTTCAAGAACTGTTTTTCCATCGACACACATGCATACATCACACACTTCATCATTCCACGTACACACACGTTCAATAAACGTTATTTGAACTACCTCATTTTTGTTTATTAATTATTACTCCGTCTTTGCATGCAACATCGCTTGATTTAACTTTGCACGTTTATAATCGGGGGAACACGACCCTCGATCCGAACAATATAAAACAGTGATATATAGTACTATTTCATCTACTGTATGTACCTTTATTATGACATTATATATTACAGATCTATTATTTCTTACAGTATTTACTCCAGCAACGATCAATACATGCATAGAGCTTAATAGGGGTATAAAGATATGCTTATGACAAGTAAGCTGCACAGAAATTATTGTGATTCATTCCCGAGGAAAATCATAAAGTAAGCATGATGATTTCCCTCGGGAATAAAACAAAAACGTTTATGTGTAGCAAACTTGCCATAAGTATATATATATATATATATATATATATATATATATATATATATATATATATATATATAACTGTACGTACCTGGCGTTGACCTGGACTCATTTACTTTCGTTTATATTTACCTCTGCATACGCCAACACATGTTATTAATAGTAACGTTAAAGAAAATCCAGTGGGAAGCTAGAAGGCACCTTACCCCTAAAATTTCTTCTGCGTTTTTCTGTATAAAAAGGCATTCTTATTCAATAAAGCACTTTTCTACGAGAGAGTAAGGTTAGCTTTGGAGATGGGTTTGTGTTATTATTTCTACTAGTCTGTTTATATGCTTATCCATTAATTCCAGATACTAATCTTAGATTTCGTTTCATGTTTTAAACCTCGTAATATATATATATATATATATATTCTAACTTCTTTTTAAGGGAAGGGACGATGCATTATAAAGAAAGCAACGTCATGCAGTGTAATACTACCATTACAATGCTCTACTTTGCCGAGGAGCGACAAATATATATATATATATATATATATATATATATATATATATATATATATATTTATATATATATATATATATATATATATATATATATTATTGTTATTTTAATTTTTTATTTTAATTTTTACCTAACTTTAATTTACTTCATCTTAATTAATTTAAATTATTCATTAATTTAAATTATTCATTTATTTAAATTATTCATTTATTTACATTATTCATTTATTTACATTACCAATTTCTTTACTAACATGATGAACTTCATTAACATGATGGCCATTATTTTTGATATTGTATTGTCATCATTATTGCTTCTATTATCATTATTATTGTTAAGTGTTATTACTTGAAAATTGTTAGTATTCTTGCTTCTACCTATGGTATTAATGAACTGCAAATTATTTATAGATTTTTAAATTTTAAATTTACATTGTTTTTAAAACTTTTTAAACTTTAAATTTAAATTTTAATTTTTGATTCTCAATCTTAATAATTTTTCAAGTATTACAGTTTTAAACTA
>OY744526.1:80179793-80247293 GCA_963556195.1 Sepiola atlantica | reverse complement strand
TCTATTGATCTTCTGATAAATCTGAGATAATTGTAACAGTCAGGGTCACCTTTGTCAAATATAGATTTTAAAAATATTTATAACCGTTTAAAATCGTCGGATTTATAAATAAATAAATAAATAAATATATATATATATATATATTTATATATATATATATATATATATATATATATATATATATATATATATATATTCAAAAACAAAGGTTAATCATTTGCACATGGAGAGAGAGGGGAGAGAGAAACACAATATAAATGTATTCACCATTAATAATATAATGTCAGGCAAAACCAATTCGTATATGCAATCCACAAGTAACGCACCCATAGAATCTATAGAACAAACAATACAGAAGCACTACCCACTACTGTACTCCTAGTGACTATAGTACTATCCTAACACTAATCTATGCCCTCCAAGAAAGGTGATACTTATACAAGGCCTGGCAAACATGCGACTGCGATGCACAACGGGAGGCGGACATGTGAAAACCAAAATTACTACAAAATAATAATTACTGAGAGAAGTTTTACTAAGGAATTTATTAGTAATGTCCAGTAATTAGTTAATTAAAAATTATACATATTATTAGGAAGCAGCTTACAATTATTGATTTATTTACATAAATTCAAACCATAAATTATTTCCTTGCTTGCTTTCCATTTTTTGTGTCCTTTTTCCAAAATTAGAATGAAATATAAAGTTTCCATCATTTGAATCTGATATTACATTTTTCAGTGGATGACTTTTCTTAATGTTGCCATAAATTTCTTTAACATTGACAATTTTTCAAAAATGTTAAAATCGTATAAAAATGAACTGTTTCTGCAGTATCCTCTTCATTTAATAATGGATGCAATTTAATTGCTACTACAGTTTGATCACAAAAAAATAAACAATGGGAAACTTTTTGTCGCTCCACAGGTTTTTGGGTAACTGCTACCTCAATTAGTTTTGATAATTTAACAAAGTGAATTTGTTCATGTTCGTAAAGACCTTTTACAGCTTCCACAACAGATCTGATAAAGAATGTTGACAGATAGAGGCAACAAATACTTCGGAATCTTAGAGGCAGATAACATTAAAAACAAGGAAATACAAACCAGGTCACAGTTGAGTAGAACAGAAGAGTAAGGGTTATTCTTCATCGCACCTCCACAGTCTAAATACAATATGTGCTATCAATGCCCAAGGCAGTAGCTATCATTCGATATACTGCTGGTATACTTGACTGGAATGTAGATGAATTGAAATGTTTGGACAGGAAAAAACGGAAAATACTTACAATTTATGGCAGCTTTTGCAAAGAAAGGAGATGCAGACCGATTTTATATACTTGGAAAAGAAAGTGGTCGAGGTTTACTTAGTGTTTTGAAGATGTGAATATAGAAGAAGGTTTTCTATATAAATATATTTCTGAAAGTAATGAGATTCTTCTTCGTCAAGTGAAAAGAGGGGAAAATACTAAGAACTGGGATTAAAAAGAATCAAAGGTTGCAAGAGATATGGTTAGAATTATTTGGAAAGTAACTACACAGTGTATTCTTTAATACTGCATTTAGAGATAATGACAACTGGAGTTGGTTGGTCAGGAGTGATCTCAAAAGATCTACTGAAAGCACCTTAATGGCAGCCCATGAACAAGCTACTCGCACAAAGCCCATCATTGAAAAAATGCAGAATCACCGATGTGCCGATTGTGTAATGAAAGGGAAGAAACCTGTGACGGAGATTCTTCTATTCTTATATATATATATATAGATAGATAGATATAGATATAGATATATAGATAGATATATATATATATATATCATTGTGGTGTTTAATGACTCTATTGTAAATCTACTTATTAATAGCTATTCACTGAATGTTTTTAAATTTAATTAATTATCTAACATTATTATTATTATTAACTATACCCCTTTTAAATATGATCCTAACATACACGATAAAGTACAAAGAAAATGTCCTACAAGATAATCAAAATAAATGCTATGAATTGGGACAAAAAAGTTGTTCAGCAAGCCGCCTCCTAAATACCCAGATATTCATTAATTTTTTTCTAATGGGGGAAGGTCGTTTCATATGTTTATAAAATACATTGAGAAAATAGAAAATTGTAAGACGAATACTTTCAACGGATAAGCTCTCTCAAGAGTTTATGCAAATATTATCACTCTGCTTTTAAGGAAAGATTGGCCGTTCTAAAACATGACATCCAATCAGTTTAGACAGCTCAGAAGTTAGTGCTTCCAATAGAAACGGATATTTTTAGAAATAAATTGACCTAAATATATTCTGCCATAAAGATTTATTTCAATTTGATCTTTTTTTCTTAAATACATTTCAGAAGTGAACAGTAATGTCTTCAATCATAAACATGTCCGTTTTAAACATTTTTTCAGTGTATTTTTTTCTTTGAATTGGTTAAGTTTGTCTTTTTTACTTGAAATCTTGACGAAGTTTTTAAACAATAAAGAAGAAACGTCGATGAAAATATAGACAAGTTTTGGTTTTCCGTTGTTTATTTAACACACACACACACATATATATATATATATATATATATATATATATATATATATATATATATATATATATATATATATGAAATTGAAAAAGGAAAAACAAAAATATCATTTATGTATTCATCAACGTTTCGTCTTTATTATAAGACATCCTCAGGATTATTTTCTGAAGAAAACACCATACAAGTACAAAATGTTTGGAATGGATGTTTTTTTTTAATATCTAACATGATAAATACATGAATCTCATTAATTAAACGCCTAGAGATATAACTATGAAAACTACATTAAATTAAAGGAATTATATATGACTAAGATCTCAAACAGTCACTATAATAGACTTAGAAACATTATTAGATAAAACCAATAAGATTAACTGAATACAAGAACCCAACACAGATGCATATTGCAATGATACATTAGATATCTCTTAGATGAAGACTTTCACTGATAAAGATGTACTCTCCTTCAACATTTAGTTACCCCATAGCAATTAATTCACTCAAATATAGACCCAATAAATATACTTAAAAAATTCAAAACTATAAATAAATAAACAAATAGAAAATAAATAAAATAAAACACCTTATAAAATAAAATAAAACACTTAAAAATTCAAAACTATAAATAAATAAACAAATAGAAAATAAATACAATAAAACACCTAGTAAAATAAAATAAAACACGTGAACATTAAAAAATTATGAATGAATAAACAAATAAAAATAAATGAAATAAAACACTTAAAAATTACAACATTATAAATAAATACGCAAATAAAAAATAAATAAAATAAAACACTTAAACATTACAAAATTATAAATAAATAAACAAATAAAAATAAATAAAATAAAACACTTAAAAATTACAAAATTATAAATAAATACGGAAATAAAAAATCAATAAAATAAAACAGTTAATAAATCCCACCAGAACCTAATCAATAAACTACGCCACACATGCACTCCTAAAAATAAACGCACCTTTGAAGCGGTGAAACAGGCAACATCCATCATCAATAGTTAAATTATTTTAAATAAAACTTAATTATGATTTTGATCCATATATTAATATATAACCGTGACCCCGGTGCTTTCTTCAAAAGGGACTATTCAGCAATGCATCGTTAAACGGTGAATTCAAACGCCATTCCCTATGTTATTTTCGTTTCGAGACGCTGAAGATTCCTTATAGACTATAGACGATTTAAAAAATATTTTTGTTAAATACAAAACTATAAATAAAGAAACAATTACTAAATAAATAAAATAAAACACTTAATTAAATAAAATAGAACATCTTTTAAAAATACAAAACTATAAATAAATAAAAAAAATAAAAGATAAATAAAATAAAACACTTAATTAAATAAAATAGAACATCTTTTAAAAATACAAAACTATAAATAAATAAACAAATAAAAAAAATAAAAATAAAACACTTAATAAACCCAACCCAACAAATATATAATGCTGACCTCGGTACCTTCTTCAAAGGGAACGCTTCAGCAATGCACCGTTTGAAGGTGAATCCAAACACCATTTCTCCCTGTATTTTTCGTTTCGAGACGCTGAAGATTCCTTATGGGCTATAGACGATTTAAAAAATGTTAAAAGTCAGCCCATCCCGATGAAACCGCGGTACGACTCTGAAATATGTAACGTATAGTTTTTAAATAAATTATTTATATTTAGCTCTCACTTTTTTGCGATCGAACACTTTATTGATTTCATTTAAACATAACTGTAAACACACACACACACACACATATATATATATATATATATATATATATATATATATATATATATATATATGAGAGACAAACAATAAATAATATTAAAAAATAAACATAATAATTTACTTTATTTTACTTGTATATTCAACTGAGAGTCAATTATCCCTTAAATCCGGACTTTTTAAAAGAATATTTTTCTCGACAGAGTTGAAATTTGAAAAATTTAAACCAGTTTCAAAATCATTTTTTTTTACTTTTACTTTTACAACAAAAATATTTTTTTGAAAAAATCCTTAAAGATTTTTTTAATGTCGTGTTCAAATTCCATATTTAAAGGTATTACAGATGATACGCAAAGGTAGAGCTTGTAGAATATCTACGATTAGAAAAATGCATGATAAATAACAGATATTCACAAATTCAACATGCTTAAAAATGAATATATATATATATATATATATATATATATATATATATATATATATATATATTCCTAATTATGTACTTACAGAAAAAACTCTTCTTTTCACAATCCATTCAGGCATATTTCGCTACGTTGTGTTAACAAACAAAATGTCATCTTTTTCGAGCCTTTTATTTCAAGAAGAGAAACAACTTCACGTAATCATTTTCAAATTTATCACCCTTATTTATCTAATGATCGTAAATCTTTTTTGTCCTTCGGTCGACATTAATATCAGGGTTTAGTGTACCGATTATTTTGCTAATAAATGCACACACGCTTCTATCTCGTTCTTTCTCTATCTCTTTCTTTTTTTCTCTCTTTCGTTCTCTCTCTCTCAAAATTTCATGAACTTTGAAATATCCTTTATGACATTTTTCTTGCATAAAAAATAATAACTCTTTTATTACCTTTATTCTTATATTTATTACTATTATTATTATTATCATTGTTCTTCTTAGACAGAAGTTTTATTATCATTTATTATGCTCATGAAATAGTAAAGGAACTTATTATTTTGAAATCTAAGTTACATGCGTGTTTGTGGTGTATACAGACACACATATGTAAATTAGATGGACACACTAAAAACGAAACATTAAGAAATATTACAGTGGCTTAATGAACATAGGGCGAAATTAATACATAAGCTATCTAATGATAGACTGGTGGATTGTTCAGTTAATTATAAATTACGTCAAAGCATAACAACTAAGACAGATGTTCTTAAACCATGACCCAATCTCAGAACTAAAGTATATTTTAGAATGTATTTTGTCTTATTAAAGTCTTTCGGAAAAAGTCTTAAAGAAAAGAAACGCTAATTAATAATAAACGTGTATGTTTTAAATATTATGTTGATATACACATTAATAGCAATAACAATGGTATTAGTCGTCTCGCCATTTTCTTCCAGGTATGAATCAAATTATAGTTCGTATGTAAATATCATATTCGGTGTATTGTTTACAGAAGGTTATGTATTCTGGTTTTAAATTAGACAAACAATTAGTTTCTATAATATTTTATATACGCATTTTTAAATTGAATCTCGTAAATGTGGTCAGTTGCTATTGTTTGTAAACAAAATCAACTGGTTATTCTTATAATCACTAGAAAATAAGAAAAGTAGGTATTGTTTCGTTATGCGTCAATTTCACGAGATGAAAGAATGTTTTGATAGATGTCTGCGCAAGAACCTTCAACTGGAACTTCCGTAAAATCGGAGGCGCAGAGCATACAATTGAAATCGACGAGTACGTTTTCAACTGCCGAAAATACATCAGCAAGTTGGTTGTGCTAATCTGAGTGTTCGGGATTGACAATCCTAAAAACGGGGGAATTACTAGCAGCAATAAAGCCCATAACTTCTTCCAGTTTATAAAAAATAGTTGAAAAATACCCGCCCCGAAACAGGTAAAATTAATTCACCAAACCTGAAGAGTTTTACACCACATTTATTTCTCTTTGCGAAGATTAAAATCAATAATGCTACTAAAAATTATGTCTAGAATCTTTATCCCTATATTTATCCAAATCAATTACATGAGTTTGATTCTAGAAAATGTTAAACACTTAAGGGTTCTTCAAAAAAGTGAAATTCAGGAAATCTTGCTTAAGTGATGTCTAATTACTATAGATCTATTTTAATGACAATCTGAAATATTTTAAATTTCAAATGGGAAGTTGTGCCTATATTATACCGCCCACAAGCCTGTAAAAATACTCTAAAGAAACTGAAATAAGAGGAATATTTATTAATTGATGTCCAAATCCTATTGTTATTTTTTTTAATCGAAAGTATTTGAATTTTCACAAAGAGTTTCCTTCCTATCTTTGACCCCTTTGCAAAAACCTAAATTGAACTAAATATAGCCAACATTAACAATCTATATGCCTAGCAGCTGTGTTCCACAATTCATAATGATCGGTTAATTAGTTTAAGAGTAAGTCCGTTACATACAAATATATAAATATATACAAATACCTAACTTTATATAAATAAAGTTACATTTTGCCAGGGACTATAAATTGCTGAAAGGTGTATAGTAAGTTGGGAGCAGAAAGGTACATTTTAATCTGACTGGGAATGATTCAATGTATTTCGTCAACGCCAAAACGAAGGCTACGACTAACCACGTCAAAAAATGTAACCATAATTAAAAAAGAAAAACTCTAACACCAACCAATTTATTTTTAAACAACTTATTTAAAACTAGTATACACCCTCCTTCAAAAATGACGGTAAAAAAAGTATAACGTACCAGTATTTGCAGTGTTTACAGCGATTTACAAAAGTAATTTAATTTTTCATATATGAATTATTATTATCACTTCTGATGACCTAAGAAAAGTATCCAATGCTGACATTTTATTATAGAGTGAAGGATTTCTTTCCGGATCCATTTCAGGTGGTGAAGTAAGTATAGGGTGGTTGTCTTATTTACTATTTGCTTTCTCGCTTCTTCTTACCACTGTAAATGGTTTTGTTTAGGGCTAGAAAAAGGCGCGTTTTTACCTGCTAACTTTGCGTGACTGGATGGAAGTACATATATTTATTTATCGCTATAAATATAAAAATCAATACATGTTGGTATTCATTATAGATTGGATGACTCGTCTAGCTACTAACCTTCCTTTATTCTGCAGTGTACTTAAAACCAAACGGAGCTTCCATGATCAGAGTTTCTTTCAAAGATCTTTCTATCTGTGGAACTCAACAGCACAGACCTACGTCCCTACTGACTACAATATGGTTGTCTTCAAGTCCAATGTCAAGGAATACTTGTCGAAACCCTGACCTCTTTAGCAATAAAATCCTGCTCATTTTTTCCGATTCCTACTTACCTTCTTGTAACAGTTCTCATCCTCGTCTGGTTGAACCGGCTTTCTTGCGAGCAAGTACAGTGTCTCTGACCATCGTAGCCCACTTTCGTCGGTTCTGCACTTGGTCACACGAAGATCAACTATTCGTAAGGCTGATAGTGCTGTTATGTCACCACTAATTGTCGCCGCCCAGATCTTTAGCTGCCCACTAGAACCTTTGCGCTAATCCGGACAATCCTCTCATAGTATTATTCATCAATTCAACTAACAATCGCACTGACACTTATCTTCGAGTGGTTTTTGGGCCTTGGTAACTTATGACTCGTTAGTAAAAAAAATCAGAAATGACAGATCGAATAAAGTATAAAGAAAGAATATTGATATGTGCATAAAGATGACAGCAGAATGTGTGCAGCTGAAACGTTGTTCTAAATATTAAAAAGATTGCGTCTGAAAAGTGTAATGGATGCTGTGGATAATTGCACTTTTAGTTTTATACATGCCAATGCTTTTGCTATATAAGTCTTCGTTTCTCATGTTTCTTTTTCATTCTCATCTTCTTCTCACCCCCCCCGTCTTATTCGAATACTTTTCTTCTTCCTTAAATTTTTTATCTGATTTGTTTACACTCATCCACAATAGTTTGTATATTACTTACTTATTTACTTTTCTACAGAATCTATATTGATTTGCTGCTAGCAGGAACACCCGACGTTGCTCGGGGTGTAATGAGGAACACTATGTCCTTCTTCACTATTCTCATAACACCATATTACTCTCTTTGTTCTTACCCCCTCCCTCCTCCCGTGTCTCACTCTAATATAGTCCGAAAGATTTGTTGGAAAACTCTCTGAATTAGTGTCTTATACATATGCTAAAAATGTTATTAAAATCGGATATAGGTATTTTAAGTTTTAAGGGGATGCTGCTCCCATAGCTCCCTTGGGAAAGGCGCATAGAGATCCGGCACATTAAGGAGCACGTAAAGATTCTGGACCACTTTCGTTTGTCTTTCCCGGAGAAATTTATAGATATAACTTAAATTTCATCAAAATAGGATATATTTGAAATTTTAAGGAATGTTATGCTTTCGATAGCTCAGTGGACACTTCGAGATGCGATACCCCTTCAACTGTCTTCTGCTGAAAATTGTATAGATATCATTTAAATTTTGTCAAACTCGGATATATTTAAAGTTTTAAGAGGGGTTCTGCTTACATAACTTATTTATAGATTTGAGACTATTTCTGTGGCCTTTCCCGGAAGATTTTACATGTAAATCAACTTTTAGTTGTTATGTAGATTCGCTAACCTTTCTTTCTATAAGAAATACACAAACAGACATTAATATTTGCATATTGATCTTTTTATTTCACTTCCACTTCTCACTTAAATCAAAACAGTAGCCGCAACGTTGGGAACTTCAAAAGAACGTATGAGAAGAAATGGATTACATAAAATTATCTTTAAATAACCGAGATAAATTCGTTTTCTTTTAGCAATTCTGGCCATCCTTATTTTAAAATAGCAACCGTCAGCGACATTCTAAAATTATACGAAAATCTCTAAAAATATGCTCTGTTATAAATTTTTTTTCATTTTGTTACAAATACAAATATCGCCACTTTGTTCGAAAAGAGGACATATAACTTTACTTTATAAATAAGATTTCGAGTATATATATATATATATATATATATGTCCGTGTACACACACACTCATATGTATATATATATATATATATATATATATATATATATATACATATATATGTCTGTGTATACACACATATATATATATATATATTTTTATATATATATATATATATGTTTGTGTACAGACACACATATTTATATATTTGTATATATATATATATATATATATATATATATATATATATATATATATATATATATATATAGGCACATAACATTATATATGACACATATATACTGGGTTGTGTGTATGTTTATAGGTATTCATGTGTGCGCAGAGTTACGGTTAAATATGTAGATAGATATTCGTGTCTGCAAATCAATTTTCTTTTCTTTTGTAAGGAACAAAAATTGCCCTCCTTACATTTTTATATTGTTATCTATTCTGGTTGATGAGAATATCTTTGGAACAAAATGTTGAGTTTCGGATTTTTTTATCCCCGACTCAAATGAAGAGAAGGAAATCGCACACGAGTTATCGAATCATGAACTAAGTTAATATAGATTGAACGTAGGATAGTTAGGTTACGCAAAAATAAAATTTCCCTTAGCGAAGTTAAGGTTACGAAAGTGGGTTATGAGAAATTAAATTAGTGGACATGGCAAGAAAGTGGCGTAGCAAGCAGGAAGTGACGATAGATATTGATATGTGGCAGTAAAACAAAGCCTGGACGTTCTCATTAGGTTATGCAAAGGAAGCAAACGATTCTCTGCCTCCCACTCCTCACGGAAGACGAGTTACGCAAAGACTTATACAGTATAGTAATAATAATGCAGGATAAGTATAAAGAAAATTATTAACACTCAAAACGATAATGAATGTTGTTTTTATTACTACTGCAACTATTACCACTTGTGGTTCGACCAACATTAGAAGAAAGGGAGACAGATGCAACTATAGTCCCTGCTACAGCAACCAACATCAAACGTCGCATACAACTTTAAAAGACACGCCGGCTATTTATTTACGGTTGGAAGATTCATCCGCTATGGTACAAACATAGAATCGCCCTGTGCCAGATTAGTCTGATCCGAATGGTAGATATTTCAAAAGAAGTTTGAGTCTAAGAACGAACAATTGATTCTAAGATGAGTAACGCATGATAATTCATATGAAGTGTCTTAGCTATTAATTTTAAGCGTTACATTGTTATCGTGTAGCTGATAAAACAATACACGATAGCAAGTTAAATTATACTAAATCACTTCGCTTTATTTATTTGGTAAAATCAGACTGTTTTAGTTACTGAAGAGTTTTACACTCTAAAATAATTGCACGTTTCTCCAGTTTTCTCTCACATTTTTCAGGTCAAATAAGAAGTAATCCAGTAGTGGTAATGTAATATTTATATACTCATAATGCTATTCCTAGTTTTTTCGCTCGTTCATTTTCGTAATGTTTTTCTTCGTTCGTTTTGCTGTTTCCTTATTATCTGTACATTTTTTTATTTAACATATTCAAGGATGTCTTTCTTAGAGTAACTTATTTAATATTCTATGCCTATCCTCACATTGGCACCGATGATTTTGTATTAGTAGACTGTGCTAATGCTGAGGAGATATGGATAAAAATTATAGGTCATGTCGAGCATCTTTAACTGTAAAAGCATGGTGTTCATGAATTAAAGAAAAAAAATTAAATAACACATTTAGTCAAATTGTATGGAAGAAATATATATTTTTTAACGAAGAAATAAAAATAAATAGGTGATAAATTATATATGAAAGTGTGTTGTTTTTTTTTACAGAAAATTATGTTTGGTTTCTGATCAGGTAAAAATGGTGTTTTATTCTTAGGGTTTAGTGTTAGGGTTTTTTTTACTGAAAATTATTTTTTGGTTTTGTAAGGGTTGTGGTTAGGGTTATGGATTAGGTATTAAAGTTCTTTTTTTTTTTTTTTGCATTAACATTTTTTTCTGTTGCGATCAGGTTTTCTTCCTTCGGGAGACGCAACAGTCAGTGATAGCTCGTGAAAATTCTTTGTTGTACTTTTGCGTTTCAATCAGTTGCAATCGCGTTTCAATTAGTTGAAATGTTGACATGTCTGCTTATTCGTTTCAATCAGTTGAAATGTTGACATGTCGTCTGCTTATTTTCTCGCAATTTGATTGGTTAATCTCTTCGGTACTTTCCGGTGGTTTACGTACACACTTCCGGAAAGTACCGACGCTAAGTCGATTTTAGCGTGAGTACCGTTTATACTCGCTCCTTGGGTGATGTTGGCACCGTACTTTGGTATGCCAATTTCGACATTTATCTATCTTCTACCGCTTTAGAGTTAGTACAAACAAATTTATGCAATTTCGTGAAAAAGGACGTTTCTTAATATTTGCATGAAAGAGTAAGTAACTACGATAACTGAATTTACGTATTGTTTTTATTGGCCCCCAAAATTATAAATTATATTTTTAGGTAAAAATAATTCGTTTTGGACTAATGCCATATATTCTGTCTACGTTTTTGCGGATTATCAAAGATAATAGCCCTTTAGTTTTTAAAAAAATATGTAATGTTATTATATGTTAATTTCTTTAAATTTATAAAACACGTATCCAATTTTTTAAAAGTCCTTTAAATTTAATTGAGATTCGAACTCGGTTATTGACATCGTAAAATGTACTGCCTTAGTAATGAGTACTCTTCCTATTCCGTTTTTGTAAACGAACTACATGTTTCTATTTACACACGAACAGGTGGACTCCAAAAACACTATAATATCTTATTATTAGATAGATAGATAGATAGATAGATAGATAGATAGATAGATAGATAGATAGATAGATAGATAGATAGATAGACAGATTATTTATTCACTCGGTCATTATATTCAATGAGTTATGATAAGTGATTATTTACTTACAATAACATGTGGTGCTCCCTGGTGGTATAGTTAAAACAAGTCTCCTAAGATTTCTAGCATTCCTCTTTCGATAATCATTTCAAATCATTTGCGTTATCATAAAAGTCAGCTATCATTGATTTTCTGCCGATAAGGTCAAAGTTAGTAAATATAAGGCTCTCCAAGATTTCAGTGCTCTCCACACCCTTCCAGTGGCGGTCTGGATGGTGCTATCCCTTCTCTGTCATACAATTCTCCTTGATCCTTAACCATTTTTTGTGATATAAAACGAGACTGTTGGCACAATTGTTCTTTTTAAAGGAGCCGGTTATATTATTGTATTTATGTTAGCTTGAGTTTCCTTGAGCTTATGACGTGACCAGAATATTATTATTATTATTATTATTATTATTATTATTATTATTATTATTATTATTAGTGTTGTTGGTGGTGGAGGTGGTTTTGGTGGTGGTGGTGGTGGTGGTGGTGGTGGTGGTGGTGGTGGTGTTGTTGTTGTTGTTGTTGTTTTTCAGGAGTAATGGAGAAAAATAACGCTTATTTGGTCAATCCGTTTCTAGAAAACATCTGATTTTCATTAATAAATGCTTGTAAAAGTATTATTAGACTCAAGTATTTTATAATATATTGAAGGCCCTCGGGATAGGAGAATGATTAAACAAACTGGGAATAATTGACAGCTGAGAGTTTAGAACATGACCTGAGCAAGTAAACGGAAGTTATTTACCGACAAGTGTATAGCAGTCTCTCCCCGAACAGATATCGAAGCGAGTGGACACAAATGTTGGTGCTCGCCCTAACACCTCTTTTTCTCTTTAGTTCTACTGAATACTTCCCCCCTCTTTCTCTCTCTCTTTTCTTTTGATTTCTGTAATTGTCTTAGTAATGTGTTCCTCATGCTAATATATCCTCCATTTAAAGAAAACTCGATTGATCGAAAGCAGGTATGACGACGATGACACACGTAAACTCCCCCCCTCCAAAAAACAAGTGTGTATAATGAGTTATACACGTATCGAGAGACTAACCAGTTGATAACATTTATTTAAGAGAGATCGATAAAGTAGATGTCATTTGGTACATCCGTAATTATATAAATCTGATGTTTATAAATAAATGACTGTTATGAATATTATTAGACATGGATAGTGTTAGATGGAGAACAAGTATCGATTACTTGTGCTATCTATAACCATAAACTCTTATTTGCATAAATAACTGTGTGTAAGGACTATTTTCATAAATAACTGCTTGTAGGAGATTTATTAGACTAGATTATTTTTATAAATAATGAAGGGCTTCGAGAGAGAATAGTGATTAGACAAACCGGAATTGATTGACAGCTAAGAGGTTTAAAGTGACCCAGCAACTAAACGGAAGTCGGGGGTCAGAATTTATTTACTAACAAGTGTATAATGGTCTCTTCCCTGGAATATCTCGAGGCGAGTGAACGCAGAAATCGATGCTCGCCCTAAAGCCTCTCTTTCTCTCTGAGTTGAGTAAATACTTTCATATATCCCCCTCTCGAGGAAATATAGTATAGACTAAGTTATTGTTAATGAGAGATGTAGACTATTATAGGTTAGTTATGCCATCATTTACTATGAAGTATCTGATTTTCATAAATAAATTCTTGTGATTGGCACTGAATATGGAGACAGTATTTTAGTGTACGTACCATAAGCCATTCGAACAGATTTTCTGAGGAGGAAATGAATATAGAATCAATCAACAGCTTCAAGAATCATGTGGATAAATATGTAAAGATGATGGCTCAGACAAGACAGTGCCAGTCTCCCTGTCTTTCAATCCACTCCGATCCTTATAAAGGAAAGGGGCATAATCAGGTAAAAAATCAGGTACTTCTGAATCATGATCATGAGTATTTGTAGGAAAAGTTTTTAATTTGACGAGTCAACATGCCAGGTGTGATATGTTTGAGATGTTGACGGAGATGTACGCTCTCCACGTGCTGTTATTGTTTCTGTTAATCAAATTGGCGTTTTTACTTCGTTTACTTTCGAAGATTGGAGCTAAGACTTAATTAAGTGCGAACATTTCTTTATAATGGAGTACGCCAAAAAAATAAATAAATAAAAATAGCCGAAATCAGCTGCGATTTTCTCGATCTGTTAAGCATTGATTATCTGGGGCTTAATTGCTAGATCGATAAACCACGCCCCGATGTGCGAAGCAACCATTTTTGCAAACATCGATTGCAAATCATTTTTAAAGATATATTTGCGTTCGCATGCTCACGAAATAAAACGTATTTCTAAATCAAGAAATGTCACTCGCATAAAATCTACCAACGTTGAATATAAAAATTGTTCATAAAATCTGAATTGTAATACAGAAGACGCTATCTACTTTCATACAATTATGGAAGTTTCGTTTGACTTGTATATAATAATAATAATAATAATAATAATAATAATAATAATAATAATAATAATAATAATAATAATAATAATAATATAGAAACAAAATGATTTATTATTTTTAGTTATGCAAGAATAATCTTTTAAAAGATACATTGTGTATGTACTAGTGTGACCCAATGGAAATTCCACGGTGCATTATACATCAATGTGTATAATTTACTTTTAATAATAAAAATTTCTGTCATAGTCAAGAAATGCCTCTTTCTTCTTCCGTAAAAATAATTGTCAGCTTAATATTCTGTAAATAAATAAAACGTAGATGTCTCTTCTTTATGTATTCATTTAAAATCATAGCAATTTAATTATTTGTAAAACAATTAATATTCTCTGTGTTCTTACAATAAAAATAATTGTCGGCTAAATATTCTCTATCTCAATAAAACGAACGTCAATTTTTGAAATGTATTTATTAAAAATTGAAATTTAGTCGATGGGACGACACAATTTGATTTTGGAACAATTCATTTTAAAATAGGTAAAGTCGGAAGTTTTTACCTTAGCGACATCAGATTAATTACCAATCATTTACTGAACTGCGATCTCACTTATAAAATGTCTTAGCGTATTATTATATCGATGACTACGACGATGATTATTACGATGATAATGATAATTATGATGATACAGAAACAAAGAGACTTATGATTTTTAGTTCTGCATGATAAATGTCTTAAAATATACATTATGTATGTATGTCAGAGTTTATGAATTTTCGAATGAAATCAAAGTAAAATAAATAGTGGTTGTGACCATGCCCTGCCCGGGTGTATGATTGGCTCGATGGATACGTATCGGCTTATGGTATCAGTTGTGCGAATTGTGTCTCTATTTTGTTCACGAAACTTCTGCCATTACTAAACAGCAGAGCGTTACCACTGTTGACCAAGGGAAGAGTCTCTCATGCACGTGTACGTAGTGTGATGATGTATAGAAGTCAAATGTGACTAATGTGGGGGCAGGACATGCGTTCATAGACAAAAATGATATGAGAATTATACGATGAAAGTGTTAAAGATAGGCTCATATCTGATGGCCTCAGAGGAAGATTAAATCTGAACCGTATAGAGAGATGTGTACAGACCAGGATACTTCGATGGCTGAAAGAATGGATGAAAGTTCTTGAATTAGTAGATGTAGAATAGTTAAGGTAGTAGGCTCCGTTCACAGAGGAAGGTCGAAATGGGTGTCCAATAATCATAACAATAATAATAACACTACTACTACTAATACTACTACTACTACTACAACTAATAATAATAATAGTCATTTCTGTGTATAGAAGTAAAAGAATACTTGTATCTGGACGCACAAAACACATAGACATGGCTACAAAAAGAACACTTGAACAGAGAAATAGAATCGCTAATGAGAGCCGACGAAACATAAAAGTCAAGATAGACAAAACCCTGGAAACCAGTAAATGTAGACTCTGTGGACAAAGAGACGAAATTGTAAATCACATCATAAGTAGATGCCACAAACTATGCCGAAGAAATAAAAAAAAAACAACAGGTATAACTGCGCTGGGGAGACAGTTTACAGAGAACTATGCAAACGAATACATTTTGAACATCTAGATAAATAGTACAAGCATAAACTGGAGCCTTCATTGAAAAATAAATCACATCAAATCTTATGTGACATGGAAATACAAACGGACACACTCATTCAATCAAGAAAACCGGGTGTGATAATAGTCAACAAGAAGAGAAAACATGGCAAATAGTAGATTATCCCGTCTCAGCAGACCAGAGTCAAGATTAAGGAGAAAAAAACTAAGCAAATACACGAAGCTCGCCAGAGAACTAAACGGAAAGATGGAACAGGAATAAGATCACTGTGATGCCAGTAATAGTAGGAATACTAGGAACAGTTCCAAAAAAATCCTTTAAAATACTAGGAGAAATTGGAATCAAAAGGGGTTTGACACCACACCAAAACTAGCCAGCACTGATCAAAATGATGAGAGTTTTGAATTACCTACTAGACACCATCCTCGAGTGTCTTCGGTCTCTCTGTACAAATGTTTGTCAGGACAACCTGGCACGTGGATACTTCATCCTACAAGTAAACCATGACAACATATTCAAAATAACATAGTATTCGAAGCCCAAATAAGATACGGTCAACACGACTATACACTGGCTCATACGATGAATGATGCCATTGGCTGGATATTCCACCACTAGATGACTCTTGTGCTGGAATCCAGTAATACCAAGAGACCACAACCAAAAAATATACTCTAACATAGTTAACTGCTCAAATAGGGAATGGAAAATTAATGTTATTCACTTCTTTACTAACTCAACGTTTGAAAGGTAGATGAGAACTTTAGTTGAACACTCGAATATCTATGTATCTAATATAGAATTCAAGTGTTAGCTTCAAGAACAGGCCCCTTGATTTCTGAGAGTTTACGCTGAAGTCAAATTTTTAAAAACAGCTGAAATATTAAGAAAAATCCTCGAGTGTGGAAATCAACTGATATAACGAAATGACGTTGACCAAAAAAACAAATAGAATCAAACTGTAAACACAACTAAAAACATAAAAGAAACATCACAAGAAATTAAAAGAACTGAAACTACCAAAGTAGATCAGAAAATCACATAATCTTACCTTCCCCAATCCAACCCCTTACCAAAAAAAAAATGCGATGGCACCAGCAAAGGTTGGTTTCACGGAAAATACTCATGAAGTATCAAGGATGATGGAAAGAAAGAGAGAGAGAAAGAGAGAGAGAGAGCACCATTCAGGTCTCCACTAAAAAGACACTAAGAGTACTGGAATCATCAGAAGACTTATTCCCACTCAGGTTTCAAAAAAAAAACGGTCGGTATCAGCAATAAATCAATGATAAACGGTTGTTGCGAGAACACAAAATAATTTTCAATGGAAATATGAGGAGACTTGTTGTCACTCAGACTCCAGGGAACACCATCTGTTGTTGTCGGTGAACAAATACTAGAAATAACGCATGTGAGAACTCCTAGTTATTATTATTATTATTATTATTATTATTATTATTATTATTATTATTATTATTATTAATTGTACTCACTAGGAGTTCTCACACAGGTCATCGTCAGTGATTGCTCACCGACAACACCCGACGGTATGCCCTAGAGTCTGAGTGACAACAAGCCTCCCCAGATTACTAGTATTCTCCACCTCTTTTCGATAACCACCGCAAATAACCGTGTGGTATCGCAACAGATGCTTACCATTGATTTTTTGCTGGTAAGAACTATTGGTCTTCTCTGGAATTTTAGTGGCAATACGCCTCCCCAAGGTCCCAGCATTCTCCATACTCTTCCAGTGGAGGTCTGCTTTGTTCTGTCCCTCCTCGGTCTTCTCATCCTCCTTGACCCTCTACAAATATTTTGTCTGGTGTCAGCCTAGGCCGGCACCATTTTTTTTGGGGGGGGGGGGAAGGGGGAGGGAAGGGAAGGGGAGAGTGGAGGAGGTTAGGGTTTAGGGTTTCTTGCAATTCCTGTTCATTGGTTCAGTTTTGTGTGGTGTCAGCTGAGGCCAGTGTCATTTATTTGGGAGGTTAGGGTTTAGGAGCTTATGAAGTGATGTTTCTTGCAGTGTCTCTCCCTGGGTTTGTGATGTGGTGTTCTTCGTGTGGTTTTATTTTTTTCCTGTTGTAAATTCCATGTGACTGGTTACTTTTCGTAGCTTATGTGGGTTGGTTTCCACATTCAAGGATTTTCCTTAAGATTGCAGCTGCTTTGATCATTGCCACCATTTATATGGTTTCAATGATGCCTTTGATTTCATTATCTCTCTGTATTTTCTCCAAGTTTTTGAAGGATGCTCCTACGATTATTAGTATCATACTAACTTTTTTCACACTCCATATCCCTTTCAGTTATCTGGCTAGTACTGTGTATTTGCTTCGTTTTTCCGTCTCTGATCTTTACTCTGTGGTCGTCTGGTACGGCGAAGTCTACGATTTTGCAAGATTTTTATAACATCAGGTCTCCTTGCTTCTATGAGTTTGCCTCTTTGTATATCGATATCCCAGAGGATTTTGTATTTTTCGTTTTCCAGTACTGTTTTTGGTTTATGTTTGTATCATTTGTCTGCGTATTCAAAATTCGATTGTTTGCACAGTTCCCAGTGCACTGCTTTCCCCACACAGTCGTGTTTGTTCTTGTTTTCTTTTTGTGCTAGTTTGCTACATTCACTTATTATATGATTTACTGTTTTGTCTTTGTCCACACATTTTTACATTTAATGTTTTCCTGTGTTTTATCTATTTTAACTTTAATGCAGTTTGTCCTAATCGCATTGTTCTGTGCAACCATCAGTAAAGATTCCATTTCTCTGTTCAAGTGTCTTTTTCTTATCCATGCCAAGCTATTTCCGTTAGTTTATTCTATTGTCAGTCTTCTGAAGAGACCATGTAGTTTGTTTTCTTCCCACTTTTCTTTTCTTGTCGTTTTGTTTCTGGTTTCGGTGTTTTCCAATTTTCTCGTTGGTACGGTGTCTCTTGCTGCGGTGATTATCCTTTCCGTATTCTCAGTTATGTATTTCTCAATCTCTTTTCTTTAGTCTTCCACACAATTTTCGATACTTACCAGTCCTTTTCCCCATTCTTTTTTTTCCTGTAGAATCTGTCCGTATCGTCTTTTTGGTGTAGTGCGTTGTACATGGTCATTAATTTTCTAATCCTCTGGTAAAGGTGCCTGAGTTCTTCTTTAGTCCAGCCTATGAATGGTCCAGAGTATCTTATTAGTGATACTGCCCAAGTGTCTATCCCTTTTACTAGATTCTTGCTATATAATTTCGTTTCTAGGAGTTTTCTTGTTCTTCGTAAATATTCTTTTCCAATCTTCTCTTTCATTTCTGTAGATTTGATGGTGTCTACTTCCAGAACTCCCAGATATTTGTAGCTACCCAATTCGCCTAGCGTCCTCACCTCCTCTTTGTTGGGGAGTTCCATGCCCTCTGTCGTCTCCAGTTTTCCTCTTTTAATTTCTAGTAGTGCACACTTCTCCATTACGAATTCCATTTGGATGTCCTGACTAAAGATTCTGGTCGTATTTATCAGCTTTTCCAGTTCCTTTTTGCAAATAGTTTCAGGTCGTTAATGTACATCAGGTGGTTGACTCTTGCTTCTGTGTCTGTAAACTTGTATCCGGCATCACATTTTCTGAGTGTGTAGTTGAGCGGCAAAATAGCTATTATAAACAGTAGTAGTGTTAGGGAGTCTCTTTGGAAAATGCCTCTGTTTTTTTAACTCAGTCATGTGTTGTCATCCGGCTGTCAGTTCTAGTCTCCATGTTTCCATTGTTTTCTTGATAAGATTAATAATCCTGTCGGGTATTTTGTATATTTTTAAACATTCAATTATCCGTGCTTGAGGAATTCTGTCATAAGCTTTTTTGTAGTCAATCCATGCCATGGATATGTTCTTTGTTCTGGGTTTTTTTACCTCCTTCAGGATCTTTTGAACTATGTATAGCAGATTATGTGTCCCTCTTTTCCCTTTTCCGGCATCCTTTTTTTTTCAATCCACGTATTATTATTATTATTATTATTATTATTATTATTATTATTATTATTATTATTATTATTATTATTATTATTATTCCTAGAGGACGCTTATTGCCACTCACATTTCAGAGAAGACTGACGGTCGTTACTAGCGAGAAATCAATGGTAAACAGCTGTTGTAATAACGCAAAGTGATTTGCAATAGTTATCGAAAGAGGTGGAGACACCACACAAAATAGTTGTAAAGGGTTAAAGTGGATGGAAATGTTACATTATGACGGGCCCTATATTCTGAAAACGTATAAAGTTAGCTAGTATGGATTATGAACTGGATGAAAGAAATAGGATGAAGGGCAAAATAGGTACACAATGTGATTTGGGACAAACACACATGTCTCACGGTGATTCATTCTGGGAATCATAAACACTGGATGTATGCTGGCCGAGATGAAAGACTCGGATCAAAAAGGTTAGACACAAAAGCGATATTGAGTTCTGTTATGACATTCGTTGAAGGGTCAAAGGGCTCTGACGTCACAGATCCTTGGTCAGAAATTAGTTTTCTAGACAGTTCACTATGGAGGCGCGCGATGGACAGACGTCGATTAAGTAGCTGTGCAATGCGTAGAGTCAAGGTGACATCGCCAGATATGGACTAAGACGTAGAACAAGATCCCAACGGCAGGACAAGAATATAGCCGATTGCATCCGTCACATTCCACAAAGCAGTATGAAAGAAATAGAGAGTTTGAGTGAACAGAATCGACGAATGGGAATCTCTCCGATTGAAGTGTGAAATAAAAGTATGGAATCTCTCTCAAAAAGTTTTGTCTTCGAGCGTTTTTTGTCTCTCGTGCATGATGACAGAATTTATCCACACAAAACAGGTACACCACTACGATCACGAGCCAGCAACGGAAATGAGTGTGCGAGCAAACCCACGACCAACAGTGAGGCAGAAATCTATAAGGTAACTTTTAATATTGATTTAAAGCGTAAGAACAATTTTAAACCTGTTAAGGACATTATAAGTTTAATGCCAGTTTAAAGGCTTTTAAGAACTATTGTTAAAAATGTTAATTCTGCATAGAAATGAACGCTAACTTTATTAGGAGACCCGGCCGACGTTTGTAACATTCGCAGTTAGTTTCGTGTTGTTTCGATTTTTGGTGGTGCTCGAGAAACGTTGACCCCGGCCCTGCGCTTTACGAGTTATAAAAAGATATAGAAAAAAAACTGTAAAGTATATTTTAAAATATGATATGAATTTTTTTAAAAACCGTTATGTCACAGAAAGACCAAAGAGGGAGGGCACTAACAAGACATTCACTGGAGTGCGGGGAGAATTGGTACCTTGGTACAGTTGTCAGCGAGTAATCAATGGTAAGCGTCTGTTATAATGAAAGTCAGTTGCAATAGTTATGGAAAGAGATGGAGAGCACTCTACTCCAGGGAAAACCACCTGTTATTTTCAGTGAGAAATCACTGATGATGACCTGTGTGAGAACTCTTGGCGAGTACTCATCATCATCATCATCATCATAATAATAATAATAATAATAATAATAATAATCATAATAAAATAATCATAATCATAATAATCGTTCAACCCATTATAACACGTTTTAAATTCCTCTTAAATTGAGCGTAATAAAGTGAAATGCTGGAATTCGTATCAACGACCTTACCGTCGTTGCTTTTCATAAAGTTTTGTACTTGCAGAATTATGTCTCATAGCTTATGTAATGATATCGACGAGGATAAGAGGGCTTATTATCACTTATAATTATGTCAATTCTGCTCTCAGGTGACTTTCTGTCCACACAGAACAGACTAATGCACGGATTATTGTATCGACCAACAACGACTGGACAATTGACAGAAGAAAATGTTTAATCATGAAGTTTGTCGAACTTATTATGGTTATCGAATATTCAGTTGTGTGTTGCACCTACATGTTCGAATAAAAAGAAGGGGTCGTCGAGTTCAGACGATTTCCTGGGATGATTGACGGGCAAGGTATTTATCTTTAAAATTTTACAAAAAAGTTCACAGTATTGCAAATTTTCTTTATACAAAAAGATATGGCACAAGGCCGAAATTGGGTGGGGTGAGATGGAGGTTGGCTGTCGTCTTCTTGGTCTATTCTCTAAACAAGTTTCAGTAACCAAAATACCACATTCACTCTATGGGTAAAACCTACTTAACATTATGCCCAATGGATTGATGTTTTTAATTACAAAAATCATATGTACAAATTAATTGGTTGGGGATGGGGGTGCTAAAAACAACAGAGATTGCTAAAAAAATAAAATGCTAAGTGTGGTGGTTCGTAAGATCCTCTCAAATCTACCTACGTATGAGCTGCTCACTGTTTTACGGGTTGTTTCAAGAGCCGAAAACAAACAAGACAGTTTCTACGTGTGGAAAAAACAGGACAGGACTTATTTGTACCACTAGCTAAGGGAGTTTGCTAACTGGGGTGAGGTCTGATAAAACCTCAGGTCGGCGTGTACCATGCCTAGGCAGGGGGCACCTACTCAAATTTCATTCATCCAAATACACATAAGTTAGTGGTGTGTATCCGCCTCCTTTTAAATAGTTGATGGCAATGACGGCAATGAATTAGTTAGAATCAATTAGGACAAGTAAATAGTTTATGAGACCATGTGACATTGGAGATATTCGAAATAAAGTTAGTTGTTTCAAAACGTTAGTGAAGCTGTAGCATCATGTCAAATCGGATAGAAACAGGAGGGCTTAGACAGCTCGTACTCTCTCTCTCTATTTTGTTTTAACATAGTTCACCCCAAACAAGGCAGGCCGCCACTGTAGACATAAGGGCTACTGAGAAAAAGAGTGAAAGTTTTTTTTTGGGGGGGGGGCGTCAACCTAAATTGGGAGCTGCGCAGAGAGATGTCTGTTTACATTAGTTTGAAATTTCTGCATGTCAGTACCGTCAGGAAAACAGGGAACAAGGAGGGAGTTCCAGAGTCCAGCAGCACGAGGAAAGAGGCTTTTGGAGTAGAAAGCTCTTCGGAATCTGGGGACCACAGTGAATGGATGGGATTTGGCAAATTGTCGGGTTGGTCTAACGAATTTACGTCGTGGAGGTACCAGAGCAGAAATCTCATCAGAGCACAATCCCTTGAAGTACTTGTAAAACAGGCACAAGGAAGCAACATTGCGGCGATGGGACAGGGGCTAGAGCTAGGTGGATAGTGAAGGACCTATCAAGTTGGCAACTCTTTTGTGGACCTTGTCTAAGAGGGAGAGACTAATGGATTATGCCCCAGACCAGATGTAGCAACAATACTCCATGCATTGGCGAATGGTTGCTTTGTAGAGATATAGGATAATGTCAGGTCTGAGAAGTTTACTGGCACGGTAGTGGGACCCACCATCTTTGCCGCAGCCCTGGCAATGTCTTCAATGTATTTATTCCAATTCATGTTATATGTGAAAGTTAGTCCGAGGAGTTTGAATGATGAACTCTCAGGTAGGGTAGAGTATTATTTGCCATGAAAATCAATGGTTGAAGAGGTTTATTGTAGTTATTGAAAGAAAGGAGCTTTGTATTGGCGGCATTTAAAGTTACCATCCATGTTTGACCCCATTCCTTTACAGACTGGAATTCATTTTCTAAGGATTCAGGCATTGCCTCAGATATTGCCCACATGACGAGAGTAGAGAGTGGTGTCGTCAGCAAATATTCCTATCTCAGTCTCAATTACATCAGGGAGGTCATTTATGAAAATCAGGAACAGTAGAGGTCCAAGGATGGATCCCTGTGATACACCAGCATTTATGTAATGTTGCTTTGAAGAACGGCCATCGAGGACAACCTGGATCTTTATTTTTGTTAGAACGGATTTAATTACATTAAATATTTGTCCAGTGATACCATATAAGTGCAGTTTTAGGAGAAACCTTTCATGCCAGACCTTGTCAAAAGCCTTGGGTATATCGAGCTTCACCAGCCTTGTCCAGTGTATTGTATATGCGTTCAGAGATGACCGTTAGGATATCTGCAGTATCTCCGTATTGATGATCAGAAAAAAGTGTTGCATTAACTAGGTGCCGGACTATCGCTAGATTGATTAATGATTCAAAGATTTTAGCAAAGATCGGGAGTAGACTGATTGGGCGGTACCTTAGAGGATCAGTTCTATCTCCAGAATTCTTAAATACTGGTACCACAGAGGCAATTTTCCAACTATCAGGGAAACAAGATTCAGCAAGGCATTTGTTGTATAGCTTGGAGAGTACAGGGGCCAGCTCAGCAGAGCATTTCTTTATTACTATTTAAGTCATGAAGCAACTCATAGTTAAGGAATTAAAGTTTAACTTAAATAAAACATGCATCAAGTTAAAATCGTTGTTTTAATTTCCATTAATATGCATAATAGTAAAAGTGTTAACAAAAGGGCCTGGAGATTAGTATTCAATCCTCGGTCGAGCCATACCAAAGAATTTTTAAAAAATAGTATTTGTATGCCCCCTTGCTAAACACTCAGCATTATAAGGTAAGGAGCAAGCATAAGTGGGGTAATCCTGGGAAATGAATGGCTCCCTTCCCATACACTTATGTGTAGTAGCTGATGACAAAGGGAGCCTTCGGATCGCCCTCGACTGTGGTCGATTACTTCACTTTTACTTAAAAATATATTCACGTATAGCAGTTCCAATCAGGTGAAAATCTTTACCCCTGACCCTCGAGATGGACAATATACCATTTAAGTTTTTTATTTAATATAGATTCTATCTGTTGTAAGGTATTTGGCATGTGTACCAATGAAAGAACAACGTTTTTTCTTTTTTACTAATAAGTCACCAACTATCAAGGCTGAAAGCCACTAAAGAATAAGGGGTTACGAGATGGATGGATTGTCCGTATCACGATGAAGAATATTATGAAAGGATTTAAAATGATGAATTGAATAAACAAGTTTGATTACTTATCGGAACAGTTCATGACAATGTTAACACTAGATTTAAAGATTTAAAAACGGGGAAGCAGTCTCGTGGTAATATGTTCCACAGATGGGGAATCCTTAGAAAGAAAATATTCATGGAAATTCAGTTGTTGGTAGGCACACGGAAAGAATAATGAAAGTTCGTTTTCATTGTTGTAATAAGACGAGTTCTTATAAGGGGAACTAAATGGTTCGAATGGTAACATTATTCTTTCTTAGAACATAAATATAAAACAGAAACTGTACAGAATTACATTATTCAAATAATTGAAGAAAAATCTGTTAGTGCAAATGTTGTTATTATTATTAAACATTACTAAATTATTTTAATTAATAAGTACTAGCAAGACCCATATAAATTCCAATGTTTTATGTTGCTGTAGTGCATTCTATCGCCGTTTGGCGTAAACGAAGACCCCGCAATATTATTGTAGCATCATTGTTCGAACTGAAACATACTTATCTAAATACTCTGGTTAATGTAGTTTCAGGATATACTTGATTATAGGTGGTCTATCTCCAAAACCCTTATAGGATTTTGTGACATATTTCAATTCTGTGGACATCCAGCGCGAACGGAGACCGCACCTTTGGACAGAATAAATCCCGAAAGCCAAAAAGTGTCTTTTTGTTCGTTTCACGTTCGATGCATAGTGACATCAGATTAATTTGTTTGATTACTTATTTTTGCATTGAATCGTTAGCTATCTGATGATCCCATCTTTTAAAGTAAAGGTGGGGAGTGATAACGTACGACGAACATGAAATGCCTTAGCCTATTATCATATAGATAAGTATAATCTGTTGAATTAAGTGAATTTACGAATTAAGAAAAACATTATTAAACATTCTAAATTACTTTTAAATAATCTAATCCATAAAGTTATCTTGTCAGATTTTCAAAATCAGACCAAAATATTTTGGTTAAGTTGACAAATCAAACGTTGCTTCTAACGAGCCATTTTACATTAGTTATTGGCAATATAATAACGCACTCTGATGCATGTTATTAAAAATAAAACTTAGTCCGGCTCGGACAATTGATAATATAAAACATTTTTAAATAATCATCTACAAATAGAAATCAGCAAGGGAGATAACTGATATTTTTTACTCTTGTTATATTACAAGAGTTGTCTACTTTTAAAATAATGTTTTTTCTTTTATCTGGCTAATTTAAAAAATGTGTAAACAAAAATTAAAAGCTAAAGTAACTCCATTGTATTCCGGGTGTGTACCTTTATTGATCTTTATTTATATAAAGTCAACTACGTGTATATGTTTATATATATGTATATGCAGGATCCACTTCTAAAATAGTTAACCGACCATCAGGAATTTTGGAACACAGGGTAAAGATACAAAATGCGGACTATATTTAGTTTAATTTAGTTTTATGAAAAAGGGGGCAAATAGGATGTTTGAACCCCTTTGTGAAATTTAGATAGCTCTAATTTTTGTAAAATGTTAACAATAGGTATTAGAAATAAATAAGTAGTATATTTCCCCCAAAATTCCAGTTTCTTTGCAGCATTTAAAAAGGGTTATAAGTGGTATAATATGGCCACAACTTGAATTTTTTAAATTTAACTATTTCAGATTTGCATTAAATTTGATCCATAGTAATTAGACATCAATTAAACAAGATTCCTCGAATTTTAATTTATTTTTAAGACCCCATTAAATTTTAGACATTTTATAAAATCAAAATTATTTAATGGATTGTAATCAAATAAGTCGTCTTAACATGATGTTTAGTATCTCATATATTGTTTTATAATCTTTGTAATTGGATATTAAAAGTTGTACAAAAGTGTTCTGTTCAGGGAATTAATGTTATCCTTCCTGGGACGGGTAAAATAATTCCTCGAGTTAACAATATAACACTATTATTATGTAGAGTATTAAACTACTAAATTTAAATATATACACATTTTAAATAGGTTAGGCGATGAAACTATTAAAGTCTCTCTTTAAAATGTTAGAAATACTCTCATCCTTTTAGTCATAATCACTTGTTGTTAAAAAAACGTATATTGTTATAAATATTCATTTTTAATTAAATGTAATTATTATTAACGATTAAAAATTAATTAATACAAATATATGTTGAATTAATTGTTTTCATTTTTAGGATTTTTCAACGCAAAATTAACACTTGATTATTAAACGCTATTAGTAAACAGAAACCTTCCGCGTTCGTATATTTCGTGTTCACATATTCACGAGCTGAGAAGAAATGAAACATGCGACGTACCTTATATTTTCTTTTCGTTTTGTTTCAAATGATTTAAAGGTTTAGTCCATCTTGGTCATGTTTTTGTTTTTACCCCAGTGAGAATAATAATTAGGCTACGGCCATATGATCCAGACGACACAACGTCAATCGATACGGGTAGATCAGTTCGAAAAGTAGAGAACGAAGTAGCAACGAAATAAAAAAGAAGCCACCCCGGCGTGCAGGCGAAGTCGACAATCAAGTGACAATAATAACTAGAAATATTGGTTCGGTCCGAAATGCGTGGGTCGGATCTCTCTCCGCTGTTAGGCGATCACAACTTGAAAGAAAAGAATGTATAATAACACCTCTTGCTTCGTTTATTTTCTCTCACTTACGTTTGATAATTTCTTTTATTTTTCTCTCTCTATCTCTCTCTTCTTTATTTCCTTCCTGTTTTCTTACGCCTTTGCTTTCATTTTGACCAAGTCCGTCTCTCAGTCGATCAGTCTAACTGTGTGTTAATAAATAGCTGACTCTTTCAAATCTATTATTACACTCGATAATACTTGCGCAAACCTGACTAGACAACATTCAATTATAGAAATGAACACCACCATCGTATGAATTTGACGATTAAACAAGAAAACAAAAATCAGGTTCGCGCTGCTAAACGATCGCAGAGTATATAATCATATGCTAGTTTGTGTATATATTCGTCTTTTTTCCTACCCGAGCTTGGGTCACATCTTACTTGTGGGAGTAGGATAAAAACTGGCCTTGTGCCTAACTCCTGGAGAGGAGTAAATTACTCATTACTTATATTGATTCGGCCTTTTGGTCGAGATCAAAGTGTAGTATCTGTTCCGATGGATACTGCACCCTATAGACTGGTATTGTCTTGGCCTTCGGGGCTTGATTTACGCCGGTCTACGGGATTGTCCTGTGCAGTTCTAGGAGGTCCACCCTCCCAGGCTTTGCCTCCCCTCTTTGGGGAGGAGTAAGTTAATTGCTTACTGCTTGAGGCGCCCCTACCGGGGAATGCCGACGGGGCTGCCCAGGCAATTTTTGATGGTCAGAGTGCTCACCTCTCGGGCGCTGGCTTTTCAACCCCCACTTTCCGACCCGAGCTTGGGTCACATCTTACTTGTGGGAGTAGGATAAAAACTGGCCTTGTGCCTAACTCCTGGAGAGGAGTAAATTACTCATTACTAATATTGATTTTCTGTAGACTATTGTCCTCAATAAGGATATTTACTAGCAGGACCCTGTGGAAATGTCACGGGCTTTTCTACATTAATCTGTATAATTTCCTGCTAAAAATAATATTTATTTAAAATAATAATTTCCAGGGTCATATTTATTTTTTAAAATACTCTTTTTCCGTAAAAATAATTGTCATTGGAAGCTAAATAGTGTTAAATAAATTAAACGAATATGCCTCTTCTTATTTATTTATTTTAAATTATAGAAAATTAATTATTTTTTAAAACAATAAATATTCTCTGTCTTATACCGTAAAAATAATTGTCAGCTAAATATTCTTCAATTCAGTGAAACGAATGTCACTTTGTGAACTGTGTATATTTTAAGTTGTACTGTTTTAGTAGATGGGGTAACATATTCTGATTTTCAAATAATTCATTTTAGAATGGGTAAATTCGGAATTGTTTACTTTGGGGGAGATCAGACCAATTAGCAATCACCATCTTTGCTGATCGGACGATCTCATTTTAAAATCTGTGTCAAATGTAGATAACGTACGTACGAACATGAAATGCCTTAGCGTATCATTATTATATAGATACAAATTTCCGTCCATGTATTTCGGACCTTCTTCATTTATGAAAGGGATTGCCAACATATGGCACATTCGCCAACAAAGGCGCATTGCACGATTACAGATAGCGCACTGAACACCAACGATAATGAAATAAATATACATTCCATCCCATGCATAAAAGCAACGATAATTTCTAGACAAAGTACAACAAGAAGTTAAGTAAATTATGGCTGAAAAATTGTCTAAGATTAATTCTAACCTAGAATAGAAATGCTTTTCATTGATTTTATTTTTCTATGTGAATCTTTAAAATATACTAACAAAATTGTAAAGTTTTGTATTATTTGGATTATTTAGACTACAGATAAATGTTATTCTCAAAACATTTCGGTCGATGTAACCTCCGACCTTCTTCAGGTGCGTCTTTTCGAACTTGGGAATCTGTACAGAATTTCGAACGCAACGCTTGATATAATTCGCTGGAGTAGCTTGCTCTCACCCCATCAGACGCACTTTAAGAAGGTCGGAGGTTAGATCGACCGAGACGATGTGAGAATAACATCCGAAATGCGCACAGTAGTCGGAATAATCGAAATGATACAACATTTTAGATTCTTTTAATGTTTAAAAAATCCACATAGAAAAATGAAATCAATGAAAAACATTTCTATTCTAAGTTAGAATTAATATCAGCCAAATAATTCAAATAATTAAAATGAGCAATCCTCATCTAAGAATTCCCAAACAAAATTCCAAAACATAAAATTGTAAAAGTGTGAGTAAAAACATGTTAGCTTGCCGTAAAAGTCATTTGAATTTGATTTGAGTTATTTGCATGCATGCATAATAATAATAATAATAATAATAATAATAATAATAATAATAATAATAATAATTAATAATAATTGAGAAGAAGAAGGAGACTCTGGAGAGAAAAAGATGAAACGGTAAATCACATAATAAGTGAATGCAGCAAACTAATCTAAAAAGAATACAAAAACAGATACGACTGCGTGAGGAAAACAATCCACTGGGAACTATGCAAACATCTGCACTTTGAACATGCTGGCAAGTGGTATAGGCACAAATCAGAGCCAGTAGTGGAAAAGGGAATAATAAAATCCTCTGAAATAAGGAAATACAAATAGATAAATTACTCCAAGCGATGAAACCGGATATGATATCGATTAATAAGTAGAAATAGATTTTACCATCTCAGTATCCTTTAATAGGATTTTCTTTAATTCCTTTTAGTTTTTTCATATTTAATTTCGATTTAAAAACAAAAATTGGATTAATAGTACATAAAATGAGTTTATCAAAGTTACGTTTGAATGAGAAAGTCACACACACGTGATCTTGTCTAATTAATACTTTTATCAATATATATATATATATATATATATATATATATATATATATATATATATATATATATATATATGGGAAAATGAAAAAGGAAAATCAAAAAGGGATGTTTTTATGTGTACATCAACGTTTCGTCTTTATTTATAAGGCTTCATCAGGATGATAATATAAAGAAAAATGTCATGCAAGTACCTGCACATATAGGGTTGACATTATAGGAAGAAGGGATGAAAGTAGTAGCCACTACTGGAGAAAACAGTAGGGCTGACGTCCGGGCTTAGTGGAGTCATTAGTGAGGAATGAAAGTAAATATTTATGAAACTGAGTGGAGAAGAGTGGAAAGGTGGGGATGAGCAGGGATACTGTGGCTGGTGGTAAGAGAAAAGGGTGGGGTGGGATGAGCGAGAATAATGGGGATGGCAATGTGTGAGGGAGTGGAGGGGTTGGGAAGAAGGAGGCTGGAATCTTTGAACAGGTGGCTGCAGCAATGACTGAAGGAAAATATATATATATATATATATATATATATGTGGGGGATGCAAAAGATTTAAATACAGGAAAAAACAAGAAACAAGAGAGTTGACCGGTTCTGTTAGTATGAACGAACGTCTTCAGAAAAGTGAAGATTTGAAAATGTTATTTCGATAGCGGCACAAACATAGGAAATGGAACAAAACGCACAAGTATGAGAGATATTTTTGGCACCTACGAGCTAGTATTGGGATGTGTATGGCCATGTGAAAATCATGGTCGCCAAAGCGTTCAGCAAAGTGTTTGGTGATTAATCTGATGTCGCACGGTAAATATTTCCGAAACTAGTCATTTTAAAATGATTTATTTCAAAATCAGATTTTCAAAAAAGATCCTATTTTCTTGCTTCCCCACTTCTGGATAACGGAATGAGTCCTCCGCTCCTTGACTGCAGGAACGCGCCCTTTTCTGTAAAGATCTAGTTAGTTGTAGTGAACACTCGATTTCTCTGCATATGTGTGCTCAGGTCAAACTGGAAGCACCCTCCTGGGCTGTCACATTCATATTGTTTTAGAAGAGATCTGGAGTTGAAGAATTTTAAAATTATTAAATTATGGAAAAAATTTTCGGAGTGTTCCTGAAAGTATCATCATGATAATTAAAGTAATAATGATAATGATAATTATAATAATTAAAGAAATGATCATGATGATAATAATAATGATCATTATAATGATGATGATAATAATAATAAAAGTAATGATGATGCTGATGATTATAATTTACGCAATAATGACGATGATCATGATCATGATGTGGATGATGATGATGATAATAATTAACGTAATAATGATGATGATGATGATGATGATGATGAATTTTATAATGGTGGTGATAATGATGATGATAATGAAAATAGTGAAACTAATGGATAATGCAAATGTCGGTAAATGTCTCTTCTAATGGTTAAATACAAAATGCAGCATTTCATTTCTTTTCGATTAATAATACGTTAATTAAAACATCAAATCCAATCCTGAATTATTCAGATATTTATTTTTCCGGGTTTACGGGGAAAAATAAATTCGTATCTGGCAGTAATTTAATAATACCCATTGTGTCATTACTACATTTATTTAGTCAGAAGGAGAATTTCTACACACACTAGGTTATCGTATAATTTTATTATAATAAATATTATTTATTTTCTTTCCAATTATAAAATGACAACACTAATTACATTGTTCATATAGATGATGATGAAAAAGCATCGTTACTAACATACTATGAATGAAAATGGAATCCGCTAAACTAGAAAATTATACAGCACAGCCGATGCGGTCTGTAGTTAGAAGCTCAGATATTTTCATTTTTTAAACTTTTCAAAGCAAATAGTTTAATTTAGAAAAATATATTCACATTTATTTTGTGGAACTCGCTCCAGACAAGGCATGAAGTTACTTGATGTAAAGAACTAGAAAGAACGAAATATGATTAAGGCAACGATACGAGATGTATATTAGTCTTAGTCTTGAAAGGACCAAAGCAATTGGTAGAAGGAAAACAGTCAGCAGGAAGAAAATTCCATAGGCCTGAAATTATTGTTCAGAAGCTACCGGAATATGAAGATGTATTATAACGAGTTAAATTAACAGCGAATTGAGGAAGACCACTAGACCAATGAGTCAAGCAGGCTGAAACAAAGGAAGCAGGGAATAAATAAAACAATTCTGAAGAACCCATGACATAATAGTAGTACTTTCTGACTGTTATCCGGTGGAAATAGACATATCATACATAAATAAATAATGCCGGCTAATGCGTTACGCGTAGTTGACTTCAGATAAGATTTGTATTCTAACGCGATCGCCATGGAGACGAGTGGAGCGATAGACCCCGCCATGCGAGACTTCTTCAACAGCCTTAGTCTACCGTAGACCATCGTGAATTACACCTATTCGCGGAAACGCATTGAGCCTGTTCTCCGCCTGTCAAACTATCAGAACCTCTGATGAATCTTCCAGGAGTTACCGAATATAGGCTTTTAAAAGTTGCTGGTTAAAAAAGATTCTCATGAACTTTAAAATTTAACTCATATTTTGTAACATAACGAATTAAATATTTAGTGAATAAAACATCCTGTTATTTTTATTAAACTGCAAAAGAATAAAATCTTTAACAAGTTTTTTTCATGTTGGAATTTCAATAGGAAAACCCTTTGCTATGATGTTTAATCATTTCATGGGAACTCATATGAAATGATCAGTTAAGAAAACATTTGTAGGTGAAAATACATTTATTAGTTTTACTATCCTCCTTTCACTCTCAATAGATAATGGATACTGTATGTAAGGGTACATGCGTTAAGAGTCTAGTGAGGCAATGGTTGATAATCCGCAACCGCACCTCTTCTGAACTAGCATTGCTTGAGTTCAGTGGAAAGGGGAAGTTCAGGGCCACTAAAAATAATGCTGAGCTAAACAGAGAAAGACTGGTGTTTGTTCGAAATGTTCATTCTCGAAGACTAGTTGCACAACCAAGTCTTGAGAATCGAGTCTACCCTACTATCAAACACATATCTGGAGGAGACAGATAGATTATACCTTTCTCAGGGGTATAAGTGTAAATGATGCAGATAGAGTAACGCAGAGGCAAAAAGTACAAACGTTTGTTTTATTAACAATTATATGTCTCTGAGTTAAGTTAATGTGCTTTTAATAATACACGGGAAATAGCAAGGTAATTTAAAGCCAGAAAAATAGGATTTCACTAAGAAATTAATTAAAATGGCTGACTTGTTTGTTTATAAGAAACGGAAAAGCACCGTATTAGATATAATTAATAAGTAAATTATTTTTTTTATTTATTCTCGGACACACTTTCATCAGCGAGGTGGTTTATGAAGATCAGGAATAATAACGGTTCAAAGATCGACCCCCGGAGCACAACCGCATTAATACCAGGCTGTGCGCCCCCTTCTTCACTAATATCCACTCGTTCACCGCCGCAAACAATGAAGATATATCATAATAATTTTATACATCAGTGTTTGTCGTCATTCTTTTAAGCAACGCAGAAAAATCATTTGAGGTAAGTAGGATTTGTATCTCAGGAAATCATTAAGCAAAATGTTTGAATTGTTTTTTAAGAAACCAAAATCATTCTAGCTTATTTAATTTTATCAGTAAAATAATTTTTGTTTATAAATTATTGTTTCTAAATAGGTTATATTTTTATTTCACAGAGCGATTCATTAAAATGGTTGACTTTATCTCAGAAACCGCAATAAAAAATGACCTATTTCGTCCTTGAAATGAGGGGGAATGAAGTAATTTAAGTGATCTAAAAATCTACAATTTTATTTTTATATAAATAAATACTTTATATAAACATTATTTTATTCATTACGAAATACTGAAAATTAATTAAAATCAGATAATTATCTGATTTGGCACAAATTTTTTTTTGAATCAGAGATATTCATTTTTTGATAAAAAAACAAAATATTTTATTTTCCTTTACCTTCCCTATTTGAAGTTGCTTCACCAACAAAGTATAACAATTGATCGTATAAGAGATATGTTTGAAGCAACGGGTTTAGGGGCTAATCTATTGAGATATGAACGGCCTAGGACCTTTATATCTCGAAATAATAAGAAAAGTTGTATACAGTGGGGAAAATTCACACGGTGTACGCCTACCCTAACCGAGAAACGTATTTGAAACATTTAATGGGTCAGTTTAAATTGAAAACGCATCGTCGTCCATAAATTATACACGGGTTTTCTAGATGACGACTCCGGTGCCAGTCTGTTGCAATTAAGTGAGATGATGCCTGACCCAATGTCTAACGGACCAGTTTGTGTCAAAAAGATAAACATTTACCAAACAATGTTCTAAAAAGCCGAAAAACTATACTTCATTTTGCCCTTTTCCTCCTATATTTATAGTTTAGCTGCAAATTCTCAGTAAAAGTCTGATATTTATACCTCGTAACACTTTGTATTTTTTATTCAAGGACAAGAAATACAATTTCAAACCAACAATAAATAAACAATCATGGCTGCCATTGTAAAGACAAACCAAAACAAGTCCAATTGTTTATAAACAATAATGTGATAGAAAGAGAAGCAAGGAGACTGATACAGACATAGGTAGATAGATAGGGGGAGAGAAAGAAAGAGAGAGTCAACAGATGACAGTTAGAACGGAAGTGACGCCGCCGTTACTGACATAGCTTTGCCACGAACGATAGCCAGGGAGATGCGATGGAACAACCAGGCTGACTCACGGGGCTCGTACCTAGACGTTGAAATCCTCCGTCCAATGTTCTGAAAAAATTTAACAGTCTCGGGGCCAAGCACACCCGACGTTTCCACTGAAATTGGTTGGAAGACGAAACGGTCAGTGAGCGAGCTATATTTTCCGCGCTTCCTTGTTTTGGCGAGCAGAGCCGCCGTGCCGGGCTTCACCGCGGATTCCGCAATCCTTGCTGGTGAAAAGGAGTCAGAACAAGTGGCGTCCCAGATCAGCGGCTTTCCGGCTCGGAAAGCAAACACAGTCATCCCGTCAGGCCTGCGACAGTCGCCTCTGTCCAGGCCGACTGGTTCAAGGACTGATGCAAAACCTACTGAGTCGAGACCTCGCCTGACTACGTCGTTAAGGGCAAAGTGGCGAGGCAGGCGGCCGGCACTAAATCGACAAGAGAGAGGATGCAGGGCAAACTCGTCAACGACCTGCCCACAGCGACACCGGTGTGGGAGTCCCAGCCGTTGTGAGACTGTGATCCGGATAGTGTCATTGTCCAAGAGGGTTCCAAGTGTCGCCGAAGGGATGGCACTGAGCCAAGCCCCGCTTTGTATTATTTTGATTATTCGGACTACTGTTATTCTCTCAACGTTTCGGTCGATGTCACCTCCGTCCTTTTTCAGGTGCGGCTTGTCGAACTCGGGAATCTGTACTGAATTTCGAACGGGACCTTTATTTAATCCACGGGAATATCTGGCTCTCATTCCATCAGCCATGATGGGGTAGAAGTCTTAAGTAAATGGTAATTGTATTTTTTTTATTATAGCCTGTACTGGGGATTGAACCTTCAACCTCCAGAAGACTGTAACACTTTATTATACTGAAGCCATCTTGTCAATCTGATTAAAATAATTGAATAAAAACGAATATGTAGAATTTGGTATATTCGGACTACTGTTCTCATCTTGTGTTTTTATCATAACGTTTCTGCCGATGTAACCTCCGATCTTCTTCAGGTGCACTTTGTCGAACTTGGTAATATTTCTGTCGAACTCGGGAATCTGGGCGGAATTTCGAACGGAACCCTTTATTAAATCCACGGGGGTAGCATGCTCTCGTTCCATCTGCCATGACTGGGAAGAAGTCTTCAGTAATTCGCAATTCTTCGTATCCAGATGGAACGAGAGCATGCTACCCCAGTGGATTTAATAAAGGGTTTCGTTTGAAATACCGTCCAGATTCCCGAGTTCGACAGAAAGATTCCCGAGTTCGACAAAGTACACATGAAGAAGGACGGAGGTTACATTGGTTGAAACGTTGTGATAAAAACACCCAAGATGAGAACAGTAGTCCGAATATACTAAATTCTACGAATTATCAACCCTTATCTAAAAAATTCCGAAACAAAAACGAATATGTATGCCTTGTTTTAAAAAATAAAATGAAATAAAACAAACAAATATATGGGAAATGGAGTAGTCTGAACGTCACTTATGTAGACAGGAATCCAAGTGCAAATATCATAGATTTGGGCTCGAATCTGATTTCAGCAATTTTCACTAAAACGTACAAGAACTTGCGTATATATTTTTGCGTGTCATTGTGAACTTAGCAAAGTTATTTTTACGAAATATTGAATGGGAAAATGTAGGTAAAATGTCACAGTCTATTGATTTCGGCTATGCATTCATTTTATTTCCATTCTTGACTAATAACTCGCCTACCATTGGCATGCGATCAATTTCTTCTTTTTCTACTTCACATTCGAGTAATAATTACTCATTGGACTTCTTAAATCAGTTTTTACCAGTGTTTTCTCGTGGATGGCAACCGGTGGTTTTCTCTGGTATCTGAATGACAGCAAGTTATTACAGATATTCTACCATCTTCCGTTCCGATCCATTAGTATTGAAACCCACTTGGTGTTCCCGCAACGGTCGTTACAAGTGATTTCTACCAGATAGCGGTCGATTGTTACCCTGGAATATGAGCGACATTAAGTTTTCTGAATATTACCAACCTCTCCGTTTCTTTTCAGACGAGATCTGGATGGTTCAACACCTTCTCGGTCTTTTAAACCTCAGACTCTCCGCGAACATTTTCCGTGGTTCTAACCGATGCTTGTTTATGCAACTGCGAATTTTTTTCTTTGGTGTTTTTTTTTGGGGGGAGGGGGTCAAATTATATTATTTTCTTACATATCGTCACACTTTACCGCACGAACTTTATTTTCCCCCTCTCTGTACCAAAAACCTTTCATGAACGAAGTGTATTATCTAGAACATTCCATCTGTAGAAAATAAATACAACGGGACTCCTTCCCAACTGACTACAACATGGTCGTCTTCAATTCTAATGTAAACAAATACTTGTTGAGCCGTCAATTCCTCTTCAGTAATATTCTGCCAATTCGTCTAACTGATTTCAATCCTCTCGTGGTAGTGTTCATCGTCCTACTGAAAATGTTAACCCTTATTCTCGAGTGGCCCACGGGCTTTGATAAGCGGTGACCCATTAGTAAAAAAAAAGAATTCAGCTCTCTTGTGAATGCCTTAATTTGGAGCACTTTTCTCTTGAGTTGTGCCTGGTATTTAGTGTGATGGTAAAATTATTTTATCATATGTGTGGTTGGTTAATATTTTTGGACTTATATGGCTTGGTTTCCGCAACCAAGGATATAAACTTAATTCATCATCATCATCATCATCGTCGTCGTCGTTATCGTTATCGTCGTTATTGTTGTTGTTGTTGTTGTTGTTTTGTTTTGTTTTTGTTTTTACTCGCTAGGAGTTTTTACACAGATCATCATCTGTGATTGCTCACTGACGATAACCTTGTAGTGTTCCCTGGAGTTTGAGTGCTGGAATGTCTCTCCAGATTTGTAGTACTCTCCATCTCTTTTGATAACAATTGCAAATGATTTTGCGTTATCGCAACAGCCGCTTGTCATTGATTTATCGCTGGAAACGACCATTGGTCTCCTCTGGGGCTCGGGTTGAATAAGCCCCCACCCCCAAGGTCACTACTACTTTCCGTGCCCTTCCAGTGGAGATCTGGTTATTGCTCACCTTCCTCAGTCTTTCTATCCTCCCTGACTCTTCTCGTTTGTGTGCTATCAGCCGTGACTGGTGCAATCATATTGTGTTATTTTGTGGGGGGGGGCGCAGTTTATGAGATTTCTCGCAGTTTTAGTTCTGTTATGTTCACGTGGTGTTTTCTCTATCAGTTTGTTTTATTTCTATCGCAACTTCCATGTGGTTGGCTTGCGTTTGTAATTTGTGTGAATTGGTTTCCGAATTCGAGGATTTTTCTTGAGATTTCACCTTTGTCATCATTGCAGTTCGTTGTATATGTTCTCAATCTTCACTTTGATTCCAATTTCTCCTAGTGTTTTGTTCCAGTTTTTTTTTCAGTGCTACCCTTAGTGCTTCTACGATTACTTGCATTATATTGACTTTCTCTATGTTCCATTTTCCTTACAGTTCTCGTGCATGTTCCGTGTATTTGTTTCGTATTTCTGTCTCTGTGATTTTTACCCTGTGGCCTGCTGGGACGGAATTTTTTTTGATTTGTTAGGGTTTTTCTTTCATTTTGATATTATAATTTTTTTTTTAATTTGTTGTTATTAACTAGTAACAACAGGTGTGTTCCCTAGTCACCCAATATTTTCAGTACTCTCCTCTTCTTTCGATCACTGCTGCATATTTCTTTGTGTTATTGCAACAGCTGTTTACCATTGAATTCGTGTTGATACCGATCGTTTGCTTTCTATGGATATTCGAGATTCCAGTACTTTCCGTGATCTTCCAGGGGTGGGTTGGATGGTGCTCTCTCCTCGATGTTTTTTTCGATATTGTTCTAAGCGAGGTTGGTTCCACCACTTCCTTTTATTGGAGAGCAAGTCGGGGGAGTCAGACTCTAGGATTTTTTTACATATAAAAATATGTCTCACTTCACGGATTTGCGTGTCATCGTTGCGCAGGGGGTAAGCTACTCTTCTCTGCATCCTTCTAATTTCATTACATGTACTGCCGAAGCAAGTATTATTATCATTTCTTACTAGGAGTTGTCACATAAGTCATTACTAGGCATCCTTCACTGGCAATAACAAGCGGTCTATCTTGTAGGCTGAGTGACAACAGATCTCCCTAGATTTCTAGCATTTTCTGCTTCTTTTGATAAGCATTTATAATAACTTTCCGTTCTGCCATCAGCCGTTTACAATTCGATTTTTGCTGATATTAGCTGGGTTTTTTTTTAACATTATGTAAAAAAAAGCCTCCCAGTATTCCAGTAATTTACGTGATCATCCAGTGGAGATTTGGATGGTATTCTTCCTAATTGGTCTTTCCATCCTCCCTGATCCTTCACAATCAGTTTCTGTGGTAGCAACTGTTGCTGGTGCCAACATGTTCATTTTTCTAGTCGAAGGGAGAGTCAGATATTTCTTATCTACCCTGGCAGTTTCAGTTATATTGGTTTCGTGTAATGTTTTTTTCTAGGTTCTTAGTTGGGCTATTCTATTTCAGTTTACTTGTAATTGGTCACCGTCATTTTAGGTATGTTAGTTGGTTACCGAATTCGTGGACTGTCTACAATATTCATCCTTTTTAATCAATGCCACGCGTTGTATGGTCTGAATCCTATTTTATATTCCAATTTCGCCGAATCTTTTTCAAGTTTTTCGGAACTATTACTAGTGCTACTGCAATTATTGGTATCACAGTAACTTTCTTCATGTTCCATATTTCTTTCAGATCTCTGGCAAGTTTCATATATTTGTTTAGTATTTCTGCCTCCTTCCTCTTCCTCCTGCGAATTGCTTGGACGATGAAATCTATTATTTGGTAGGGTTTTTTCTCCCTTTTTGTTGACTATTATCACGTCCGGTCTCGTTGCTTGGGTGAGTTTTCCCATGTGTACGTCTAAGTGGATTTTATGATTTTCATTTGACAATTACGATATGTGTCTGCATAATTCGGCAGAATATTTGGATAGTTTCTAATGAACTGCCTTCCCTACGCAGTCATGTCTGTTTTTTAGCGAGTTTGCTGCATTCACTTCTTGTGTAATTAACGATTTCGTCAATTTGTTATTATTTTCTGGGTTTTCTCTATCTTGGATTTTATATCATTCGCTTGTCTGTTCAAGTGTCCTTTTCGTAGCCATGTCCATCCGTTCGTTTCTTCTTTGGGCAGTCTAATATATCGTCCATGTAGGTGCTTCTCTTCCTATTTTTCATTTCTCTCCTTTGTTTTTTGAAGTTTCACTGCTCTTTGTATTATTATTATTATCATTATCTTTACTATTATTATTATTATTATTATTATTATTATTATTATTATTTGGTCACTATGTGTTTTCATACAGATCGTCGTCAGTGATCTCTAAATTATAAGCACAACAAGTCTCTCCAGATTTTCAGTACTCTTTGCTTCTTTCACTCACCATGAAAACTCACATTGTGTTCTCGAAGCATACGTTTATCGCTGGTAACAGCTGGTACTTATCTCTGTAACTTTTTTATGGAAGTCGCTCCAGACAAGACATGACGCAACTTGATGTAAACAGATAAAAAGAAGGAAAGATGAGAAACACAACGACAGGAGATGCCTATTGAACTTAGTCGTGAAAAGACCAAGGGTATAGGTAGGAAGAAAACGGTCAGCAGGAAGAGAGTTCCACAAGCCCGAAGTTTCGGGACAAAAAACTACTGAAATAGGAAGATGTATTAGAATGAGGCATCTGAACAGAAAATTGATGAAGACCACTTGACCAACAAGTCAAACAAGCTGAACAACGGCAGCAGGGAATAAATCTGAATATTCTGAAGAACACATGCCCTAATAGTACTTATAGTACTAATAGTACTAATAATACTTATAGTACTAATAGTACTAATAATACTTATAGTACTAATAGTACTCAGAGACTTAGACTAGCAATAAGAGTAACAATAAGCCCCTTTTCCAGTCAACGTCAGGATCGTGATATCCCCCCTCAGTCTTTCCATCCTCTTAGACACTCCGCAGGTTCTTTCCACGATATCCACATATGCTTATAGCACAGCGTTTATTGTTGGTGGTTTAGTTATATAGTTGTTCTTATATATATTTACTCAGGTCATCTAAGCTACACCCGGTTCATTCTAACATGCTTTATCCATACATTAAGTTGTTTAATAAGCCCACAACCTGTTGTTATGTTTCAGAATTTTTTAGATGATGATTGATTATTTGGATTATTTGGATTATTCGGACGACTGTTCTCATCTTGGATGTTAGTTTCAGTAGAACACGTATTGCAACGGATACAAATGCTAAGTAATAATCAGTTCTCAGTAACAGTTTTTTCTAGGGGTTCAAGGTTCACTCCTCGGTACGGGCGATTCTATGAATACAATTACGAATTACTTAAGACTTCTACCCGGTTAGACTGAACGAGAGCAAGCTATCTCCGTGGATTAAATAAAGGGTTCTGTTTGAAAATTGCGCACAGATTTCTGATTTTGACATAAAGATTCTCGAGATTGACAAGACACACCTGAAGAAGGTCGGCGGTCACATCGGCAGAAATGTTATGAAAATAACATCCAATATGATAACTGTTGTAGACCCGTGCTAGGGGTCACAAAGATAATAACCACAAATTGTGACAGGTTAAAATATACAATGTATTTATTCATAGCAATACAGTAACGCCACTAAATGTGGTAGGAGATGACCGGATTCCTACCATGCGGTAAAACATGAATAGGAATGTCTACTGTTTGAGTCTTTGCAACCATGGTATTTATTATAGATGGTTGCTTCCATTAGTTCTTCAATAGGGGTGATTTGTACCCCACAACAATAACAATAGTCTGAATAATACAAATAATACAAATTACCTGTCGTTGTTCAGTGTCATCATGTTTAATAGGTTGGTTTCTACACTCCGCGTTGTCTTAATATATCAGCTACTTTAGCAGTGTTTGTTTTACCTGTCTCCCCATGATGGCAGAGTTAGACACAAGGGCGATTTTTAATGTCAAGATAATCCAGCTGTCCAAAAAGGATTTTTTTTAGATCAGCACAAAAATAAAAATGGCCTCAATCTAGAGGGATTTCTCGTTCACTGACCGAGGACAGAATAGATAAAGTTTAGTATCAGAACCGATACCACACTTTGCTTCTAGCCAAAAGGCCAAGGAAGTATGTCATAAAGGTTAT
Organism: Sepiola atlantica; assembly: GCA_963556195.1. Taxonomy (NCBI): domain Eukaryota; kingdom Metazoa; phylum Mollusca; class Cephalopoda; order Sepiida; family Sepiolidae; genus Sepiola; species Sepiola atlantica. The sequence continues at coordinate 80,204,936 of OY744526.1, read as the reverse complement.
GGTGTAAACCCTTTCTTTTATTCTTATTTATTCTAGTTTAATCCCAGGTTCTTATAAACTGTTCCTCGTGTTCCTACAATAATGAGACTTAGAGGAGATTTCATATACTATAGATCCTTCATCTCTATTGAAAGTTCCATGTATTTACTTATTTTTCTGTCTCCTTCAGCTTCATCCTGTGATCTGCTGGGATCACAAAATCTATTATTTAGCAGTTTTTTTCCCTTCTTGTTAATTATGTTCACGGCTGGCCTTTTTGCTTATAATTGTCTCCTATTTGTATTCCGAGTTTATACCATTTGTCTCTGTGTTAAAAGAGTAGTCGTTCCCAGAGTTTTCAATTGACAACCTTCTTAATCCAGTCATATCTGCGTTCATCTTTCTATTGGGGTTGCTTGCCACATTCACTTATGATATAGTTGACAGTCTCATTTTTTATGAACCGTTTACATTTTCTGTTTTTATTTGTTTTATGTGGTGTGTACTTATCGCGTTTTGTGCGATTGTTAGTAAGATTATGTTTCTCCTTTTAAGCGTCCTCTATGTAGCCATGTTTATACTTTTTCTTGTGCAGTATATATATATATATATATATATATATATATATATATATATATATATATAGTCTCGGAAGTTCTTTTAACCTTCAAAACTGAAGAAAAAAAAAAATTTGTTGAAAGATTTTAGTCTAGTAAGTCTAGTAAGTCAATCAATCTACTGCAATCAATATTTTAGTTTACTTCAAGAATATACTCTAATATAAATATATTTTTATATATGTTTTTATATATAAGGGATCGTCAGTTGTTTACCATGAAAACTGTTTCGGGATTTTAAAAACAAAACAGTATTTCTTTATCATGGCATCCCAGCAGTGTTGATCAGACACCACCTCCCTATTTAATAATTATTTTTTAATTTAAAAGGTTTACAAATATTTGATTTTGTTTTGCCTCCAGATTTGTTTTTCTAAAGTATTAAAATATAGTTTCTCCTTACCTGTGTTGTTCCTTTCAAAGTGAGATTATTTATTTACATAAAATCACAAGTGAAAATATATAAAATGTGGCACAAGGCCAAAAAGGGGGGTGGGGACGGATCGGTCAACTCTAACTTAAAAACGGTCTCAACTTAGCTAGTTTCAATCGCGACCATCATTTACCAAAATACCACATTCATGCTATACATCCATCGCTATCACCATAAGAATCCATACTATGAAAACCTACTTAAAACCCATATGAAAATATGCAACGGGGGAGGGACTAAAAATATATATATACAAAAATAAAATGAGAATATTTACATGAAAAAAAATATTTTTGTTAGTAAAAAGCCCCCCGATATCACAATGTGGCAGAAGTGCCGGTTTGCCGGTCGAAATCGAAAACTCGAAAAATAAAGATTTGATGCGGGCCCCAACGCTTTATTTATACACACCTCCTTCGAAAATATTGAAGGGTGACCCGCATCCCGACAAATCGGCAATCTGTCACCTAATTGGGGAGGGAAAGGGGATTTAATAAGGGGTAGAAAATAAAAAAGGGGGTGGGAAGAGGACAAAAATAAAAAGGGGGGAGTAATGAAAACAATCACACCCTAGCTAAGTTGTTGAACTTAAAATTCAACAAAAAATTCTAAAAATAAAAATATATAGCTTAACCTAACTTAATTGAAATCTATGTTCGTTTTTCCAACCCAATATTCTGCCTAAGGCACGTCTAAATACCACTCTAATCTAGCCCCAGCCGTTCTACACAGTCGCGCACCAGTCACCCACCTTTCACCAAAATCTGCCGGAGAGAGTCTCACCCTCTCGGCCCTAATGCGAGCTTTCAGATAATATTTGAAAATCGTAATAAGGTCGAGAGGAGTGCAGGTCTCAGCTCCGTAGATTGTCTTGCATCTCGTCTTCCAAATCGTAACTCTCATAACGGCTAGCAAGCTTTAAAAAGTTAAACGTTTTTGACTATCAGTTGTCGAAGCCCAGTTGCTACATACATTAATGGGTTCCAGTTCAAAAGACGACACATTAAGAATACGAACCATGAAGCCTGAAACAAGCTTAATCAGCGGCACGACAATGCGGCAATAAACGAAGGCGTGACTTACGGTCTCGTCCTCGTCGCCGCATCTAACACAAGTCGGAGAATTACTCAAGCGCGCTGAATGAAGCCTCTTACCGACCCAAAGTGCATTTCGAATCGTCAGCCAGGTCAGCGATGCCTCGTCGTTATCAAGACACCTTAACCCAGGCGCCCAAGGCCAGACTGAGCGAAGTTCCCCCCTCGTCAAATCGAGCCCTTCAATCCTATCTTCACGGACGGTCCCCCTCACCATTACCCGATATAATGCCTTGCGGGACAACAGCAGAGTGTCAGAGAGGCCATCTGTCACTCTTAAAAGAAATTTCAATGCGCGTCTACATTCGCGATAGAAGGAGCACTCGCCTCGGGGTAACCTATGTGCCTCCCCCTCGTCCAAGTGCACACTTCTCAAAGCCGGGAAGGCTTTCTTAGCGTCTTCCTTCCAGAAGGCACCGTTTCCCTCACATTGTGTACTCATTCGGTTTAGATAAAAGAGCCGAAGTGTGTGACATCGAATTTCGATGCTCGGCATACCCAAACCGCCCTCAGAAGGATGAAGGTAACAAATCTCGCGACGAACCATATGGGCCTTTCCAATCCATAAAAAATTGAAAAGAACCCTCTGCAACTCAAGCAGTGTATCCGACGGGAGTGGAAGTACTGAAAGACGATATAGGATAATCGGGTAGATGTGAGAAGCACATACGTCCGATCTCCCCTTTAATGAAAGATTTCTACGGGTCCACAGACCAGCTGTAGCCCTTATCGATTTCAAGACTACGACCAATTTTTCTCCAGCTGAAGATCAGGACCAAACCAGACGCCGAGTAGCTTGCAAGGTCCATCTGTCCAGCCAAAGGGTCCCTGCAAGGAAACACCCTTCCAGGCACCGATGTGCAAGCCAACAGACTTAACACAGTTGATTTTGGCCCCTGTCACCGTTTCATATGTTCTGATTTCTCTGCCGACGACACTAATCTCGACATTGCTCGTTACAAGCACTGTTACATCGTCGGCATATGCAGAATACTTCAACGTGGTGCAAGCACCTGGCAAAGTAATTCCACGTAGGACCGGATTCACCCTTAGCCTGTTAAGGAAGGGTTCCAAAACAAGCACATAAAGCATCGGTGAAAGAGGGCACCCTTGACGAAGAGATCTGGATAATCTGAAAGCCTCCGACCTCACCCCATTCACTTCTACCCTAACACCGGGGTTCGCATACAAGAGGCGAATCCAAGAGCGGAACTGAGGACCAAAGCCGGCCGCCGACAAAACAGCCTCCAAATACCGATGATCCACCCTATCAAATGCTTTGGACTGATCTAAATTGATCAGCGCGGCTTCAGTGTCGACTTTATCAATGATCAAGCGTATCGAATGCAAGTTATCCTGAATGGTCCGACCCTTTACAGCACAAGTCTGTTCAGGGCTAATAAGACCAGGCAAAACAAGTTGCAGACGATTAGCTAAGATCTTGGCCAAAATCTTTAACTCCGCATTAAGCATTGTTAAGGGCCGAAAGTTATCTAACCCATCCCCACCATTTTTGCTTTTGCGTATCAGCTTCGGCAAACCCATGGTTAAGTACTGGGGAATATTCCCGTTCCTAAACCATGAATTAAACAAAACTGTCAGCAAGGGAACAAAAATGGGCGACATTTTCAAATACACTTCATAGGGCAAACCATCAATCCCAGGAGACTTGTTAAGGCTGACCCGCTTTAACGCTTCCTGAACTTCATCCTCTGTTATGCGACCTTCGCACCTAGCCGCTTCGGTCGCCTCAAGGCGAGAAAAGTCAGCCAAATAGGGGTCGAATTGTGCTAAAGACAGACCAGGTTCCCGAGTAAAAAGCTCCTGAAAATGAGAGCAAAAAGCCTCCAGAATACCTTCGTTTGTAGTCACGAGCCGCCCATCCGGTAATGAGACACGAGCGATATGTCGATCAGTTGCATGGCGAAACTCCTCTGCACGCAGTTCAGCGGCCATGTTTGTTGCTTCCGCAGACATTCTTTTTAACCTAGTCCTCATTACTAAAGCTTGATGTTCTTTGAAAGCCAAAGAATTCAGCTTAGCCTTAATTATAGTAACACTAGAGTTATCCCCCACCTCAATCGCCCTATCTAATCTAGACTCTAGTGCCACTTTAACTGCCCTAGTTGATAGGTTGAGCCGTCTGCTAAAATCGGCAGTAAAGGACCTAATCACTTTCTTAAAATGGCCCCACTTCCTATTCCCAATTACAGCCCCCGTCAATTCCCGCTGTAAGGTTAGTAAAAGCTGGTCCTGGAAGCCCTTCACATCGAACAACGAAGTGTTGAGCTTCCAGTACCCATCTAATCTAGGCTTAGGTCTATCTAAGTTCACACGGACCCGAACAAGTCTATGGTCCGAGTAAACTATATTATGAAGACTTGGACATTCGACTACCCCTACGTCGACTCCTCTAATTAAGAACCGATCGATATAACTCGAGAGTTGTCTCAAATCGGAACCGCGTCTAGATGTCCAAGTCCATACCCTATCACGGGGCTTTTCATTCCGGAACTTATCGATAAGATCAAACTTATCGAGAAAGTCCCGAAATATTCTAGCATCCCGATCAGTGTTAGTACCCCTAGGCCGATTACGATCTAAATCGGGATCCAGGACCGCGTTCCAGTCTCCCGCTAAAATGACCGTCCGAGTAGTATTCAAGAACTGCTCGATTCGCCGAAAAAAGGAACAAAGCTCAGAATGGATATTGGGAGCATAAACCCCAACGAGTCGAAATGCTTTCCCCTTTATGGTAATATCCAAAACACACAGTCTCCCTTCCGGATCCATGTAGAAAGGGTCACACGACGCATCTAAAGTCTTGCTTACCAGCCAGGAAACCCCCCTTGCGGAAGAATTAAAGTACGCTGAATAAACGTGAAAACGCTTAGCCAACGCACCCAAATGGTCCCCTGAAATCAGGTGGGTCTCCTGCAAGCAACATACATCCACTCCGAGGCGCTGAAGGTCGGTAGCGACCCGAAATTTACGGTCATTTGCCCTCAGGCCCCGCACATTTAGACTTGCTAGATAGAGAGCCATAAAGATGCCTTAGGGTTGAGTTTGAGAAACGAACATAGATGTGGTCAGGATACCAACGGCTCTCCCAAAGGACTGTTTACCCATTTGGTCGTTAATTAGACCATCATAGGAGATGCCGCCGATATCCTGAGGATATGTTAGTTTGGCTATCCTATACAGGGAAGGGTGAACTCTAATGGGTAGCCTTCCGAAACAATTATTTCTCATTTCCATTAATTCGCCAGATTTAAAGATGGCAAGGGGGAGAGTAAAATTGAAGGCCCTGTTCGCCTCCTCCAACATCTCCCATAGAGCCTTTGCTTCTGATTTTTTTCTAACAACTGTTACGACTCTGGTCGCATGGGGAAAGTTTTCAGGGTCTTCGATGGATAAGCCACCAACCTCCTCGAATTTTAATAGTCCTATGAGGTTGGTGCCACGAAGGTTCTTAGCCGTGTCGACCTGGGTTTGAGTACATTTGCAGATTTCTTTTCCCGAGAGAAAAGTAGATTTTTTAAATCTCCTTTTCTCTAGGGAAGGACTCTTATGTCTTTTAAGGGTTGGTGGAGGCATGTCTTCCATAGGGGAAGGGGAGGGGGAGCTAGACTCTATGGGAGACGCTGGAGAAGGTGCAGGAAAGAGATGCTTTGAGGGGGATGCAGGTGGGGAGCTTCTGGGGGTATTGGCCGGGGACACGAAAGAAGAAGGTCTAGGGGATTTTTGGGGGACTTTTTGAGGACTCAGGGGGATTAGCTTATAGGGCTTATCAACAATGGGTCCAGTTATAGGAGGGGGCATTGATTTGGGGGTCTGAGGATTAGGGGTTGTTTTAGGGGCAGAATCAGGAGTGGGCTTGGGAGTATTGTTCAATTTTTTTAGTAATTTTTTAGCTTTTACAAGAGAGTCCTTTCCGGGGTCGTTTTTTGTCATTTCTTTCTCCCGCATTTCCTCTAAGGTAAGACGTCCCGGGGTTTTTTTCCCAGATACAATGACCCAGCCTTCTTTTTTGTTTTCTGTCTCATCATCATTTTTTTTGCTGTTGGTAATGCCGGAAATTCCTCGTCAGACTCCTCACTTGAAGATATTATTGGTTGTCCAATAAGTGGCGGTGCATCAAGGTGAGCTCCTGCTCTCGACTTCTTAATGGTAGCCGCCTTAATAGTCGATTCCTTTTTCTTTTGGGGGCAATCCACCGTTAAATGCCCTATTTCCTCACAATACCAGCAAATTGGTCTACGCCCAGTGAGGATAATGGGTAATTTATCTTCCCCTATGAGAATGTAGTATGGGATGCTGTCATACGATTTTTTGTCGACAAAGATCTCAAAGGTCCAAACGCCTGAAAACTCTTCGTGGTTCACTTTTCGTAAGTATTATTATTATTATTAATATTAATATTAATATTATTATTATTATTATTATTATTATTATGATTATGATTATTATTATTATTATTTACTCACTAGGAGTTATCACACTGGTCATCGTCAGTGATCGCCCACTGCCAACAACCTGTGGTATTCCCTGGAGTCTGAGTGACAACAAGTCTCCTCAGACTTCCAGTATGCTCCACCTCTTTTCGTTCATCACCGCTGATGACCTTGCGGTATCGCAACAGCCACCTACCACCGATTTCCCGCTGATAGGGGCCATTGGTCCCCTCTGGGGCCCGAGTGGCAACAAGAATCCCCAAGGTCCCAGAGCTGTCCGCGCTCTTCCAGTGGAGGTCTGGTTTGCGCTTTCCCTCCTCGACCCTCTGTCCATAATTTTCGTGGCGTCAGCCTATGCTTGCGCCTCTCTCGTGCGGTTGTATTTTCCCCGGTTCTGTTGTCTTGTGCTTCCATGTGTTTGTTCCCATTCGTTGCTTATGTGGGTTGGTTTCCGCATTCGATGACATTTCTCAGGATTGTAGCTGTTTTGATCATTACTTTCCTTTGTATGGTCTCAGTTATCCCTTTGGTTCCTATTTCTCCTAGTCTTTTCTCCATGTTTTTGGGGACTGTTCCTAGTGCTCCTATGATTATTGGTGTTATACTGACTTTCTTCATGTTCCATATTCCTTTCAATTCTCTGGCAAGTTCAGTATATTTGCTTCTTTTTTCCGTCTCTTTGATCTTCACTCTGTGGTCTGCTGGAACGGCAAAGTCTACAATTTTGCAGGATTTTTCTTTCTTGTTGATTATTATCATATCCGGTCTCCTTGCTGTTATGGGTTTGTCTGTTTGTACATTCATATCCCATATGATTTTGTGTTTTTCGTGTTCTAGTACAGTTTCTGGTTTGTGTTTGTACCGTTTTTTTTTTGCATATTCGAAATTCAGTTGTTTGCACATTTCCCGGTGTACTTCTTTCCCCACGCTGTCATGTCTGTTCTTGTATGACCTTTGTGCTAGCTTGCTGCATTCACTTATTATATGATTTATCGTTTCGTCTCTTTGTCCACACAATCGGCATTTGCTGTTTTCCTGAGTTTTATCTATCTTTGCTTTAATAAAGTTTGTCCTAATCGCATTGTTCTGTGCGGCCGTCAGCAGAGATTCCGTTTCTCTGTTCAAGTGTCCTTTTCTTAGCCATGCCCGGCTGTTTTCATTGGCTTCATCGCTTGTGAGTCTTATAAAGCGTCCATGTAGTTGTTTTTCTTCCCACTTTTCCTTCCTTGTCTTTTTGTTTCTGGGTTCAGTGCTTCCGGAGTTGTTTGTTGGGCTGGTGTCTCTTGCTGTGGTGATCAGTCTTTCCGTGTTCTGGGTTACATATTTCTCCAGCTCTTTTTTGGTGTCTTCCACACAGTCTTCTATACTTACCAGTCCTCTACCTCCTTCATTTCTTTTCATGTAGAGTCTGTCCGTATCGTCTTTTAGGTGCAATGCATTGTGCATAGTCTTAGTTTTCTAGTCCTTTGGTCAAGGTGCCTGAGTTCTTCTTTGGTCCAGCCTATGAATGGTCCAGAGTATCTTATTAGTGATACAGCCCATGTGTTTATCCCTTTTACTAGGTTTCTGCTATATAGTTTAGTTTCTAAGAGTTTCCTTGTTCTTCGTAGATATTCTTTTCCAATCTTCTCTTTCATTTCTGTATATGTGATTGTGTCTGCTTCCAGAACTCCCAAGTATTTATAACTATCTTGTTCTCCTAGCGCCCTCATCTCCTCTTGGTTGGGGAGTTCTATACCTACTGTCGTCTCCAGTTTTCCTCTTTTGATCTCTAGCAGTGCACATTTTTCTATTCCAAACTCCATTTGGATATCCTGGCTGAATATCCTGGTTGTATTTATCAGCTTTTCCAGTTCTTTTTTGTTTTTTGCAAACAGTTTCAGGTCATCCATGTACATCAGGTGGCTTATTCTTTGTTCTATATCCGTAAACCTGTATCCGGCATCACACTTTCTGAGTATGTAGTTGAGTGGCATCATGGCTATTATAAACAATAGTGGTGATAGAGAGTCTCCTTGAAAAATGCCTCTCTGTATTTTTATCTCAGACAGGTATTGTCCTCCGGCTGTCAGTTTTAGTCTCCATGTTTCCATTGCTTTCTGGATGAGATTAATAATCCTGTCTGGTATCTTGTATATTTTTAAGCATTCAATTATCCATATTTGGGGGATCCTGTCGTAGGCTTTCTTGTAGTCAATCCATGCCATGGTTATGTTCTTTTGTCTGCTCTTCACCTCCTTCAGGGTCTTTTGATCAATGTATAGTAAATCATGTGCCCCTCTTTGTCCTTTCCGGCATCTTTTTTGTTCCTCGGGGAGCGGTCCACGTTTGTCTATGGATTGGTAGATTTGTTCTCTCAGTTGTGCTGTGAGAATTTTCCACATTATTGGTAGACATGTTATCGGTCTGTAGTTGCTGGAGGTCGTTCCTTTTTTGGGGTCTTTTTGTATTAATGTTGTTCTTCCTTCCGTCATCCATTCTGGTACGTCTGTTTTGCGGATACACCCACTCAGTTTCTGCGCTAGTCTTTTATGCAGGGTCGTGAATTTTTAAAACCAGGATGCATGTATTCCATCGTGGCCTGGTGCTCTCCAGTTTGCCATTTTTCTTAGGGTTTTCTTGATCGTTTCTTTGTTGATTTCTGTTTCGGTTCCTTCTTCGATTTCCTGCAGTTCATCTTTCATGTTTTTCAACCATTGGGCATTCTTGTTGTGCTTTTTTGGTTCTTCCCATATCTTGCTCCAGAATTGTTTTGTTTCTGTTGGGTTCGGTTGCTCTGTCGTTGTTTTTTCTCCATTTACGTTTTTGTAAAACTGGCTTTCATTGTTTTCAAAGGTCCTGTTCTGTTTGCTCTGTTCTGATTTGTACCTGTATCGTCTCAGTCTTCCTTCTATTGCTGCTATCCTTTGTTTTATTTCTTCATGCTTCTCATTTAGTTTTTCCTTGCGTTTCTGATTTTTGCTTCTTAATCGTTTCATGTCCTCCTTCCTTCTGTTCACGGTTTTAGCTTCTTTCTTAAGTTTGGTGAACTGGGTTTCCAGTCTGATTTCCCATCCAGGTTTTGTCGGTCCTTTCTTTTGTCCATTCTCTTCGTTTCTTAGTTTCATACTTACCGATTTTGCCCCTGCATATATCAGGTTGTTTAGGTCTGTAATAGTTTCTGTTGGGATGTGTGTGAGGAGTCTGTTTACTCTTTCTGTTTCTGCTTGTAACTTCTTCGCTACTTCATTCCTGAGAGATGGGAGTTTTGTTTTGTTTTCTAACATGTATCGTCTAATGTTCTCCACTTCACTTGCTTCTTTTTTGTTGAGTTCTATCTCAGCAGGTTCTGTGGTTCCGCAGTCTTCTATCTCACCTGGTTCTGTGATTCCGTAGTCTTCAATCTCTTCAATTTCAGTGTGTATGTTTTGCCCGTCCTCTTCCTGTGGTTTCTCCTTCGGTGGTGTTACTTGCTCCGTTTCGCCATTAACCTTCTGTCTGATTTCCGTCAGTTCCATCTCCGAGAACCATCCTCGCTTGAGGATCTGTCTTGCTTGATCTGCTATCCTTTGTTCCGTTGTATGGTAGTCACTAGCAATGTCCCAGAGATGTTTCATTCGTTTTCGGTATCCTCTTTCTGTAGGGTAGCGGCTTTCATAATAGCACTCCATCCCCAGTCTGTTCTCTTTCATGGTCCATTTCTTTCTATATCTTTTCAGTTTGCTGTTTTCGCTCTGGTTTTCTTGTCTCTGGTCTGTGTCCTTGTCATACCTTGAATCAGAGAGGTTACTTACCTGGTTCTTGTCCGTTGTCTTGTTTCTTAAATGAGAAGGGCCAACATTCGCAGGATGCGGACCGGGTCCCCCATGTTGGCTAACGAGGGAGCACCTGCCCATCATGACACTCAGGTCTTTCTCCTGAGTCCCACGGCTTGTATTGTATTATTATTATTATTATTATTATTATTATTATTATTATTATTATTATTATTATTATTATTATTATTATACTATTAGTACTTCAAAATTAAAATAGGTAGGTAGATGGAACGAGGAAAGTATATTGAAGTAGTAAAAAGAAATAGCGGCGAGACTCCCCCTTCCCCAGGATTTTTTAAAATTATAATTCCGATCATGAAATTGTCTACAATTATGATGTTAATGGGTACAATAAGGCCTTATGCAATGTATATTTGTTAGTCTTTTCAGAAAACTGTGGTATGTAATGAATAGATGAAGCCAAGTGTGTTGTTTTGCTGAGTTCAAAATATGAATTGGTAAAAGAAACTGAAGTCTATTTGTTTGTAGGGTTTTTTTATTGTAGAGTGATTACCGAATTGCTTTTTGGGCTAAAAAATCTTACAGCCATTTAATGCTGTAGTTTATTTAGTGGATACTAGTTTTTATAGTGATGACTGTTCTGATTTTTTTTTATTAACCTACATACGGTGATGTGGTTGCTTTTAAAAAGAAAATAGTCAGTCAGAGACTAAAATAAAACCATGGGATGAGTTTGTTTAAGTAACCCTTGTAGTTTATAATAAGATATGGCAATGCATAATTATAGATTAATTAAGTATAACATTTGAGGTTAAAAACTAAATCTTATTTTATATGTGTTTATTTAAATTAAACCATTTCAGAGTGATTACCAATGTTAAATGACTAATAACGAATGAACGAAGCAGCTTAAAACGAAATAGTAAAGGTAGTAAAATTTAAGAGTACTACAGATTTTGGGCGCCATTAAAAAATGTTATATTTGTAACAAATACAACAATCTTATTGGTTAAGGGATAGAGATAAGTAGCAAAGGAAGAAAACCGCTGTAGATTTGAAAGTGTCTTACGAAAAGAAAATATTGAGTTGGATATAGTATATAATCGATTAAATATATTGAATTTTAAAATGTTGTTTACAAATAGCACAGACTGATAATATACGTAAATGATTGGCTAACCAGAATCAAATATTGACTTGCCAAATCCATTGATATTTACGTCTAAATTTATATGTTAGATATATATTAAATTATATTCCCAATTCGTTTATTTTATCCCACTGTCTCTCAATAGTTAGTATCTAAATTGTTTATTATATTTCTGTTGTTTAGCTACCTTTCCGGGCACCGAATAGACACCCAACAATTTTCTTAACATTTTCAAAAGTAAATTTCAAGACTTGTTGAATTTATCAACAGTAAATATATGTGCTAGTGTTATTACAAGAATTACGATTTGATGTAGTAGGTTCAGGGTATTCTGTCATTGCTAACCAGCAGAACGTTACCAAGGGAAGAATCTATCGAGCATGTGTACGTAACGTGATCATATATGGAAGTGAAACCTGGCTAATGAGTGTTGCGAGCACGCGTTGTACGGAGACATATGAGTGTTAAATGCAGGAGTAGATCTGATGATCTCAGAGAAAGATGAATCTGGACAGATATAGGAGACTACGTTGGTATGGCAACGTTGAAAGAATAGATTAGAGTTCTTTCGTTAGTAGATGTAGAATAATCGAAGTAGCGGGGTCAGTTCACAGATGCCAAGGAAAACGTAAGAGGAAGTCATAAGGATGTACTTGATAGAAAGATAATTAAAGACCTGGCCAGATATATATTACTTTGGAAATCAATTTCATGAAACCGTCCAACACATGGCAACGTTTCAAACGGATGTTAAACTGAATATGATGAGTTTGTTTGCTTAGCTTAATCGTTATTTCATGTACGTTAGTTTCGTATTTTGTCTCACTTTTTTCCTTCATTCTGGCCTTTTTTATTTGCATTCGCTTCTAATATCTCTAAGTACGCATTTAATGTGTATTGTCGCGTTAATTGCGCACTTCGATTCCTTTTTTGTCGTTTCGAATCGGGCATCATTTGAATCGAATAGTCCATGTTTTTGAATATTCTAACTTTTATTTATTACAAACGTTTTGGAGCAATCATTTGAAGTCATCCGTATACATTAGACGGTTGAGTTGTTCTTGTAGCGTTCAAAATATATGGCCAACAGATAAAGGCCTCAAAGCGCAATTTAAAAAAATCGTTGCTAAGTGAAAGGTAATGGCGACAATGAGTCGAGGGAAAAATGGCTGTCTTATACTGGCATTGATTCCGTGTGGTTCTTTCAATTGTATTTAACATGCGGACGCTATATGATTTGGTGACTTGATGAGGCCGTTGGATTATCTCATGGATATTTTCTTCTTTTTCATTGGACAGCGTTTTGTCATGCTAACTTAATTATTTGTTGGAAATTATTCTGATATATGTGTTTAATCAATGTAACTTGTTAGTATGAGTTGGATTCTTCGGACTACTATGCTGATCGTTTCGGTTGATATAACCTCCGACCTTCTTCAGGTACATCTTGTCGAACAAGGGAATGTGTATGTCGAACTAGGGAATGTGTATGTCGAACTCGGGATCTATACGTATTTTTGAACTGAGTTCTTTATTTAATCCACAGGAGTACGAAACAAATAAAAAAAGACGTATTAATCAGAAGCATTCCGTGTTGTTCAAGAACGTTTATCTCATATATATATATATATATATATATATATATATATATATATATATATATATATATATATATATATCCAGCGTTGCCCGGGGACATAAAAACAAAATAGAAAAAGTTAAATAGCGTGCGTAACATCTTTATATTAAAACTGCTATCTCACTTCCTCTCTCTCTCTCCCTCTGTTTAGGCGTCTCTTTATTTGTCTCTATTTCTCTCTCCCCATTTTCTGTCCCTTTTTCCAACCGACTCTTTCTTCTCAATCCAGCCCATTCCTCTCTGCTGTTTTAATTTGTTGAGAAAAAAATAATAATGTAATTAATTAATCGGAGCTATCCCTTTTAAATGTAAGACTGTAATCTTACATTTATTGCTCCTAGACAGCATTGAGTAGAACCATGAAATTATTGATGCAGGGTAATTCCGTTCCTCCCACCTGCTTTCATAATAATATGAAGAGAAATGATGTTGATAATGAAAACCGTCCTAAGAGAGGTAAATGTAATACTGTAATTTACATGTAATGCTCCTGGACTACTCCAAGTAGAACAAAACATTATGTTACGTCCCCTCACCTCGTTTACCAAATATAATACAGTAATGTTAATTATGACCATTCTATTTCTTCTGAAAAACTCCAAGTAGAACAAAAGTTTCTATTACACCCCTCGACTTACTTACCAAATATAATACTGTAATGTTAGTAAGGAGGCTTTCAAAGCACTATCAAAATTACGGTTAAAATCAAAGTATGAAAAGAAATGATGTTCATAACGACAATTTATTTGTTCCCAGACAACTCAGAGTAGAACAAAAGTTTCTGTAACTCACGTAATTTAATAAATATAATAATGTAATGTTAGTAAGGAGACCTTCACAGAACTGCCAAAGGTACCGTTAAAATCAAAATATGAAGAGAAAAAATGTTGATAATAGTTATTGATTCCAAACAACGCCGAGTAGAACCAATAGTCCCGATCAATTCCTAATTTGTTGCCCCCCCCCCACATCACAATAATATTAAGATAAATGATGTTGTAAAAGGGAATAGTCCGAAGAGATTTAATATATACCAGTTACCAAAGGCAATACTGTAATCTTACAATTTTTGATCCCGGATAACACTGAGTAGAACAAATAGTACTGGTAAATTCCTTTCTTTTGTCCCCTTTCATTTCAACATATAAAGATACGTTATGTTGATGTACTCAGTAGTCCAAAGAAAGTTAATATATACCGGTTAACAAAAATAATACTGAAATTTTACAATTATTAATCCCGGACAACGTTGAGAAGAACAAATGGTCACGGTCAATTCTTAATTACCACCTCCATTTCAACATATTAAGAAGATTAATGGCGTTGATGAATTCAATACTTCGAAAAGAGTTACTATAAATCTGCTCTGTCTAAGATATTGAGCACTTTTTATTACTATATACCATTTCCTATATGAACTGCTTTTATGTTACTATTATGACTCCTGGACAAAGCCGAATAGATTTTCTTGTATAACATATGATAACAAAAAACAGTGATGTTATTTCAATGCGACCTTTAAAGATATCAAATATCGTACGCATGTCGCATATATTGTTTTTGAACTTAATGAGACCTCTAGAGCACTACTAAAAACATCCTTTCCGAGTTTCTGGCCAGACTCCTTACTTCCGAATAGAACGTAAAATAACGATAAATGAAATCTAGAATAAGCGTATATTAATTTTGAAATGAAAATGCAGAATCAGTTCCGGTCTAGAAATGTGTTGCCATTTTATTCCCCCCCCCCTCAAGAGAAATGACGTCCTAATGTAAAAAGATTTCTTTCGATTAATATCGGTTTGAAATTTCTGATGTCAGAGATGGCGGTCATCAGTAAGTAGATATCTTCTATTTTACTATTAAACAAATTATTGAAAACAAATTATTATTTGGAAAAAAATACATCCGGTCTAAAATATTATGTATGATTTTTCTTTTGATTAACACCGGTTTGCAATTTCTGATGTCAGAGATGGCGGCCATGAGCAAGTGGATATATTCTATTTTACCAGTAAACAAATTCTTGAAAATTAATTATTATTTGCGAAGAAAACACATCCGACCTCAAATATAATGTAGGATTTTTATATTGATTAACACCGGTTTGAAATTTCTAATGTAAGATAGGGCGGCCATGGACAAGTGTAAATCTGCTATTTTACCATCAAACTAATTATTGAAAGCAAATTATTATTTGCGAAATATATATATATATACATATATATATATATATATATATATATATATAGTATAAATATAGTATATATATAGTATAAATATAGTATATATATAGTATATATAGTATAAATATAGTATATATATATATAGTATACATTTTTATTTATGCAAACATTATTGGTTACATATATGCATACATGTTTCAGCTGCGATCTATTGAGAAAACCAGCTTCTTAAGACCTTTAGAAAAAATGAAATGAGAATAGCAAACTTCTTTATTATGCGTATTCTCCCGGTTAGGAAGGGATGGGTGTTAACTAAACAGGCAATATTCATATCCAATTACGCAGTCGTGCTACTCCTTTGCCTTTTACCATTTAAGTTTATTGAGAATGTTTGACCGCTTCCAAATCCTTTAATATATTTTATTAGTCTACAAAAGAACATATCTGACTTCGGCTAAGTATAATCATTTGCGTCTCTGCGCTCGTAAAAGTACCGATTTTACCATTAACAAGGCCAAATATTGTGACAGTCAGCGGGAAGGCTCTTTCAAAGCTGACCTGTATATGAACGTTATTCATATGCGCACATATATACAAACCCGTATACACCCCCACACACACATATATATATATACATTCACACATCTCTCTATATAAATACATACATTTACACATCTCTCTATATATACATCCATATACACACATACTTATACATACACACGGATATACGTACATATACATGTACATACACATACACACACACATATATATATATATATATATATATATATATATATATATATATATTCACATCTAAACACACTTGTATCCGTAAACCAAATAATTAAGTCTAAATACTAATTACAACAGCATTTATTCACATATATACATATATAGATAGACAATGAAATAAATTCGTTAGCCTATAATTACGTTACTAAATAACACCTGCAACTGTATACACACCCATTTATACTATATAATATATATCATTGCCAATATCTACATATTTCTATCGAAAATGCATCTATATCTAAGTTTCAATATCCCTATACATACGTACATACATGTACATATTCCCATACGTATCACCACATATACTATACACTCACATACATTTTTATCTTACCCCGTATAAGGGCATACATCTACTTAACTTACTCACGTATGCACGCCGTTCTTACGAAATACACGCCGTTCTTACTAAATACAGAGCTGTGAATAAAGGAATACATCTACCGATATTCATCCTGTAAATTTATTTATATAACCGCTCATACGTGTCATTCTACTTTTATACCTCTCCGTGTGTTATGATTCCATAATTTTATGAATATATTATACGCCTATAGGCACAAAAAGTATTACATTACTTTCCTCAGTATCCTACAGCACCTTATCTTATAGTCTTAATTAAATTTGTTTACTTTAGGACCGGCGCTAGCATTAAATATAAGATTCAAGGAGAGGAAAAATACTTAATGTTAGACAAGAAACGGATCTGAATTGCAGACATTTCAAGTACCATACACTGAGCAGATTTTAAATTACAAACAGTGATGTCTACTAATAGCTGAGATTACGCTGCTTTTATATTACCTTTGGCTTTATTTTATTTTTATTTTTCATTTCTATTTTATTTTTATTTTCTCATTTTTTCTCTTTGTTTTACTATATTTTTCTTCATTATTCTTTGTTTCCTATGTTATACTTAACCTTTTGGTTTATATGTAACATGTATTTTAGTTTATTTAATGTTAGGTTGTTAGACTTAGTCATTGTATAGTACCGTCATGTTTTGGGTTTTAATTTATTTTATTTGTTT
Source organism: Sepiola atlantica (assembly GCA_963556195.1). Lineage (NCBI taxonomy): Eukaryota > Metazoa > Mollusca > Cephalopoda > Sepiida > Sepiolidae > Sepiola > Sepiola atlantica. The sequence continues at coordinate 80,187,801 of OY744526.1, read as the reverse complement.
GCCTCTGTAATATTTGCTTTATATTTGTTCCTTGAATTAATGCTGGAAAATAAAGTTTCGTATTTTTATTTCATTTTCATTTTTTTTTAATATTCCAGACAGTGTTAATCATGAAGTTTTATATTAAAAAGATTTGGATCTTTTTAAATTATGGCCGTTCGGTGCAGGAGGAGTAGTCTCTTGAAAACGTTATGGAATACTATATTCCCAGATTTCAAGTTCGATGTCCAATTGGGCGTAATGGTTAGAATCAGTGACTAAATATTTTAAGTTTTAGGGTTCGATCCCACTCACCTTTTTCTAGTATTGTCAGTTTCTGAAATATTAACCAGTAAAAAATGTCTTATTTTGTTTGTAAATGAACAATGTGTTTTACCAACAATCAAGTGTTGTATTTAAATGAATTTCATTATAAGAATGTGTAAAAACGTAGTTTATTAATTAAAAATGGGTTGTGCAAAAATCTATGCTACCATTTAAAAAAAATACTTTGATTAAAGTTTATATTTGATGTTAATTAAAACAAAATTATCACTATTTACCAGAAATCGGGCGAACAGTCTCACACTAAAAACGTTTAGCGAAGAACGAACTTATGTTTTTAAATGAATTTCATCAAGTTTTGGTATTTCATTTCAAAATCTTAAAAAATGCACAGTCTACACTGATTTTATTTTGTTTGCGAAATAAGTGAAATTATTTACATTTTTTGTTACATCTGGAAAACCAAATGAACAAAACGAATCAATTTCGCAACTCTGCTGTCGTGTTGAGGCAAGTAATTTGATTAAGTTCAAATTCTGTAGAAGTACGTGTAATATTGTGATTACATACTAAATTAAGCACAAATAAAACTCCCAATACTCAGAGTTAAATAGCGAAATATTACTTTAGATCTGATATAATCAAACGTTGTAAATTTAAAAATAAATTTTTAAAATTCATGAGGCTATTACGAAAAATAATACATTAAAAGTACATATATACGCAATAAATTACAAAATATATACGTGCGCTCAAATATAAATCCAGCACACACTCACACACACACACACATATATATATATATATATATATATATATATATATATATATATATATATATATATATATAATGCATATAGTTACACACAACCAGAGTCAGGAGTAAAAAATATATATACAGCAGGACAAAATACATAAAACAATGAGAAACAAATAGCTTTGAAACAAGTTAGGATGGTTAGATAAAATTATTATTTATCATTCTTTAGATAGCCATCGATATAAATACTGAGGGCGGGGAACGTATCGGGCTATTTGGGGCATTATTATTGTATCAAATTGCATCTTGATACGAGCGACAACCAAAATAGGAGTACATACTTAGCTTGGAAAACTGGAGGTAAGAAGCTACTCTTATTAGATTATGAACAGTTCTCAGGAAGGGAAAGGAATCACCTTTAAAGTGACGAAGTACTTCTGAGTACTCGGAACATTTATAGAGAGGGTAGCTTCATCAGGCTTGCCGTTTGCATTCAAGTCATTATACAACGTGTGCATTGGCCGGTGCTAAAGAGGAGGTAATAATTGATACAGCTTCACGACGCCTTAGAAGGTTTCAAGGGAGATAATTCGAGCGCCTTGGATAGTTGCTTACATTTTAAGGAACGCTGACTTTTGCAGAGTGATTTAATTAGGGCCAAAAACCGCTATGATTAAGTAAATGAAATGAAATCCAGGGTTAATATTCTCAGTTCTAGGGCCCAGCAAATTATTCACAGGGGAAATATAATGGTAAACTACCGAAAGGCTAGAATGAAGGTACTGAATTCACAAAGGAAATATAATGGTAAACTCCCGAAAGCTTACGATAAAGTACTAAATGGTGGACTACCATTATCTATCTGGAGAGCATAAAATAGGCAACCGGTTTCCATTCAGCCCCTGTACCTGATAGGCCAGCCAAAGATTTATATGTTAGTTTCGGCAACGAAGAAGCCAATTAAGGGGGTCGGTGCACGGTGGGTCAATCACTCACCAATTACTCGGTCAATCTGTCTAAAGCTGCTTTACATACTTGATGTTTGAGCTTAGAGTCGATTTTTAGTGAGGTTAGAGGTAAGTTTCAATTTGAATGTTTTAGCATGTCTGGGGAATAATGGTAGTTATGCCTACGTCGACCGGTCGAGGAATATTTGGTTAGATAGTGGAGCAAGGGCCTTTGTCCAGTCAGAAGAGAAAGACCATTTATTAACGGGATTTAAGATCCCTCGTTCGTCTATGGTTAGAGGGGTCTGTAAGAGATGTATAATCCGTTAGAAGCTGTTATTTAAGATGATAGCTACTTGCCCAACCTAAGGGGTGGGTGTAATCTATTATAGGCAGACGTACATTATAGCTTCAGGAAGGATAGGAAACTCTATGCCCTAGATGGGTACAGTACTGCTAGACAATCTTAGATGGCTTATGGGTAAGGAGGTAAGGTATGGACAAAAAGTCTGGGAGAGAAGTCGGTTGTGAAGAATGGATGGGGGTAATAGAGATGGAGCTTAAAGTCTTGTACCCCAAGGAACCCATATAAGGGGTTAATATGAACCCTCAGATAGTCGATAGAGAGGGTGGGTCAACTAGAATAAACGTGCAAGGACGAAGGAACCTTAAAATAGTTATATTCATACCAAATGTTGTCATTACATGGAGGCATCACCTTCTCTCTCATGTTAGGTAAGTGTCCGTTGTACTTAATGATGGCTAGGGTTTCCACTCTACATAGTTTGCAGAATATGTCCATAGGGTATTAATACCTTATCTTTCTAATTATCTGCCAATTATATTATATTATTATAGGATGTGTTTGTATCCTTAAGAGAGCAAACATTGGATGCTAGGGCTGTACGATTCTATAGAGCTATAGTTATAAATATGTCTGTGTGCTTTCAAATTATATTCTTGATGAGCCCCGCCGGAGAGCCTAAGTATACTGCTTCATTTGAAGGGTGTCTTATAGGAGTAGGACCAGGCGTGGATATATTGGCTTGGGAGGTGCTCCATCAGTACCAATATCCTCATCAGCAGTCTCAATGCTAGTATTGCCATTATGTTTTTACCGTGTATTTATAGATGACACTCTCATTCATTTTTACTGTAGGATAGAGTAAACCAAACGCAGGTTTTACGTCTATTTTTCTTGTGGTTGCGGAAGGTATCTACTTGATTCTGGTTAACCATTGCATCGGGCTGGTCATGGGCTCCCACATTCCGATCGCTATTGTTATGGTTGATTTCAGTATTGCCCCAAGGTTGGTTAATCATTACCATATTGTGGTTGATTGCGTTCCACCTAAGTCCAGCCAGTTTATTATTTCTATTTGTCTCCTTAAGCTGCTCTGAGGTATTCGTATATTTTATGCTTTGGTTATAGCCTGATTTTTCTTAAGCCGCATTGTTATATTGAGAGTTTTCATGAAATATCTGTTTGTTAGATATAACTATATATATTCTATTAGCTACATTAGGTATTATCGAGTTAATGATTGGTCTAGGGGGGTTAGATCTCTTATGGATATAATAAAGGGTTTGTTTTGGCTTGTGGTATGGCTCGTACGTGTTTGCCGGTAGGTTAAGTGTCAGGTTTCGAAAATTAACTACTTTTTTGCTTATGTCTATCGTTATTTTTAGACCGCAGTTCTTGAACAGTTTGTGAAGTCTTTTCTTATCTATATCGTATATTCTATTCGTTGATCTAATTGCAAAAATGGCATCATCTCTATAAAGTATGTCCTCTAACGCAATAATGACTTTAAAGTTTGAATGTATCTCATCAAGCAAACACAGTCTCACCAAATCAGTAAGCTGGGCAAGTTCGTGGATCCGATTAAAATATTGAAATGTCAGGGGTTTCTTTTCTTTAGATATATATATATATATATATATATATATATATATATCTTAATGTTAACATTCAAATAAGTTTCAATAGGGATTAAATTTTTGACATAATCTAAAGACACCATTAAAATATTCTTTCGATTTCGTCTGGGGTCACTAGAGGGAATTATTATAATTGAAATATATTGGAATAAAAAACAAAATTCAATTTTTTTAAATGTATTTAAAAAAGGTTTAAACATTTACGTAATTATTTTTATTGGTATTTTTAAGATTTCATATAGATAAAATGAATTTGTTTCGATTCGCCGTTTACAGCTGTCCGCAAGAAATACAGCGTCAAAAATAGTTTTATTTTAAGAAACATCACTGGGCTAATATGCAAATGCCATTTTTATATTGTAAACATAATTTTATTTGAAATTATTTTCGACCAGCAATATATCTCCACACGGGGTACACCGGATTAATTCCGCTAGTAATTAATAAAATTGTTTTTTTTTTAACGTGTGACTGACACCTGTACACACCGAAATCGCTGGACAGAAAAAATGAATATTTATATTAATATTTCTCTTTGGGTTTATGGATTAATCTCGACAGAGAATGCGTTAAAAATATAAACTAGGACATCTATTTTTGCGTCAACTTTGTAAGTTATGAACTGGTCAAGTCCTTTTCGGGATTTTTCATTTAATTAATAAAGGTGATTATGTGTGTGTGTGTGTGTGTGTGTGTGTGTGTGTGTGTGATGTCAGTGGACACCCAAAGCGCTAAACGTATGTCGAAAAATATTCTAATCAAACATAGGAGGTTGTTATATTAGCAGTAGTGGTTAGTGGGTCCGTTAACTTGGGTTTGAGGATTCAAAGTTGCCAGTATGGGAAACACTCAAATGGACGTTGACAAGATGGCTGACCGTGGACGGTAAAAAGATGGATGGCTGTGGACGTTAACAGGATTGCTGATGTTTGGGTAGAAAACGACCGTTCTGCCTCGTCCCTGTCCACTAGCTAATTCTGAATCTCTTGTTTAAATGGGAAAATATGATGCTTTAAATACACGGAGATAAACCTCTCGATATATCCTCCTTCCGGTCCAGATGAACATAAATTCTCGGTCTCGAGTGACTCTTGTTTTCAATGTTTATAACCTGGTGAGGCCCAGCTCCGTAGTTATCCACGTAGGAATTGTTTCCCTCTTATTTTCCCACACATATAAAGTTTAAATATGATATGAATTATCTTCTCTCCTAATTCCATGACTTCAGTTGTGTAATCTCTATTTCACCGACTTTTTACTATGTCAGTATGTTATTGATAGCTTTGGAGTATTCTTGGATGTCGTATCTTTTGCTTTAAAGATTCCAGGTGTATCTTATCATTACAAATCCATCCTCGGGCGGGTATTTTAGCTGAATTCAAAAATACGCCTCTTGTGATTGTGGGTGCCCAGGAGTTTGTAAACAAGAAAGGTATAAGAACACACCCGAAGACATACGTATTTATCTATATAATAATGTGCTTAGGCAATTTCATGTCCGTACGTACGTTATCACTTCCACCGCTTTTTAAAAAAATTAAATCGTTCAGTAATTAATCTGATGTCGCTAAGGTAAAAAAAACAACACATTTCTCATTTTAAAATGAATAGTTCGAAAATCCAATTATGTCGCCTCGTCGACTTAGACTAGGCCATTTTAAATAAATACATTTCAAAAAGTTACATTTGTTTCATTAATTTGAAGAATATTGAACTGATAATTATTTTTACTGTAAGACTTTTTTTCATTTTAAAAAGAATTAAATTTCTATAATTTAAATAAATATAAAAGATGCATATATTTTTATTTATTTAAAGAATATTTAGCTGACAATGATTATTGAGTAAAAAAAGAGTCATTTTTTCTTAATAGTATTGACCTTGAGAGACATATATGAATTCAAAAGGAATATTATTATTATTAACAGTAAATTATACAGATTAGTGTCGAAAGCAGGTGTAATTTCCACTGGGTCCCGCTAGTAGAAATAGAATAAGAATGAATCATTTGCATCAAACGTTTTCGCTTTTCCTTCACTTGTCGTTTCAATAACACATGAATGAAAATTCAATGGTGATTATTTAATTAAACGCCAGACAAAACCGCAGATGTCCAGGAAATAAGATGGCGACAGTATTGCGCCCTAGTCTCTGCTTCTCTGATTTTTGGCTAATATGACCTTTTGTAGATTCGCCCAAGAATTCCTATAAGATTATCTCTTCCTCTTGGTTAGTTGGTCTGTAATGCATAAATTTGAAATAGCATTTTCGTCAGTCTGTCACACTGATACAAGCACCACATGAATACGTGTTGCTACGAATAAACTTTCTTTCTATTTTAAACAAGAGAGAAGTTTAAGGGGATAAGATAGGATAAAGAACTAAACGAGACCATTTTTAGTTGTTTAACCTATCTTACGCCCACCCCACCAACACACACGTCTATCTTGTATTTTGCAGGTAACGTCGTCTCAATATTGAATTTATCTAAAAAGGGACAAATTTTCGACAAACCTAACCGTCCACAATATAATAAAAACCAATGTGTGTTTTTTGAAGATATACATATATATATATATATATATATATATATATATATATATATATATATATATGTGTGTGTGTGTGTGTGTGTGTGTGTGTGTGTTTCCATCCCGTTACGTCCAGGAAATAAGATGGCGACAGTAGTGCGCCCTATTCTCTGCTTCTCTGATCTTTAGGCTAATATGACCTGTTGTAGATTCGTCCAAGCAACACTTTAACATGCTCCCTCTATCGGTTAATTTGTCTGTCACGAAGAAATCTGAAATAGCATTTCATCGATCTGTCACGCTTAAGTTTAAAATAGAATTCTGAGATGCACCCATACATCGGTATAAGGAATTCTGTCCTGCCCTTGACCGGTCGGTCTCTCGCGCTTAACTTTGTAATAGAAGTTTTAGATTCATCCTTATAAGTTCTGTCACGTTTAAACCATTAGTGATAAATTTTTTTAATTTTATTTATTGCTAAAACTCTTTTGTAAAGAAAATATTATTTGATGCTAAATTTACTTCCAAATATTTACTTAATTTTTAGGCTAGTTAGAGCATTGGTTAATACTATATACAAAATGCGAGTAGGTTATTAGGACTACTTACCAAAACATGTTCGATTGAATAATAGATGAAACTGATTGTATCCTTTCACTCTATATGTTCACAGTATACTGAAACTGAAACATCAGTGTTGCCAATATATATCAGACATTAGGTGTAATATTTAAGGACACTCCAGTCTTTATGATCAACTATAGATATCGCTGAGAAATACAGATGTTTCCGAAATATAGTTAACTAGCAGGAAGACACGACGTTGCTCCAGATTCAATCAGGATTACTACTTTATTGTGTTTCAATCTGCTCATAACGCCCGTTTATGCCTTAATATAGTCGGAAAAAGCTGAAATGTTAGAAAATTCGGGAATATTTAACAATAGCTCTACAACTCGCGAGTCGGGTTGAAAAAAAGTTGTAGAACGTAGTCAAAAAAATGAATATGCAACAAATAAATGCGACGTACGTAGAGACTGGAGAGTTTCCTAGTTTTCTATTCCATTTGTTTGTATGTTTACGTATGGTAAATGGGTTTTTATTAGACATGAAAAAAAATTTTCTGGCAAGTCATCTAACTATAAACAGAATGGCGTCGCCAATCTTGCTTGTTGTTGTCACGTGTGTGTGTGTTTTTTTTACCGGTGCTCATAATCAAAGCGGCGTTTTTTGGGGGTTTGCATTTTTGAAATTTAATTTTATGAAACGAACATTTTAACGATCATTTTGGTCACAGCAGGTGTGCACCATGTACACATAACGACATAAATAAAAAAAAAACTGCTTTTATTCCTTTTGTTTAAAATGTTGTTTTGCTTTGTTCTTTTGCTTGACTGAAATATGAAAACTTGGGGTTAAGTTTAGGGTTAGGCTTGGATTAGGGCTGGGGTTAGGGTTAGGGCTGGGTAAGGGTTAGGGCTGGGTTAGGGCTTTGGGTTATGGTTAGGGCTGGGTTAGGGTTAGGGTTTAGGGTTACGGTTTAGGGTTAGGGCTGGGTTAGGGCT
>OY744526.1:80154793-80177293 GCA_963556195.1 Sepiola atlantica | reverse complement strand
CTTCAATGGATTGTGCTCCGATGAACTGGCTGCCCTGGTGCCCCTCGGCATAAATACACTAGACCAACTCGACAATCAGCTAAATCCCATCCATTCATTATAGAGGTCCCCAGATGCTGGAGAGCCTTCGACTTCAATAGCTTGTTTCCCGGTGCTACCGGCCTCTAAAACTCCCTCCCTTCTCCCTGTTTCCCCGACTGTATTAACATGCAGAGATTAAAACCTAATGTAAACAGACATCTCGCTGCACAGCTCCCAAATTAGAATGACACCTAAAACCTACACCCTAATTCTCAGTAGCCCCTTACGTCTACAGTGGCGGCCTGCCTTGTTTGGGGTGAATTATGTTAAAAAAATGTTTTAATTCAATTATCCTTCTGGTTCAAAAACGGGACGAACCTAATGGGTTTTGCTTGAAATAGCATTTTCATCGTAAAACGCGCAGATTGAATGGATATATCGTCGGTTTTTATTCGCAATTATTTAGTTTGCTTTTATTTTATAAGTGAACTAAATTTACATTGGTTGTAAACGTTGGAAATAAAATTACAACTAAAATCGGTTGGCCAATCGTTTAGCTGATCATCTTCGTGGCTGGTTTTTGCATTGTGATAACGATTGGAATGTCTATCAACGACGGGGAATGTTTGGAATAGAAATTTTTTAACTCAGTTCAGCAAGCAATAACCGGTTGGTTGTGTGTTTCATTGTCCTAAAGACATTTCGTTGAAAACTGACAATTTTGCCAATATGCATCAACCAATAGGTGTAATATTTGAAAGACACTCCAATCTTTATGACTAACTATAAATGCCTCTGAAAAATACAGATGTTACTGAAATATGGTTAATCATCTTTCTTGTCCAGGTGGCCATAAGGAAGGGCGCCCCACGTAGCCAACCCGTAGGTTCGCGTTGTTTCTCGCCGACTACTGACTTTATATACTCGCTATTTTAAACCATTGATTCCTAAGTTATCAATGTATTATTTTCCTATTTTATATCTTGTTATTTGCGTCTACGCAGCTCTATAAAATGCTCTGTATGTCGGTTTGTCGGCCGGTGACATTTAAGTTTAGTATAGCATTTTATACCCGTCTATGCATCGCTATAATGGGTTATATTTTGCCGTTGCTCGGTCAATAAGTTTAAGATGCATCCTTATAAATTCTTCCGTTCATCGATCTGTCACACTTATGTCCGAAATAGCATTTTCATCGCGAAATGCGCCAATTTAATGGACGCATCTTAAACACACCCGCTTCTTGTTTTGAAACTTGGCAGATTTGGACGTAAACTCTACCTTTTATCTCTTTGATAAATAACAACGAAACCGCCATTACTTTTTCTTTCTTCGCAGACGAAAGAAACCGACCGTTTTTTAGTCTATAAAAACGTGCCAATCCCATCATCAAAGATTCTTAATCATTTCTATGGAAACGTAGACGAACCTTTGTCCAGAAATTCTTTAACGGCTGAAATCCAATTGATAAGTGGTCGGAATCAAACATAAGAAAAGCTAAATCTTTTTGAAGTAATGTGTCAATAAAGTTCACAGTCGCGCCAAATCTAAAGTGTTGGAAATACCAATGCCAATGCCGTCTCTATTAATATTTTAGTAGAGTTCATCGAAAATCTGTCAGCTTTTATAACTAAGACTATGCCATTTCAGGTTTGATTTCGACCCAACTTTAAGGAATTCTAATAATCCCCGCAGAAAATGTTTGAAAATATGTCTAAGATTATTTCTCCCTTTTCCAAATGGAAAATATTTCTCTAGCTAATAAAAACATGGCGTCATTATATTCTTAAGTCGAAAAATACTCGTCCAATGACGGGTAAAATTAATTCCACGTAAGCGCTTATTTTCCACCATTTTTTGTCCCTCCTATGAAGATTAAAATCAAGATATAATATGGAATATTATGTCTAGAACCCTTCTTTAAATTTGGATCAAAATCTATAACATGATTTTGATTCTAGAAAATGTCTAAACTCTAAGCTTACGATGTCTTAAGAGAAAATTGAAATCAAGGAAATCTGGCTTCATTGATGCCTAATTACTATGGATTACATTTAATGCAAATCTGAAATATTTGGATTTTGAAATAGGAAGTTGTGCCGATATTATACCCCCTCAAAATTCCTTTTAAAATATTCAAAAAATCTAGAATGAGGGGAATATTTATTAATTTATGTTAAATATATATTGTAAAACTATCCCCTTCACTCGGAGTTATCTGAATTTTCACGAAGGGTTTCCATCCTCTTTTTACCCTTTAGCATGACATTAAATTAAACAAAATGTAGCCCACATTCTGACTCCCTGCGTTTACCAACTGTGTTCCAAAATTAATAATGATTAATAATTAATCAGTTTAGGAGTGAATCCTGTTGATATGAATATGTAACTTTATATATAAAGAGAGATTTTTTAACGTTTATATTACGTATCTACCTTGGTGACTTTAAGCATACACACTGCTGTGTTTGCTTTCCTCCATCTCGAGATACAATGGGCACTCTCTGCAAGAGTGCCTGTGTGATGAGGACTTTATACTGAAGAGAAGGAAACCTGACACTTATTGTAATCAGGCATTGTTTCCGTGTTGTGACAATGAGAAAGCTGAGACGACCTGAAACAATGTTGGCAGAGGCGATAAAGGAGCGATATTTTTATAGTATTCATTCACTCTGATTAGTTGCCCTACCAAGGCTTGAGAGTCTAGTCACCCTACTATTTTACTCATAGCTAGAGATGGGAAAGGCGGGTTCATACTTTCTCCGAGTGTATTAGAGGGTTTGACGTTACAAATACTTTAACTTTCACAATTACGACACTTGATATTCCCAAAGTGTCACCTATCTATATATTAATCCGACTTAACATTGCTTAACTTTGATATTCCGACAAAGCCTGGTATTTCAACGTGATAGAGTCGTAATCTAAACATACATATATACACAGTTTAACACAATTTAGCAAAGCGGAGAAAAACGTTCGCAAATCGATCGATTCGAACCAGCTAAATGCTCGAATTAGTTTCAGCAGATTTGTATGTTTACAATATTAGCAGGCAGGCTTGTAAAGAGAGTGGGTGACATTTACGTGACGAATTAAAGGGACTGACTACATGCTGTCGTTTTTTTCTGTGCGAGCAAAGGGTGTGCGAGCTCTTAAGAAACGTTGATGCATTCTGGTGGATTGACAATATGATACATATTCTTACTGATACAATATGAGTTCTAAAAATTAGTCTTACATTATTTATATTTTAGATTAATTTTATAATCTATAGTTATAACCTAATTCAAGTCTAATAATGTCTAGTGGTAATATTTGATATTTTTACTTATATTAATTCAATAACTAGTGTATTACCTGCAGAAAAATTTTCTTAAAACTATCTTATTTTAATAAATAATCTGAATAAATAAATATTTCAAAATACTATTATATATATATATATATATATACATATATATATATATATATAATTCATTGTGTAATTGTCAAACTTGTCAACACAATTTTTCATGTGCATGATATTGCAATCCATTTTACCTGTATTAAGGATGTTATATCCAAATATGGCATAATTTGAAACCTTTCACATTGACACTGCAGTTGTCTACAAAGCATTGGGGCACCAAACTTTCGTTGTACATTCTTTCCTCGAGATTAATCATGAAATTACTACACTTGTTTTGCACACTTTATGAAGCGCCTAGCTTTTGTTCTGATCTCCAAGTTAAAGTAGGTAAGATACATTGATGTTACATCTTTGATTTTGTAAAGTATAGTTGATAAATATATAGCAGAGGATATCTGGACTATTACAGCACTTCTGTCTTTGATATGTTGTTACCATAGCTGTTAGACCTCAGAGGTTGAACACTACAATGTTTTAAAAATAACAGTAAATGGGTACTAGGATTGGAACAAGACTTCTTATACAGACTCTGTTCACAATTCTTATTGGTTGTTAATTAGTGCAGTTACCTTGAAAGGCCGATAATAATTAAGACAACACGGTAGTATATTTACAAGAGGGTATCAACAGAATAGTATGTTACAGAAAGTCTGCGTCTGATACTGTGGCCATGACTGCTACCAATGGCAGTATTAATTTCCTTCCCACCTCAGCAAAATGTGGCACAAGGCCGGAAGGTTGGAAGAATCAAGCCAGCGCTCCTCAAGGAGAAGCACCCTGGCGTCTTAAACATAGCCTGGGAAGCCCCGTTGGCATTCCCCGGTAAAGGTCCCTCGGGAAGTTAGCAATAAACTAACTCCACTCCAGAAAGGGGAGGCTAGGCCTGGGAGGGTGTACCTTCTAGGACTACCCAGGATCAATACTTCAGCTCGACAGATAAAAGCCACCGAAATAGCCTAGTTTCCATCAGACTGATTTTCAAGATCGGATCCTTGACTGGTATGTCCGTTAACCTCGCTGACCGCTAAAAGAAATGGCGTCGGCGACTTCCACAGCTCTTAGTCGTAACTCTATTTATAATCTCTGGAAGAGTCCTTCTACACCTGAAATAGGGTAGATCAACATCACACCATAACAAGTAAAAAGTAATCTCAAATTATTTCTTGGTTAGAATCAGGAAGAAATACCCGAACCATTTCCTGGTGAGTATCAATAATAGTAAACCATAATCCATTTCCTGGTTAAAACCAGAAAGTAATGTCTATAAAAAAAACTTGTTACTGAGTGTCTCGTTCGTTTATTGTTTTAGTGTACAAAATAAATGCACGGATAAAATCTATATGGAACACATATTTCAAAGTTTGCATCTGCTACAGTAATCTTCATGGGAGCCAACTAAATTCAATAGAAATATACATAATCCATGGATATATATAAGCAAACACAATTGTGTGAGCTTATATAACATAAAAATATACGTTGATGAATCTGAAAGATAATCAAGAACAATCAGAATTAAGTACAGACAAAACTCCATCTTAAATGAACAACATCACCCAAAGAAGACCTGAGAATGCATCTACCGAAACTTATTAAATGTAAAAAATATTTACATTGGTCAGTACAGTAGTCCGAAAATAAGCAATATAAATAAGGAAAATTCCTTATCCCATGAATTTAGACAAGAGTTGGCTCATATTTACAGTGAAATGATAAAGTCATTATTTACTTGCCTCCCCACGAGGGCAGAGTAAAACACACTTTCGGTTTTTAATGTAAGGGAAATCTAGTTCCCCAAAAAGGGGCACTCTAGATGTGGACAAAAGTTAAAATTTCCTTAAAGGAGAAGGATTTCTCCTTCACTGACCGAGGACAGAAAAGATAAAGTGTAGTATCACAAGAGATACTACACTTTGATCCTAGCCAAAAATCCAACATGCTAAAGTTAGTTCATGTTAAGAGAATGTTTTAATATAAAAATGATACATGTGTTACCATTATACAGTGAATTGCAGACAGGGAGGCGGTTTCCGTGGGCATCCAAATTGGGAGAGGGACATCCAATCATATTCAAATTATCTCTCTTTCTCATAATATTTCTCATATTAGAATTTGTACTTGAGTTTTGGGGGCATACAATCAAGAAGTATGCCCCGGGCATCACCAGGGTATGACCAGACCTCTGCATGTCATTGCCTTTATAATCGCTTCGACCTCTAGAAATTTATCACATTTTCTTCTTGGATAGATACCTGCTCACCCAGTTATAATCAATTTTTTTTAATTTCAGAGGAAACATCTAAATTAATTATTTTGTTCTAAATATGTAGTAATCGATATCCCCATTATAGCGCTGGAGTATCGATTTAAAAAACAAATAAAATAAAATGTATTGTCTTAATAACATTGACGATTCCAGTTATTTGTCTCTGTCGCATGTTAATTTCTGCCGTTAATTTCGACGCTGGAAATTCGGCATGTCCCCAAGGAAGCTGGTTGTCATTTTGTGAATAAATGAGTTTAATGTCTGTGTCAATGGTTGACAACCTCTGGCTCGCCAAGGGATTTTGACATACCCGCGAAAAATTGGCAACACTTGACTCTGAGTACGATTTTCTAACATCAATAAACAGTATATTCAATATATATATATATATATATATATATATATATATATATATATATATATATATATATATATATATATATATATATATATATATATGTAGATATAGACGTAATGTGAATTGGTTTACTGAATTGTTCTGCCATTACCTTTTTTCGATTCGAGGTATAGTTCCAACTGTCAGAGGAAGTTGAGCACTTTGAAAACTGCTGACTAAAGTGTCCATGTTAGAATTGCCTTTGGTTATTTTGGCAACTAGATTAAATATGTTTAGTGTTGCTATATAAAAATCACATTGGTCTATTTTTTCAAAACACTTCCCCATTTCTGAGAAGTGTATTTAGTACTAAACCTAAAATCGTAAGAGGGGTTCAGCGGGATACCAATTTATTTATATTAACAGCTCTGAACTCCTGACATTAAGTAATTCTGGTAGCCGCTTTTCGTCAGATTACTTAGTTAGAATGTCCATTAATTTAGATTGGTTCAGCGAATTATTCTGGTATACACACTTTTCTTTTTAATACATATATATAAATACATATATATATATATATATATATATATATATATATAGTTTGATTGAATCATTGTTTAGTGCGTATATAAAAGTAATTTATAGAAAGCAATACAATGCAGAAGTGTAACGGAACGGCTAAACACGAACTGAAGCAAATTAAGGCATATAACGGTGAAATTAGTTTTGTAGCTACTGCATTTTTATTATATATAATATATATTTTTATTTATTTTTTAGTATTATATTACAACTTTACTTGCATCGGTGCGGTTCGATGGAAGTTCTGTATAATATGATATTTCTTCAGATGTGTGTTCAATCTTAATTCAAACGTGCATAGGCAGACCGTTCCTGGTGAGTAGTATTCGGCAGAAAATGAGATGGATTTGAAATTATCTTTTTTTAATTTGGTTAGATTGTTTGAATAGGTAACAATGAGTTTGCAAAGCCGGTTAACATTTTTAAAATAGAAAGGGTAAAAGTTATAGATAGAAAGTTAGCAAAAGATTGGTCACTTGTTGAATTATTTGCAAATTGCGGCTAATTAGAACAATTAAAATATAAGGTTTTTCAAACATAACGCATTCCCAAAACTGACGAATATTTTAGCATGTATTTTATATGAATAAAATATAGAACAAAAGCCTTAGGGAACAATACGTTGATTAACGCAGCTTTAGTTTAATAATTGGCATCTATCCAGTTCAAAGTTTACAGTTCAAATAGCAAAGCTAGAGTGCCAGCTTTTCCAGTGTCTTCAGACAGAATAAAATGTTCCCATATTAGGTCTTCAACGTAAGGATATAAAGTGAAGCAGACAGCGGGAAACCCTGATATAGCTACCGAGAGACAGTAAACGACTCTTAAAGCTTTTAATTCACCTGCAGCACTGTCTTCGGCAAGCGATACAGAATGAAAATCCGTTTGCGGAAGCCCGGTCTAAAACTGGAGGTCTCTAAAACAGATGACACGAAGCAATGGTCTATCATGGCGAAAACTTTGGATTAACCCAAATCGGACAACAACGCGGCCTTCATTTAGTCTTCTATCCCGTCTATGATCGTACGAATAAGATGCAAATTGTTGTGAACCTATATCATCTTTAATAGCGTAGTTCTGATGTCTCACTCAATTGTTCAATGACTCCCTGCAACCGGTTTTATAGGATCTGAGCCAAAACTCTGTGTTTGATAGTTATGAGCCTGTAATCATCTAGTTTCCTCAGCATAATTGTTCCGTTTCTTCAGCAATGTGATCCCACCCTTGGTCACATGACCAGGGATAGAACCCTGATCAAAAAAAAAATCAGTAAACACGTTATTCAGAAGGTATAAACATGTAGGACAAACTCAAGAATAATTCGCAGGGCACACTATCAAGTCCTGGCAATTTTTTTTGTAGCCGATCTGCTTCAAAACCAGCCAAGGCCTCACAATCTTTAACCTTGATTTCACAACTAGCTACTTCAATCGCATCGAGGCGAGGAGAGTCAACTAAATAGTTTCCAAACTCTTGGGCGGGGAATCTTGACACTTGGGTAAAGCGTTTCGTGGTGTGCTTCCGAAATCCCTCACGAATCTCTCGGGGCGATACGAGGGCATGTCCGTTCGAGTTATTTCCTTTCCAAATATACCTATGCTGACATCGAAGTTCACAGCTTCGTTAGATATATTCCTTAGCCTAGCTCTAACTATTAAGCTCTGATAGCGCTCGCTCGCCAGAAGTTTAAGTCCGCAAACTCATTCGTCTGTGTTTTAATATTCTTCTCTTCGTCAGCAAAAATTTGGCATGTTGCTTTCCCAATAGAGAATATTAGGCTTTTCCTAACTCTTTGAACAGATGGAGTTCGCTGTTTTTCGAGGATGAAGTGAAAAATGATTGCGGAAAATAGGAGGGGAAGAGACATTTGAGATGTTCCGGTCGAGAGGGAAGGATGCTTTTCGAGTGTGGCAAGGGGTGAAAAAGGGAGGGGATATCCTTTTGAGGGACTTAAGGCGATCAGTTTCTACTTCCTAAGTATGAAAGTAATAATGAGGGGATGTGATATTAGAAGGAGAAATGGGTTGCAAAATATTTGACAGAGGACTCTGATTAATTCCTAATTTTATCTTATGGGATCAGTAATTTGAAAAGCTGGTATTGGCATATACGGGATCGATCTGAAAAGTAACGGGAAAAAGTGTGTTGAGTGATCTATGGGCGAGAGAGGGATAAGCGGATTGTGTTATTATTTAACATGATATATTTGAAATACAGAACTGTGGTCAAACACGCCCTAAGATGGAGTACTGTTGCCACATCTAGAGAGGTGTTGCTCGGAACATCCTTTCATGCCTTGATAGAGTACAAAACCAACTTCGAAATCTAGTGGGGGTACATTCTTCTCTTCCCTACAGACACTTTCTCACAGAAGAGATGTTGCTGGTCTTTCTCTGCTCTGTCGTTATTTTAATGGTAGATGCTGGACTGAGCTCCAATTTATGGTGCCCCCTGTAATAAATTCACAATAAAAACTCGTCTAGCTACAACTACTATCTTGATCGTCCCTTTTTTCCTTTGTGTACCTAAAACTAAACGGAACTTCAATGAACAGAGTTTCTTACCTAAAACTACTTGTCTGTGGAAAACAATATCACGAGGCTGCTTCTTAGCTGACTACAACAGAGTCGTTTTCAAGTCTAATGTAAACAAATTCTTGTTGAGCCGTCTTTGTAAATAATAAAATCTGCCCAATTTCAACCATCGTTACAAATCATCACTTTGGTATCTTACTGTCTACCTGACAAACTCATTAACCTTTATTTTCGAGTTGCATCTAGCTTTTATAAGTGATGACTCTTTAGTAAAAAAAAGTGTATTTCTGTAATCATTGAACTGTTCGCATGATTTTGTTCACACATCTTTTTTATGTCGTTGAGTTATGAAAACTGAGGGAGGAACGGTGAAAATAAGCGACAATGAAACTGTACTGGAACAATCTCCGTATTCACTTGATCTGGTTCCGTATGACTTTTCTTTTTTCCACAGGGTAAAGAGGATCCTCATACATTTTGAATGCGTGATGGGCATCAAAAGGGACGAAACTCCGGAGCTGAAGAGTATCAGAGAAGAATGCGTCGAGAAGTGCATGGAAACAAAGAATGGGGAAGTGGATTAAACTAAAGTTGGATTACTTTGAAGCGGAAATTACGTAGTTTGGGTTTGGGAATTGAAATAAATTGCTTGTAACACTAATACGTTACTTTTTAGAACCACTTAGTAAGCAATACTAACCCTAACTCTAATCTTAGTAAGCAATACTAACCCTAACCTTAACCCTAACCCTAGTAAGCAATATTAGAAGCGTTTCATGCACGTATTCCTTTAAGCCACGAGTCACCAAACTTCCTTCACTATGGGCCCGATAAGTGAAAAAATGACGAGAGCGGGCAGCATGATCATTCTGTTTAATAGTGGCAAGCCAGAACAGAAGCTCTTGGGAAAAAAGAATACATCGTATTCAGCATTCTATGATAACCGTGCAATCCGTGAAACACAACAATAACAATATTTATTTACTAAAAGGTTATCAAAAATGGCGACGTTAGCAAAAATAAAGTTGCATCTGACTTAGTGTTCCCATATCTGAATCTTACAAACCAATCAGAAAAAAATTAGATTTTTAGAAACTGAAGTGTATCTTTCAAGAACATCTAGTATTCTGAACATAATATTTACATTTAAATTTGATCACATCTCGTGTGCCATACGTTTTATCACGTAAATGCAAGTACCATCGACGGGCCTTATTAACTGAGGTCGGAGGCCTGATTCGGCCCGTGGGCAGTATCTGGTGACTCATACTTCATATCATAGTCAAGGTAATTGGAATATATTCCCATACTTACTTTAGATAAACTTATATGCGTATATAAAAAATGATAAACCTGAGAATATTACAGACGTTTTTTTTTTTTGTCTTTTTTTTTGTTTTTTTTCTTGAAACCAATTTAATTATTTGTCTCTACCCACTTCGGGCGTTCATGAGGAGAATAAACTTGAAGTTAATTATATACAATAAGTGGGAAAAAGACACGTATATATATTTATTTATTTTCGAATACACATAAAATCTTTTATTTACTTGTGACGTTATATTTTCCAAACATACACATACGTGTGTGTGTATTTGTTTAGTATTACACAATTATAGGTTCGTTTTTATATGTTTAGTTTTATTTATATTCTCTTATATTTATATAGTTGCGTACACAAACACACACACACACCCATATATATATATATATATATATATATATATATATATATATATATATATATATATATATTGTTAGTGATTTTATTATTCCATTAATTGCGACAAAATATATGCTGTTTCATTAGCGCTCACAATGAACGCCAACTTTTCAAGCGACAATGGAATCCAAATGGCAAAGATTTTAAATTCAACCTCAATATATATATCTGTGTGTGTATATATATATATATATATATATATATATATATATATATATATATATATATACTAAAATACAATTATATTATTTATTTAAAATTCACAAGGAGCTTCAAAAATATAATTCAGTTATCAATTTGAAAAGAAAATAATAATAGCTTAATATTTTCTCACGATTAAACTGAGCTTAATACATATATGCGTTTTAAATAGTTTGTTTTGCAAAATAGCAATATATATATATATATATATATATATATATATATATATATAGTAATATGAAGATATATCTATGGCAAGTAAGTGACACAGATGCGTTCATATTTCATTCCATCCAAAAATTGTCAAGCTCATTATGATCCAATGAAAAATCGACGCCTCTGTGCAGTTTACTTGGCATGGATATATCTTCATAATACTACTAAGCTCTACTCACGTATTGAGCACTCTTGAAGTAAATACTGAAAATATATACACAATATATTATATAACTCTATATACACTAAATAATAAATTATAAAAACTATTACTATTTCGTATAGTTATATCATAAAATAATATATTACGTATAATTTTGTTTGTTTCAGTATTTAATTCAACTGTACTCAATATATGATTAGAACTTAGTAGTAATTTTAAAATGTAATTATCGGAAGTAAGCTACAACCAAAGTTTGGAATTCATCTGCCTGAATATTTATATTATTAATATGCTAGGATCGTTTTCATAGTTAAGCAGTGCCCACTCCAAATTCTAACCAATTAGATTCTTTAGTGTTTCTACCTCACCACATATTCATTTCCTTACACCAAAGAATGTTTCACCATTTAATTTTATTTGAAAGCATACACTTCTAATTGGGTCAGGCAAAGGACACACACACACCCACACACATATATATATATATATATATATATATATATATATATATATATATCCAGATCCAGGTACGTTTAATTGAAAACCACGGAGTTTTAGTTTTATCATATTTTAAGATATTTCCTCGATTCTTCAATCGATATTCCAAGTATCGGGATAGTTGGGATCCACGTTCTGCTTTTTTTTCTCCAGTGTGATGTACATTATTTTTCATACCTGAAGATTATTCGACGATGAATCAAAAGTGTTAAATAGTAAGGGGTACGTTTGCTAGTATTCATCTCGTGATTTACATTCAAGAGCTAGCGCTGACACGTACAGGAGGTTCATCAGTTCAGCAACCGTGTACTGGAAACGGACGCGACGTCATATGGCTAGTAGAGAGAGGGGGTAAGAGGATGAGGTAGTTCGTAAGGGGGCTGTAGAAGAGGACCCCTTGTAGCGAATGTATTTACATCGATGATGAATTTAAGGGCTAAAGGCCCCAAATTATCCATAGCCTGGAATGCGCTTCCGCCCTATTTTTTTTACTAATATAGAACAGACGATCTCAGGTGAATAAGTTTTTTGTCTCAAACCGTTGACTCTTCTTCAGGATATGAACGAACTTATTTACATATGGCGTTTATATATGCAAATAAATACACATATAATAGTTGAGGATATATATATATATATATATATATATATATATATATATATATATATATATATATATATGTTGGACTCTCCCGTCGATTTCGACGTATGAGTGTCCCGCCAGGGGCTGCCCGCGCGTGAATTTGTAATTGCAAGGGTTGCGCAATCCCTAACAACCGCTCTCCTGAGTCGGCATTGCTTGATTCCAATGGCAAGTAGTAATACAAGACGACTGGAAACAAGGCCGAGATAAGCAGAGAGCATATACAGCACCTGGTATTCCCAAATGGTCATTTAGTACTGGCCAGGCTCGACGCCGCTTAACTATATATATATAATATATATAAATGATTAAAATGATTGTGTAAGATCTATAGTACATTTATTTGTTGATGACATTAAACTGCTTGTTTAATCGTTAACACAAGATATAGTAAAACCCGATCTCAAAAGTTTATCAAAATGGGAAGATACATAGAAATTGAAATTTGATACAGAAATGTATTACATATTAGAACAAAAATATAAAATATGAGTACGAATTAAACAACATGAGAATAGAAACAATAACCGAAAGATGAGATTTGGGAGTAAATTTAAATGATAAATTGAATTCACTGTCATAAATTATTGTTTCTGTTATATCAGAGGCAAGTGAAATACAAAGCAAACGATTAGTTGAATAATTAAACATTTATTTCAAAAGAAGCAAAAGTTAGAATTATTCAAGACTTTAATTACACCTACTACAGAATATTGGAAACCATTACCTATAGATGATAATTGGGATATAATATTAAAATTGAAAGTCGTACAAAGAAGAGTGACCAAACTAACAAAATAGGTAAAATATCTCTATTATAGAATAGGTGTGACTCCTTAAGTTTAACTACTTTACTATAGAGAATCACCTTGGGAATGCCTTGCCTCTGACAGGGATGAATGGGGGAAAAAAATTCTCAAACGACGGCTTGACATCGGGGAAGAGAAGTGGAAGACGAAAGCTGTTGAAAAGCGTGCAAGGGAGAAAGGGCAAAAGCAAGTGAGCTTCCTCATCAACCCTCTTCCTTCATATGTGGCAAATGTGGCGGAGACTGCAAGGTCCGCATAGGCCTTCTCAGCAACAGCAAGAAATGCCTAGGTTAAGTCAGTATGGTCCCTGGGGCATTAGCATTACTGACAAGACTTTGTAGATACTGAAACTAGCCGGCTAGATCTGCAAGTGACATTCATGATCCTATACGACCGATGAAGGCCTACTACTATAAGAAAAAACTGAAACTTTCAATATAATTAATAGGATTTCTAAATATAGAACCCAGTTATTTATATCTCACATGTAATTTATTGTCGTGAAAGATTTCAAAGAACTAAATCTACAACACAATTAGAATTTTCTCATATATTTTTTTAATAAATTACTTAATCAGGTTAAAATAGTGTTAATCGAAATCGGTGTATAAACAAATTGTATATATTCAGAAATAATGATGAACAAAACATACAATAGTGTTTTTATACTTTATCAGCTAAAATATTGAAAACAATTTTACCAGTCTATTCATTTTGTATAATTTGTCATTTAAAATTGAGAGTTTATTTTCTTTTGAAATTGAAATTATTAATTAAAATAAGAGACGTGCAAAAAAGGCATAATAAATAAATAAACCAGAAATAAAATAGCAACTAGATTCATAGAGTAAAGAAATGTGAATCCCCAACCTCAATACCTGCATAAAAAAGACAAATGAAAACGTAAAGAAAAAACATTCAGCAGCGAATAATTAAAAATATTAACAAAATACAAAATAAAGAAAATCATTTTTTTTTTATAGAGAAGTGGGTTAAATTATAAATTATTAAGTAAAAATTAACAGAAATATTATAAACAAACACACACACAATATTGATAGAATAATAAACATGCAATCTTTACATGCAATCTCTACCTATATAAGAGTTTTCTTCATCTGAAGATAGAATATGGCTGACACATCTAGGGCATTTTCCTGTCTAGATAACGTAGAAAAGCGACTTGGAAATCTAGTGGCGATGATCACTTCTCTACAACCATTTTCTCACAGAAGAAACGTTGCTAGTCTCTCTCGAGTTTATCATTACTTCAATGGAAGTTGCTCAACTGAGATCTAGTTTTGGTTCCTCTTGTAAGACATTCTCTCGTCTTCAACCACAACGAAAGAGGTATCTCCTTTCTCCCTTTATATGCCTAGCATCAAGCAAAACTTCCATGGATACAGATTCTTTGCAAGGGATTCTCACCTGTGGAGCACATAACTGCATGACTGTGTCTTTGCTGATTACAACTTGGTGGTCTTCAAATCCAATGTCAACAAATACTAATCATGAATCGCACTATAGTCAATCAACCACAGTTAATATAATTGATCAATGTTAATACTCTCATACTGTTTCTCACCTTTTGGCTGACAACCATTCCCGTCTCATCAAACCGTATCCTCGAATGGCTCTTGGTCTTGGTAAGTGGTGACCCCAAGAGTAAAAGTAAAAAATAGATAACAATAGTAATATTAATAGTAATTATCAATTAATAGTAATTAATTAATATAATTAATATTAATTATAATTAATAGTAATTAATAATAATTAATAGTAATTAATAATAATTAATAGTAATTAATATTAATAATTAATAATAATTAATAGTAATCATTATTAATAGTAATTAATTAATAGTAGTAGTAATACTGACTTAGTATGTTTAATATCAACCCCGGGATAGAAACGTTATGTTGCAGAAAAGATTCCAGAGAATAAAATTACCAATAATAAAAATGTAGAATGTATCAAAACAAACCTTCGGACACGCAATCAAATAGATTTATGAGAAGTAAGAAAAAAACAAATATGACGTCAGAAGAATTATTTTAAAATTAAAAGAAATATTCTTTTCTTCTCCAATGAAAGCAGTAAATATTGTTAGTCGTTAGTATGAATTATAACCAGGCTAACAGGCTAGAAAAACAACCATTGACCTAATTCTCACTTGTTTGTTACGAGAAAGCATGAAATGGCCGCCGTGAGATGGTGAAGTAGATATATACACAGACATGAAAGAAGTAAATCGACAGGCCACAAAAAGAGTGCATACATATTTAAAGTTATTTTTTTCTTCTCAGACGGCAAGCATTCGGGGCCGTACAAAGCAGCAGTAAAAGTTTAAAACATCGATATTTTATAGACAGTTCTTTTTTCTGTTTCAGATATCAATATACCTATCATATATCAACATTTAAATATGACACCAGCCAAAGAAACATTATAATTCCAAGAGTCTCAGGAGAGTAATATTATATGTTAATCTAAGATGGACTTACTCAGCGTCGAATCTCTGCAAATCTCGAAATTCCACTTTCCACTGTTAACTCAGTAATTATTCAATTCATCAGAGAAGAAAACATCGATATTATCTTGCCTAGGTCCATCAGTGGCCTTTGATAACAGTCTTCATTATTATTATTATCATCATCATCATCATCATCATCATCATCATCATCATCATCATGAAGAAGAAGAAGAAGAAGAAGAAGAAGAAGGGAGTATGTTTACTTCTTCCATGTCTGTGTATACATTAGACAAACCAATATCAGATGAAAGCCCGAAACGCACAATGTAGTCATTAGCCTAGACGCTTCCGGTTTCTTAAAAAATGTCCACTTGGGGCCATAGAGATTGCAGGCATTCAGAAGTTTGCTCACACTGAAGCCCTGTTCTATGGCCTCGCGGCGCTCGATGCTCAAATAGTAGTATCTGTACACCCTCCAGGGCCGTATTAAATTATAGGTTATTGTTTTGTTTTTCTTTTTGGTGCTAGTTTTAACTTACTAAGAATCTGCGGTTATAGTTAGCCAACGTAGCGTTGTAGCCTTTTATTTTAGCCAATCAGTATGCGCACCGGAATGACGATAGATACGTATATAGTATGAACACCAGAGCGGAGATAAGTACCTATATAGAAGGCGCAGATAGAGGTGTTACTTTTTATAGAAATATGTCATACTATTGCCCTGGGCAACGTAGGAGAAATGGTGGGGAAGAAACAGCTTTCGCAAAGGGCAAAATTAGAAAGTAGCGGTGAAATGTGGCGACCAGGGAAGAGAAAGGTAGAAAGATAAAGAGACGGCTATAGAGAGAGGGGGAGAAATAGAAGTTTGAATATAAAGATGCTACACACGCGATCTTTCTTCAATTATATGTTTTTATGACCCCGAGCAACGCCGGGTAGCCCCGCTAGTATTTAATAAAAAGGAAAGTTTTAATATTCCCGCATATTATATGCATATTTAAACCCAATACATGTTCCAAATGAGTTTCTCCACTCCAGCAAAACAGACCTGCCCTAAGGGAGCAGGCAACTAACAGTGTACTACTACTACGAGCGTACTCACCCAGTAACAGTAGACAAAAATACCTACACCACTTGTCGTACAAAGACTAAATCATTTGTCTCACTTTGAAAAGTATGCGTATCGCAGGTTAACAACTTACCGCGTCTGCATCAGAAAGCTTCTACTTCACATATCCTCGTTTCCCAAAACAACACGCTTGAGACTCTCACAATTACTACTAAACTCGTTACATGAGGCCAGCAAAAAAGAAAGAGCATCATCACTAAACCCTTTATTTTGGTTATTTTTCAAACCTGTTATTTGTTGTCAATAAAACTTCATATATTTTTGTATGGATTACTTTGTCATTCTTTTCATGATTGCCTTTCCGTCTACGAGCGCGCTATCACTATCAGCTTCACCTTGCTCTTCCATTGCCTATTCGCTGATCACTTTTCTTGCCCTTTGATACAGCATGAAACGCATAACAATTATAGATCAGTGTACCCGTAGAAACAACCCAAATTATTAGGGTTAACATGCTTCCCGTCGATTACAATCTAAACAATGGGCTCTGAATTTAGGACCAATCATGATCAATTCTCTTTTAATATAAAGTTGCTTTTTTTATATTCAGTAAATACTTGTTTGTTTTTTAATATAACAATCTGTAAATTTACAGTTTAGTTTGCAAGTAAAAAAAAAAGTAAAATGGTCGACTATAGTCGAGGGTGCCCGAAAGCTCTGTTTTCATTGGTTATTACCACGAGCTGTATGGAAATGTGCCACTCCTTTATCCAGGATTACTCGACTTACCCTTCAATCTCACCTGATAATACTGAGTGTTTAGGGAGAAGTCATCAAGTACCATCTTTGAGTCTTTGGCATCATGCGACCGAGGATTACACCCCAGCCGCCCGGCACATTAGCGAACACTCTAACCATTATATCAAATGGACCAGTAATGTGCTAGTAAAACGCTTAAATTTAAAAAATAATTCACAGCACCTTTGTAGCTGATATACGCTGTGTCCCACTCTGTAAAATAAAATATTATTTTTCGTTATTTCATAAATGCTAAGATGCGCTCAACCATCTTAAGGGCTTCTATCCGTCAGTCTATCTGTCACGTTTAACTTTGAAATAGTATGCTCGACGGTTGTCACGCTTAAGATTCGTATAATATTATCATCGCTAAACGCGCAAATTAAATGGATACATCTTAAAACTAGCCGTTCTTGTTCATTTAATAACAATTGTTATTATCGATTAAAGTCCTTGATTCACTTATAAGAAGTAATGAGTTATTCTAATAGAACACGTGCTGGTTTAAAAGGTTATTTTCTAATTGTGATAATACAATTTAAAGTAAAAAATCTATTTCTTTTCAGTTGAAGGGACGTTGTGAAGAAAAAATATTTGTGAAACTTATTATAGACAGGTATTTATGCTGGCATTATATATACATTGAGTTATATGTACATGGAGTTATATATACATGGAGTTATATATACATTGAGTTATATATACATTGAGTTATATATACATGGAGTTATATATACCTGGAGTTATATATACATGGAGTTATATATACATTGAGTTATATATACATAGAAGAAACTCTGTATCAGGACGGATATAATTAACTGTATGAACAGAACAATTTGTACTACTTTTATGTCCCCTTACAAAGATAAAAAAACAACATATAATGCTACTTAACCTTATATCTAGAATCCTTATTTAATTTTTTATCAAAATTCATTAAATAATTTTGATTGTAGTAAATGTTTAAAATTTCAGGCTTAAGCTTAAGGAGTCTTAAGACAAAATTGAAATTCATGGAATCTTGCTAAATTCGTGTCTAATGACTTTGAATCAAATGTAATGCAAATATTTCAATTTTAAAATCGGAAATTGTGCCCATATTATGCCTCATCAAATCCCTTTGAAATACTCCAAAGAAACTGAAATTTAAGGAAATATTTATTACCTGTGGTAAAAATTCCATAAAACTGGGAGATATCTGAACTTTCACGATTGGCTTCCATCTCCCTCTTTGCCCACTTTGCATGAAACTAAATTAGAGTAAAAATAACCACCATTACGTACCCTTACGCTTAGCGGACGCTGTTCAAAATTTAAAATAGCAGTTTTATTAGTTTAGAAGTAGATCCTATGCATAGAAATATATAAACAGATACACATACCTAACTTTATATAGATAGAGATTAAAATTGTGTTCACAAAAAATGCTTGGTGAACATATGGGCTTCAGGTTTGTGTTTAGAAGTAAAGTATAGTTCTGTCTCAGGTAAGCATCATCCTTGATGTCATTTGCTCCCTCGAGAGGGGATGGTTTATTGGGTATTGTTATATTGAAAATCTATTAATGTAATATCAGGTGTTTTATATTGAAACAGTGGGTATGCGATTTGAGTTCTATCGTGGCTGTAACATCATGTAGAAAGAGGAGAGTAGTCGCTCCAGGTCTTTTCTTGCTAATCTTCAGACTAACGAGACGTGTCTCTTGGGCGCTAGCAAGTCACACACCACCTGGCCGAGGGGAGGTTTAGTCAAGTTAAATTTTCTATGAATCGCATGGTTCATGTGGTGTTTGTCTAGTCGGATGAATGATAAAAAAATAGACTCATAAAACAGTGTTTGTGCGGTGTTTAAAAAGAACTGATTCGACTGCGAAACACGTGTAGCACAATTAAAGATGGCGAAAAAGAGAAAAGGCTAGCAACAAGCTGAGAAGCGGGGGTTAGTCTCAGGGTTCGTTTTCTATTCACAATCCTCAGGGTAAGCTAATGTATAATTAGTATCAATGTGATGAAAAGAGAACTCTTCTATCTCCTTCTATGCTTGTGAAGTGAATTACTTCCCTTGATCACTCTTTTTTTTAGTCAGCCATTCTTTCTCGTAGAGACTAGATCCCTGCGTAGATTTTTGTCAAATAAAGCTTCTTCAAGCAACTCAGTCTTCCTAAACTCATTCTATTCTATCCTTTTGACTAACTCATTACAATTAGTTTTGGTTATTAATTTAGAAAAACGTCGAAAGCGGATGTGTAGACAAACAAACAATTTCCTTATTATATATATATATACAAACGCTTCAACTTTAAAAATGTGTATACGTGTTCGTTTAGAATCGTTTTACATCAGATGTGTTTAACATTTATTATTTTTATTTTTTATCTCTGATTTTGAATAATGAATAGTTGATATTTTCGTTTTCAAACGGAAATTGCACGGCATTATTCGTAAAAATATATTAGATCTAAAAAGAGAAATTGTTGTTTGCTTTTCTTTTTATATTTAGGATATATTAGTAATTATCATTGCGTATATAAAAGCTCTTGTCTTGTTGTTTACCTAAAGGATATACAATTTTGTTCGTAATTATTGATGATATTATCCTGAAGCGCTCATACTTTTATATACTCATAAAAAATCAAACAATTAGTTGAATATATATATATATATATATATATATATAATATATATATATATATATATATATATATATAATATATACATATATATATATATATATATATATATATATATAATATATACATATATATATATATATATAAATATATAGATTATATATACATATATATATATATATAATATATATACATATATACATATATATATATATATATAAATATATAGATTATATATACATATATATATATATATAATATATATACATATATATATATATATATATATATATATATATAAATATATATATACATATATATATATATAATATATATATATATATATAAATATATATATACATATATATATATAATATATATACATATATATATATAAATATATATAATATATATATATATATATACATATATATAATATATATATATACATATATATATATAATATATATATATACATATATATAAATATATATATAGGTGTGTGTGCGTGCTTTATTTACATACTATGAAAATAGGAATCCACTATATATATATATATATATATATATATATATATATATATATATATATATATATATATATATATGCGTGTGTATGTGTGTGTTTCTATATAGTCCAACGTTGCTGTCATTCTCAATTTGTATTCAACCTTCAGAGTTACTAAGAAAGGTAAATAATCCAGAGCAACTCACATTGTATTTTTAAATCAATATTTATTTATATATATATATATATATATAAGGCAAGGAATGAAGACGTTTGTGACATTTTTAGAGAGGGAATGAAATTGAAGTGTTAAAAACGAGAGAAAATTTATAATTACATAAATCTACTGATCCGGCTTTCGTCCACACTCATCAGAGTAAATACGTGGAAGTAAAGTTCCTGCACTACGATTAAAACTTAAAATACTGAGTAAAATGAAGACCAATGAAAGTTTGGATTTTTTTTTAATTGAGGGAGAGGTCACAAGTGGATAACATTATGTTCTAGAAGTCACCTCTTTTTGTTTGCATAGGGAGTGTCTTAAGAATTGAATATACATTGTTTCCACGACTTTAAGATTGAATAGCAAATGTGATCTCCTTATGACAGAGAAACTGTCACTAATGTAAGTCAACGCACATTCAGCGCTATTAATAAGATGGTGAGCTATAGCTGACCCGAATGTGTTGACGAAATTATTTAAATTATTTGTTATATATATATATATATATATATATACATATATATATACATATATATATATGTATACATATATATATATATGTATACATATATATATATATGTATATATATATATATACACATATATATATATATATGTATACATATATATATGTATACATATATGTATACATATATATATATGTATACATATATATACATATATATATATATGTATACATATATATAAATACATATATATATATACATATACATATATATATACATATAAATATACATATATATATAAATATATATATATATATATATATATATATATATATATATATATATATATATAAATATATACATATATATATTTAAATACATTTTTCGTGGTACAAAATTTAATAACGGCGAGGAATGCAGACGTTTGGGACATTTTTTCGGGGGTAGAATGAAATTGAACAAGTATAAAAACGAGAGAAAATTTTAAAAAATTAATGAATGTACTAAGCTGGTTTTCGTCCACACTAATCAGTGTATTAACGTGGAAGTAATTAAATACGACTAAAAACTTAAAAGAAATGTATAATGAAAACTAGTGACTGGTTTGGGAGAAAAAATATGGGGAGGAGGGTCACAAGTTAATCACATTAAGTCCTAAAAGCCACTCCTTTTGTTTACAAAGGGAGGGTTTGATTGATTTGATATATATGGCTTCCAGGACTTTGAGGTGGAATAGAGAATGCGATCTACTTATGACATAAAACCAGTCACTAGTGTACGTTGACGCACATTCGGCGCTATTTATAAGATGGTCAGCAATAGAAGACCCGGATGTATTGACTAAATTATTTAAATTATTTAGTCGGCCCCGGCGTATGGCAGGGGGGATGGGTTGTTTTATTCTGGATTCAAACCTTTGCACTGAT
>OY744526.1:80137293-80149793 GCA_963556195.1 Sepiola atlantica | reverse complement strand
GATTGCCATATATATTTTCATTGCTTACTACCTAGCTCTACTTACGTATCGAGCACTGTTGAAGTAAATACTGAAACTGATACATAAAAAATTATATCTCTTTATAATATTTTATGTGGATACATGAAGTACTAATATATATATATATATATATATATATATATATATATATATATATATATATATATGTGTGTGTGTGTGTGTGTGTGTGTGTGTGTGTGTGTGTGTGTGTGTGTGTACCGTTCTCTTTTGTAGACATCGTGTAAACATAGATGTTAACATTGATCATAAGAAAATATTACTTTAGAATAGGAGAACATGTTTGAGTCATCACTTACACTTTGGCGAACATAAAACTTCTTTCTGCTTAAGTGTTTTCAAGATATGATCAACTACTTTCAAAGACCTCTGTGATCAACAATTTTTGACACCTCAAATACGTTTTTACGTGTGACTTTTATAACACATCCTAACGCACAGTTTCATATTGTCAAAGAATTAAAAGTAAGAAGCGATTCTTTATGATCGTTTTCTTCATGGCAGCGATAAAACGTGCTGCTTCCAAAATTCTTATTCGATTCAGATAACTGAAGCGCTTTTGGAGCCGTAAAGAATAGAATTTACAACTATTACTCACATGCTAAGAACAGCTTTATTGCACTGTGCACTTTATTTACTTTGAAACAGTTGGCATATATATATATATATATATATATATATATATATATATATATATATATATATATAATGGTAATAATCCAGGTGAAAAATATCCACAGGGTGGTAATCCAGAGAATTTTAACCGGGTTTATAAAAAGTGCTCAATATCAGAAAAGAGCTTTATATATGATAATTTTATTTACACAGACATGTACAAAATCTGCGACACTGGCATGTCGATGTTATCGATCAACAGTTACTATAAACTGAGATCTCATCAGGAAGAGTTAGAATCCGATCTTAACCTCAGATCATATTTGGAGAGAATGAAGTGGAGGGATAGAGAAAGAGAAGAAGAAGAAAAGAAATTTAACATTTCAAAAATTAAGGCCGTTAAAAAATTAAAATTAAAAATTAAAAAATCTAAAAAACAAAAAATCTAAAATCTAAAATCTGAAACAAAACAGGGCAAATAAATAAATAAATAAATAAATAAAATATAAGGTGGAAAGAGGAACAAATAATGAGGGGAGAGGTGGTGGGGAGGTAGACACATAAAGGAAAAGAGGGAGAAAGAGAGGGCGTCTGTTGATTCAGATCGAGAGGGGGAGGAGGGGGTAGTAGGGGGGTAGACATGCACGAATCAAGTGTCAAAAAAACAGTCGAGTTTATAAATGTATTTTTTCAAGTGAACTGTAATATTGTGTATATGTGCGTATGCGTGCGGGCAGACCGGTCAGATGCGTCTGATTGTTGTGGTGGTGGGGCGGTGATCAAATGTGTCGCGATTCTAGATTTAAATTGTCTTTATAATTTGTTTAGAGTTTATTTGCTTACTGTGAATAAATATATTCGTTAAATATAACAGGATTAGTAGTAATAATAATAATAATAATAATAATAATAATAATAATAATAATAATAATAATAATAATAATAATAATAATAATAATAATAATAATAATAATAATAATAGATACCCCAAATAATTGAGGTGAAAATAATAAATGAATGATAGTAAAAATACTAAAAAATACTAAAAAAATACTAAAAAATACTAAAAAATATATAACTAAAGAATAACTAGAAAATGCCGGCGTTATTAATTAATAATA
This sequence comes from Sepiola atlantica, assembly GCA_963556195.1. Taxonomy (NCBI): domain Eukaryota; kingdom Metazoa; phylum Mollusca; class Cephalopoda; order Sepiida; family Sepiolidae; genus Sepiola; species Sepiola atlantica. Next base: position 80,148,018 of record OY744526.1, on the reverse strand, counting down.
ATAATAATAATAATAATGATAATGATAATAATAATGGTAATAATAATAAAAATAGTAATAATAATAACAACGACAACGATATTGCTGGTCAATAATATTTAAGAATTTATAAAAATAATAGTTTAGGAAAGAAATAGAATAATTAAGAAATATTAGGAATCCTAGAAGGTAGTGATTATCATAATAATATTAAATAATGATAAGATAATGGTTGCCGATATTATGATATGGGTTAATGGTTGCAATAATGCTGATCATATAAAAAAAGTAATAATAGTGGTTTAACAGACAGCAGTAATCAGAGTGGTAATCCCAGTAATCTTAACAATAGTAATAATGATAGTGAAAAATGATAGTGAAAAATTAATAAATAATAATAGAAGTAGTCATAATGGTGGCAATAATAGTAAAATGAAAACCGTAATAATAATAATAATAATAATAATAATAATAATAATAATAATAATAATAATAATAATAATAATAATAATAATAATAATAATAATAATAATAATAATAATAATGGCAGTGGAAGCAAAAGTAAGATAACGGTAAAACATGGCAATATCAATATTATTAATAATAATAGTGATACTGTTAATTTCATTGCCGCAAATAACAATAACTATGATAATAACATCAGACATGATGTCACCACTGATGACAATAATTATCTTGATAAAAGTGCAGAAATGAAAAATAAACAATAAAAAATAAAAAATAAAAAATAAAAATAAAAATAAAAATAAAAAATAAAAAATAAAAAATAATTAAGTTTAAGATATTAATAATAGTAGTAATAAATAATTGATAATGATAATCTAAAAATAATCTAAAAAATATAATCTAAAAGATCTAAAAAATAATCTAAAAAATATAGAAATATTAATCAATAAATGGATAAGCATATAAGGGTGTTTTTAAGAGTAAAGAAAAATACAGATGACAATTAGTGTTAATCGTTGTGGGTATGATAATAATAATAATAATAATAATAATAATAATAATAATAATAATAATACCAACCAATACTACCACTTACAGTACTACTACAAATAATACTACAAACAATAATGCTACTACTAATAAAAATAATAATAATTAATAAAAAAGGTATAAGATGATAGTTGTGTTGACAAAATTTTCAGTTGATGGGTAGGTGAAGTTTTTTTGTTTTTTTTATAGTAACAGCCTAAGGGGTTATGAGTGGATTACTAAGAAGGTGTAATCTATTATGCCTACAGTTAATTGATGTTTCTTGTTTTTTGTTTAGAAGTTTACCCTTATCACTAAATTTAATTATTTCAAGTTTTTCTGTTAGGCAAAGGTAGCAAGGTGAGTTTAGGTAACCACAGGTGCTAGTTTTTCTAATTGTGTTCCAGGTTACTGTTGGTGATAGGTTATTGTTGTATAGTTCCCAGTAATATATAGAGAGTGAGGTTCTTTTTTGATATGTAGGGTTATTAAAAGAACACTTATGTCCAGTATATCTTTCTTTGAAGGTATTACCAGCCATACCTATGTAGAATTTTTTCATGGTTGGGTTTTCTTTAGTAGAGATGGTTGCTTGATATACTGATTGGGTTATTTAGCAATTATGTTGTAATGGGCATTCTTTTTTGTTTGTGCAGTTACAGTCCTTGGTATTTGCTGTTTTCGTTGCGGTAGTTTTTTCATTTAGAATTTTATTGTTATGTTTTTTATTATTTTTTCTACATTTTCACCACAGCTATAGCTTAATTTTAGGGTGTTTTTATTAAAAATGTTATGCAGTATATTGTTGGGAGGGAAGTGTAGATTAATTAAGTCTAAGAATCTTTTACCGAGTTTGGTTTTAACCATGTTGTTATATGGGGGTGTGAACCAGATAATTTTTCTACCCCTATTTTTGCGTCTGTTGTTGGGAGGTGTAGGTTTGGTGAATTTAATTTGGGTGTTTTTGTATCCACTTTGCTTTAACGCTTTATTGTAAAAGTCCTTATGTTTGTTAAAAATTTCTTCATTAGAGGAGTTATCACTAATTCTTTATCGATTGATCTGGGGATGTGTTGAATAATGGTTTTTGGGTGGTTAGAGAGTGGGTGGACATAGATCGGGTTGGCATTGTCTTTAGTATACGGTTCATAAGTTTCTTTATTTAAGTTGAATGTTACGTCTAAAAAAATAACTATTTTAATGTTAGATGTTATTTCTACTTTGAGATCTAATCTTTTCATTTCTCTAAGAATATTTTTTTTTTTACTCTTTCACATTTTTGTCCATTTGAGTTCTTTACTATTAGTAATCCGTCATCCCTATATAGGCCTATATCTTCAATGCTAATGTTTTTTGTGAGATTATATAATATGTAAAGACCAACTAGATCAGTGACTTCTGCTGAGTCAAGGGAACCCATAGAAACATCAAAAGATCCAAATTGATTGCTTTTAGTCCATTGTTCATGTTTACAGATTAGTACTGTATTTCTGCATTTTCTAATTATATTGATTTCATCTACAGAAATATCAGATAGAAGTGTGGCAAAGTCGATAACGTTTTCAAAAAGTTCTTTAGATATAGATGGGTAATAGTTAATAATATCAAACTGGATGAACGAGCAATCAGTTTTATTTACTATTTTAAGGAACCAGTTTATTGTATCTGCAATGTTTATCCATTGATTAAGTTTATAAAATGTTTTTATCTGCTTATTTATTCTTTCTAAAAAAAATTTTGACTAATTTTCCCTATTTCTTGTCTTGTGGGGTTAATAAGTCTAGTGGTTGGTTTAGTTTGGAAGTCAGATTTGTGATCTTTGAGAAGAATATATGCTTCTTTTTCTTTTAGTTTACTTACTCTATCGCTGATCTTAAGTTTATCTGTGATAATTTTACTGTCAGTATTGATGTTGTGAACTAAATTAATATTAGATTTTTTGTAGTTTTTTGTGATGTTATTGTCAAGTAATTTGTAGTATTCTCGTGTGGTTAATTTGTAGAAGTTTTGAGTTTTATCAGCTTTAGTTAGTATATATTTTGATCTATTAATTTCCTTAACTGTTTTGTCTATTTTCTTTTGAAATTGTTTTTTTGTGGTGAAATTCTCTCCAAATATGATCTGAGGTTAAGATCGGATTCTAACTCTGCCTGGTGAGATCTCAGTTTATAGTAACTGTTGATCGATAACATCGACATGCCAGTGTCGCAGATTTTGTACATGTCTGTGTAAATAAAATTATTATATATATATATATATATATATATATATATATATATATATATATATATATATATATATATGCATCCTTCCTTTCATTAAAAAAAGTCGAACGCGCTATGACGTCAAGCCGCCGTATAAAGTGTTAAAATTATCACCGTTTATTCGCTGTTCATAATTGGCCGAGTGGTTAGGGTGTCGGCTTTGAGTTGCAAAATACTTGTAATCCGGGGTTTCTATTCGCATGACCAGTAGTGAATAGTCATATCTCTATGCTGATGAGTTCCGATTATTAAGGACGAAACGTATACGTAGATAGATAATAAACAATAACAAATATATATATATATATATATATATATATATATATATATATATATGTATATATATGTATATATATATATAATATTAGTAGTAGTAGTAGTATTACTGTTTTATTATGTAATCTAGTTTCAACCAAGGTAAACTCTAATACGCTAAGCTCAATAGATTTCTGAATTTTAGTCGCCAAAATACGAATAAAGCATTTCGATTTGTCCAATAAAGTGTTTCTAGAGCAGAGATAAATCATTCGAAATTCCGCACAATTCCAAAATAATCGTTTATTTATATTTTACAAATGCTTCGTTTTTGATAGAACTATACACACTGATAGAGTTTGAAATTTAAAAGATCCATTTTAGGTTTTCAAAAATAAGGGAAGTGTTACATAGCCCCTCAATGGGGTATGGCACCACAGGGGAATTTATTACATATGGACTACTCCTGCCTGGACCGCGGCAGTTCTCACAACCACTTAAACAAGTGGCTGCGGTCCCAAAAAGGCATTTGTTACATAACACTTGTGAAGTAATCTTCTCGTGATCGAAAACAATACGAAAGTTCTACGAGAAGATTATGAAGCGGTTTAAGGCACTTTGAAGAGACATTCTTAACAGGCACTTTTAATACACATTTTCTTAAATTCTTTTCTCGTTAAAATATCTGCTCTTTAACCTTTCAAATTAAATATTTTAAGCATAGTTCTCTTTCAAATTCTTTTAACATTTTAAACATTGTTCGTTAGATTTTTTTGTTCTTTTTAAACATTTCAAATTAAACATTAACCACTTTAAACATTGTTCGTTAAGTAAATCGAATAAAGCATGGGGCACTTTTCCTTCCTGTTTTTTAGTTCTTTTCGTTTTACAGATAAGGATCCCATGTTATGCACAAAGAAAGTTACCTTACAGATTTCTGCCTCCGCTGGTCGTGGGTTTGCTGGCACACTCATCTCCGTCGCTGGCTCGTGATCGCAGTGGTGTACCTGTTTTGTGGGCAAATTCTGTTTTCATGCACGGAGAAAAAAACATTCGAAGATGAGATATTTTGACAGAGACTTCTGCTGGTTTATTTCACGCTTCAGTCGGAGAGGCTTCCATTCGTCGGTTCGTTCATTCAAACTCTGTCTTTTATACTGCTCTCTGGAAATGTGACGAGATGCAATCGGCTATATTCTTCTACATATTAGCCCATATCTGGCATTGCAGAGCTCAGTTTATGGACGTCTGTCCATGACGCGCTTTCATGGTGAACTGTCTAGAGAACTAATTTCTCACCAAGGATCTGTGACTTCAGAGCCCTTTGACCTTTCAACGAATGTCATAACAACACTCAAATCGCTTTTGTGTCTGACCTTTTTGATCCGAGCGATTCCTTTCGGCCAGTATTTTATGATTCCCAGAAATGACTCACTATGTCTGTTTGTCCCAAATCACATATGCACTTAATTTGTACTTATTTTGCACTGAATCCTATTTCTTTCACCCAGTTCATGATTCATACTAGCTAATTTTACACGTTTAATATAACAGAAGTAGGTAAAATTAATTTTTGATTCGAAAGTTTTTAATCTATTTATTCTAGTGGAATTGCCTAAAAATATAATAGATTTGGACCTATAGGGGAGAAACTCCTCCTCCCTTAGTTTATCCCCTGAATTCCAAGAAGTTACTACTATTTTGTTATGGAGTATCCTTGTATTATTGATATATTTATTAATTGATATGGTGTTAATTTAATCTGTTAATTGCTCTGGTTTTATTTATTTCTATTAATATTGCATGAAACTACAACTTAAATTTAACACAGTTCCCGTTCAATTGGTACAAACAAAGTCATTTACACCAGAATTACTTTTCTTCCATCCCAACTTGATGTTTGGTTAAAGATTAGAAGCGGATCGAATCAATATTCAAACCTGTCTATATTTATATAAACATAGTTTATATAAACTATGTTTATCCTATCAATGTTATATCGATTACTAAGATGCTGGAGGTTGTTCCGTTCCAAATGAATGTAAAGAACCCATTTTAGATAAAAGTAGGTAAAATTGATAATTTGGGATTTTAGTGTTTCCCAGATTCGTGTGTATCTCCTTTCCCCTGACTGATATACATCTATTATGGCTCTAATGCTAATTATCGTAGTTATTAATGGGTTAACCTTGATTTTAGCATCCTAGTGTTTTACTAATTTTGCCCCTAGTAATATTAATATTATCAACTCCTGGTGAGACTGGGCACGAGTTGGATAACAATAAAATCTTATCCGTGAGTATTTCGTTAAGAATTCAATCTCTATAGATTTAATATGGAATTCTAAACTTAGTTATTTGTTTCCATATCATGTTCAAGGTGATTAAGAGAGGAATATTAGATCTGGTTTAACGATTAAGTAGGTCATCGTGTTTCAATTAGTATACTAAACGTGATGATGGCTTATATTAACATGTAACTCAATAAGTGTCGGGCCTAACATATAGATGGCGCCACTAATTAAAATGCGTTTTTCATACAGTACTAACCTTCAAACGGCATGGGTCAAAATGTGAGCCTAACTGGATTATTAGTTTACAAGTTACTGTTACTTAAGCGAAGCTACTGTTGCAAATGTTCAAAACAAAGAAAAAATCTGAATTTCGTGTGTTGATAAAGCATTGCTTTCTGATATAAAAAAATGCTGTTCAAGCAAAGCAATAAGTGTTATACGATCTGGAAAAACGTTTTAGAGGTGGAAAAACGTTTTATGCTGACTTTAAACGAGGTCGTATTGACGCAAATTATGTTGAACTATCAAGTCGACCAAAATGAGCAGTTGTCCCGGAAAACATAAAAAAGTCCATAAACTCCTTTTAGTCGATCGTAAATTCAAGTTGCGTTAAACAGCAAAGCAGTTGAAAATATCAGAAAGCAGTCGATCAAAAAAAAAGCGATTCAGAGCGTTGTGTGCAATTGTTTCAACGCAACAAAAAGTAGTTTTTGCGTCAATATGTGACAATGGATGAAACATGGATCCACTGCTTTACTCCAATCGGCAATCAGCTGAGTGGATAGCAGTAGATAAAATCCATTAAAAGCGACCAACAAGGCAAACATCAGCAGATAAGTTTGGGGCCTTTCTACTTTGGGATGCGCAAGGTATTTTGCTTAACGATTACCTTTACAAAAGAAGTGCCATGAATAGCGAATATTTTATAGCCACAAATTAATAAGAATAAGTAGATCGTAACGATGCCAAAAATACATGAATTGCTCCTCACCCACCATATTCTCCAGATCTAGCCCCAGTAACTACTGGCTGTTTGTTTGAATGCTCCAGTGGCAGAGACTTGGCTCCAATGAAGTAATATCGGTAACTGAGGACTGATTTGAGGACAAAGAAATATGGCACAATGCGTGAGATTTGGGGGAGCTGAGGGCTCCCCACTGCATTCGTGGGCTCTGTGCCAAACTTGCGCTGAAATTTTGGGAAAGCAGGAAAGTTCAACAAGAGAGATTCTGTACTCGGTGTGATCTGACAAGTGAAATATAAATGTCAAACCAATTCGGTGACAGGTTTTAGATGATGGGGGTCACAGATCAGATATATTTGAGTTAAACTCAAAACATATTACCCGAGACGCAAAGAAGCAGTGTACTTCGACTGCTTCTGTCTCCCCTTCCTTTCTCTCTCTCTCTTTCTCTCTCTGTCTCTCTGTCCTTCTCTCTCTCCTTCTCTCTCATTTCCCCCCTTCTCTTTCTCTCTCTCATAAGAGAGACGGGGGTTTGAATTCGGACATGGGCGCACGCGTTTTGTCGCGTTCCCTCCAAGTTATAAAAATGTGCTTCGAAGAAAATAAATATAGATTTTTATATCAAAAAGTAAAAATTGTTTGTTCCATTATTTACATAAAGTTCTTTTGCAGCACAATGGTCCCCAGTCAGCCAGTCAGCCAGTCAGCCAGTCAGCCAGTCAGCCAGCCAATTTCAGAGGCGGACGACAGTGACTATCGTCAGACGATGATTGCTCACTGGTAAGAACGGCGAGTAAATTACGTGCACATGCAGTCAGACGTCTCCCGTTTAACATTTCGCCACAATTCGTCCCTAGGATAAAAGATTCTATCACATGCCAAAGCACATGCCACATTGGTTACGGGCCCCAACGCCCCCGGTAAGATATACCAACAGCAAAGAACTTTGCCACAGAAAGATCGTTCTACTACAAAGAAATCGAGTTGTAAGGCAGGCGTTAGAATCTGTGTATCACTCTAGAAGGTAACTACAATGGAAAATAAAATTGTGCCTAAAAGTTGGTGCTTTATCGAGTGATCTGTTATGCTGGTTTAGATTTGTGAATTTTCATCGATGCCTGTAATTTTGGATCACTGTTGTTTTTCTATTTATTGCATTATCTTTAGAAGATTTAATGTGAAAAGATTCAACGAGGAAAAATTGCCTACTCTAATGTTCCCATGTGTGTATTTCTTATCACTTGCTATAACAGAACATCTTATATATTAATATATAGCCAGTCCCCCTTTACCTTTATGATTATTAGCTTTTTTATTACAGGGTACATAATTAAATATGTTTCGTCAGTCATATAACGCAAATATTAGGATGTGTTTTTTAAAAAAAGTGTATTTCCCATCGATTTTAATATTTAATTCTGAAACATATTTTATTAATAATATAATATGTAATAACACACACCGGTAGTAAATTATATTTCAAGCGTTCTCATTAGCCATTATTCTCAGTTGTCGTGCGTTTTGATAAATGGCCAACACATAGTCGACCGTAACAAGAGAGAGAGAGAGAGTGAGAGAGGGAGACAAAGAGAGAGACAGAGAGAGCAAAATAAAGTGAGGGGAGAAAGGTAAATTAGAACGAAAAACGCTATAGCCAAAACAGCAACAGTTGCCTGCTATGCTTTATGTAGTCAATAACAGCGCAATTTCCTAATTGACCCAATGACTCAATCGGTTAGCTAGCTTTTATTATAGACACAAGTTGTTCATTTAAACCTCCCCCGGAACATAAGTATTTTAACTCTAATTTTCTCTCAAGATGAAATTAAGCATTTCAAGTTATAATATTAAACATGTTCTTTAATTTTACTTCTGTTTTTTTCTGTAATTTACGGAAATAGAACCTCGAGCGATGCCCGATGCCCGTACTAGTATCTCATATATTGTTTGGTTTAATCGTTTCCATTAATCTGAGCAATTAATCAATATCTTTTCAGATATAGCTTTATAACAATAATAAATAATAGAAAATATTAGGTAAGTGTCAAGATACGATATCTTTCTCTCTCTCTCTCTCTCTCTCTCTATATATATATATATATATATATATATATATATATATATATATTAAATTGAGTTGGTTTTACCCCTTCCAAATCAGTTAGAGTAGGCAAGAAAATTAATGCATCAAACACATCGAAAATCAACACTATCTATGCACCCTTACCTCGACCGTGTTTCCAGTTATTTTCACATATTTATAACATATAACATTAATTCCTATTATTTATTCCATAAGACTAACTCTGCTAACTACATACTCCAAAGAGAAGATAGCACGCTAATTTTTCTCTATGAATTATTAACTCTTACACTCCTCAAACACCGCTTAGCAATTATATCACGAGGAAATGCAATACACTTTCACCGCTTTAGAATTTATAAAACAGGCAATAAGCGATCAGCTTACATAGGCATGATGTGCATTTCATCCCGACCGCGTCGTGCTTTGTCCGAAGTTAGTCATTTGCAGACATTCCTTAAAAACTTTCTCCAAAAAATAAATCGTTTCCTTAATAACATTCAATACACACTTCACAACATACTCTATATTACGCGCTTTCCAATCATATCCGTCGCCCAAACACAATTTTATTTCACATTTAGGACGCTGAAACCGTACACAAATGATTTACACCAAAATAATGCATAGATAAACGAACAATTTATTACATTCAACAGATAAGTATTTTTTCTTTTTATAACCCTGATCGATCGTAGCATATCATAAAAAATACTGTTTTAATGTTTTTTTAATTATATTTTACCTTTCTTAAGATTAAAGCCCCATAAAGGTGTTTATGTTATTTTTCTTTATATGATAAGGTTGTCGAGGAAGAACCGGATAAAACTGGATTATTAATGTTCTTACCTGCCGCAAAGTAAGATACGATCTTCCTGAGGCAGGTATAATAATCCTTCCTTAACACTGTTTTTTTTACTGTCACTTTTTACTTCGTCCATACGAGGGCAAAGTTTGACATCAGGTCGGTAACAAATTTGGGGAAACTCCAACTCAATAAATACGGTTACTCGATTTTATTTATATATTTTTTAATTTAGACAGAAATAAAAATTGTATCAATCTAAATGTACAGAATAGATGAAGCGTAAAGCACAATAACTTTTAAAATCATTTCTTTCAGATTATGCAGAAATACATTTTCATTTACATTTACTTCAAAATGATGTGGCCCAAAATGTCTGCTTAGCGAACAAAACTCAAGAAAAACAGTGCTTCTACATTTTTCGGACTCCAAAACAAAAAACAATACAAAACAAACAGTGCTTCTACACAATTTGCACTGGCATCATGAGATAACAGTTTACGATAAGGGTAATACAAAAGGCCGAAATTGAAACTCGAACATACAAATATAGTAGACATAATTAGAAAACTGGGGCAATTTCTATTTTTGTTCAAGACGTGACCTATTCGCGTTCTGTCGGCTGTTTAATTCATTCTTTTATATTATTATTAGGCAGCGCAGGGTAACGGGTCCTGCTAGTATATATATATATATTATAATACGGCCCACACTTAAATCTAGATTTAGAAGTGAATAAAGAAAAAGAGAAAAAAAAATTAATTAATAATTCATACAAAATAAAATATAATAAAATTGTTTATAATATTTTAACTTTAGTTGAATAACTGTTTAATTAAATTTTGACATTTTCTGCGTTCCTACTTCCAATTATCTGCTGCGGTATTTCAATGGTTTGATACCGGTTTTTCCCGTTTTTTCGACCCTTCGGTCTTTAATTGTTGTCTTCTGAAAATGAAAGTTTTTCTTTCGAAAATTTAAGATTACCCTTTGCCGAACTCTTATTTACCAGACAGTATTTACTATTTTGGTATTTAATCAGTTTTTCGTGAAATTATTAATAAATCGTTTTGAGTTTCACTTTCT
>OY744526.1:80124793-80134793 GCA_963556195.1 Sepiola atlantica | reverse complement strand
TGAAGATATAAAGAACTTGAAGCATAAAAACTTTTACTATAATGACCAGATTCGGCATTAAATAACCCAAAAAGGGTTGATATGCCGTAAAACAAAACTACCAAACCAAAAACGATGATTAAACATTTGAAGATATAAAGAACTTCAAGCATAAAAACTTTTACTATAATGACCAGATTCGGCATTAAATAACCCAAAAAGGGTTGATATGCCGTAAAGCAAAACTACCAAACCATTATATATATATATACAGGGTGGGCAAAAATAAGGGTCCTATTTCTAAAAATTCATAACTTTTTTATTTATTTATTTATTTTTTTTTTTTTTTTTAGAATAAGTAAAGGACCCCTTCTGAAGCAAGCATGAGCCGTATTAGCCCTAAGGAACGTACCCTCATTTAGAAAACATTATTTTTGCTTAAAAAACTCAAAACAGTGTAAAAAACAATACTTTAGTTTTTGTAAGTTTTAAGAAGTGTTTTTCGGCTAAAAATTTTTTTTTTATTTCAAAAAATCTCGGAAGGGTCAGTCTACACACACATAAAGTTTGGTGAGTTTAACTTTTATTTTGTGGAAGTTATTCAAATTCAAGTTATTCAAATTTAAAGATAGGACCCTTATTTTGGCCCACCCTGTATATATATATATATATATATATATATATATATATATATATATATATATATATATATTAACATTATATATATATATATATATATATATATATATATTAACATTATATATATATATATATATATATATATATTAACATTATATATATATATATATATATATATATTAACATTATATATATATATATATATATATTAACATTATATATATATATATATATATATATATATTAACATTATATATATATATATATATATATATATATATATATATATATATTAACATTATATATATATATATATATATATATATATATATATATTAACATTATATATATATATATATATATATATATATATATATATTAACATTATATATTATATATAAGCGTGTGTCTGAGTGCATATATTACATCTATAGGTTTATATTTTTTATTTGCCCCCCAAAGAAAGAGTAATCTGATGTAAGAAGACGGCGACTGTTACCTAAACTAATATGCAAATTACTTTCCTAACATAACAGAATTCTCTACTGAAACCGATGAACATAATAAAGTATAGTAGAAGTTATTTTACGTCATATACTCCGTTATATTGGCTGGAAACAAGGACGTTTCACTTTTGCAGTAGTTACTAAGGTTCCAGGGTTCGAGATTCGAGGTTGATGCATTATTTGAATAAAGCAAAACTGATTAGTCATCAAAATACGAAACACTGTCTGTTGATATATTAAGGAGTAGATGTGGTCTGCCTATTGCTCGACCTTCGCACCCCTTCTTTGTCTGTTAGCCAGGCGTCGAGGTACTAGCACAGGGACACCTCAAAAACACCCAGTGCTTGGGCTTGTTTCTTGACTAGGACAATGAACGTCGTTTCTCTTTCTCTCTATCTGGGCAAGAATTGTCTATCAAAAAAGTGTCACTCAGTCTCTTGCTCCGACAAGTTAAGGGTACAGGTTAGACAGCTTGTCGTACTGCTGTTTCTAGACTGTTAGTACAGCAGCCCTAACTCTTACGTAGCTCTAAGAGCGGCTGCTCCATCAACAGTTTTATACTATCGTGGTCAGCTGTACGTTCTATATCGCACATGGAAAGAGACCCGACAGTTATCCCCGATGGGCGTTCCCGATGTCACAACTCCGATGGATCAAGTCTCGACAAATGGTCTAGCTGTGTGTGATCATTGGCACTAAACAATCACCCAATTTGTCCCCCTCTCTATTTTAAACTAAAATGATAATACAAAGAAAAATAAACAAACCTAAACTAGCACCAACTAAAAAACACCTTTTGCCTTCGCTCTTGATGCTTGCATTCACTAATATCCGGGGGCTTAAGACCAACATCAATGACGTAGAAACCTTTTCTTCTTAGTAAACTTCCCGGGTATCCTAGCACTAGGTGAAACAATGGGAGGTAATCAGTCACGTCAAAACGGTATGAGGAGATTGATCTCCTCACACCATTTTGACGTGACTGATTACCTCCCATTCTACCGAAAGACTAACAAACATATGCACTGGCTAGGAGTTTATGTTCGGAACACCATCCTCTTAACTAGAGAACATAGGATAGAATCAGATGGCCAAGCCTACATGTGCTTTATATTAACCTTCAACACAGTGTTCGTTACTTATATTTCTTATGCCGCTCTCCTTCGACCCAGGACTGTACACTGCTTAACTCCGTCTCTGAAAGCATAGATACAGCACCTTCACTTGATTTGAGGGCTTAAATACATGTATTTGATAGTTTTAATGCACACCACCGTGACTGGCTGGGATTCTCCAGCTATACTGACGCCTCCTTTATCATGTGGACCAGCAAGCCTCACTTCTCGACCTGTTCTTAGCCTCATTGCCTGGGCCTTGTGTGACGAATGCACATAGTCTGCTTGGGAACGCCGATCTCCATTGTGGTAATGATTGATATCACCCTATCGTCCCAAAGCTGATGAGCCGTTGCTCAAAACGACGAGATACTACGAGCAGGCTGATTTTGATTCCATCAGAGATCACACCATCGACGCCCCATGAAGTGTAACCTTTTCACTTCTTGCTGATCAGTGCGCAAATTAGTTAATCGAATGGGCCAAAACAGGCATTGAAGCATACGTACCCATGCGAGAATTCTACTTAATCTCGGAATGTGCAGCTGCTATTTCACGGAAGCAGCAAGCATTCCGACAATTCGGCCGCCATAAGTCAACTGCGAATAGACAGAAATACATAGCACCAATAAATAATTGTAAGGCAGTGATAGGTTAAACAAAGAGAAGGTATACAGAGATGACTAGTCGCAGAAACTAGGTACTCGCGATTTCTGGAAAATCTACAATAGTGTGGTGAACAATGAACAATCAAAAATTCCCCTGCTATCAAACCACAATGATGTCGTTGCACGGCAACTGATAAGGCTGAATTACTTGCCCAGCATTTCGCCTTAAACTTCACTTTGGACTCAGCAAACCACCCTTTCACTAAATTCCCATTGCTGACCGAAGACACACTTGATGACCTGGTCATCATCCCATTTTAGGTTAGGGACATCATAAAAAACCTTGACACTTCGAAAGCATGTGGGCCTGATCTTAAACCAGTAATAGTAATAAAGAAATGCTCTGCTGAACTGGCCCCAAACTCTACAATAAATGTCTTGCTGAATCTTGCTTCCATGATAGCTGGAAAATTGCCTCTGTGATACCAGTCTTCAAGAACTCTAGAGATAGAACTGATCCCCAGAATTATCGCCCCATCAATCTACTCCCGATATTTGAATGCTTATTCAATCTAGCGATAGTCCGGCACCTCGTTAATACTAAACTTCTTTCTGACCGTCAGTATGGATTTAGGCAAGCACGATCTACTGCGGATATCCTTACGGTTATCTCTGAACGCATATATCATACACTGCACAAGGCAGATGAAGCTAGGGCTGTAGTGTTTGATATATCCAAAGCCTTTTACAAGGTTTGACATAAAGGGCTTCTCATAAAACTTCATTCATTTAGCATTACTGGACGAATATTTAATATAATTAGATATTTCTTAACCAAAAGAAAAATCTAGGTTGTTCTCCATGGCCGTTCATCCAAACAACATGACATAAATGCTGGTGTACCTCAGGGATCGATCCTTGGACCTTTATTGTTCTTGATTTTCATAAACTACTTCCCTGATGATATTGTGTCTGAGATGGGTATATTTGCTGACGACACCACGCTCTACTCTCGTAATGTACGCAAAACGGACGCGCACATATCCGAGGCAATGGCTGCATCTTTAGAAAGTGACCCCCAGTTTGTAGTTGAATGGGGTCATAAATGGTTGGTAACTTTTAATGCCGCAAAGACAAATCTCATTTACTTCAATAACTACAAGAAACCTCTTCAACCACCGATTGCCATGGCAAATAACACCCTACCTAAGAGTCCAATGTTCAAACTACTCTGTCTAACATTCACAGATAACATGAATTGGAACTAATGCATTGCAGACATTACCAAGGCTTCCGCAAAGAATATAGGGGTCTCTCTACCGTGCTAGTAAACTTCCCGCACCTGGCATTATCCTATATCTCTACAAAACCACCATCAGCCCATGAATAGAGTATTGTAGCCACATCTGGGCTAGAGCATCATCCACTAGTCTCTCTCTTTCTTTGACATAGTTAAAAAAAAGAGTCGCCAACTTAATAGGTCCCTCACTATCCACCAAGATTCAGCCCCTGTCCAATCGCCGCAATGTTGCATTCTTGTGCCTGTTTTATAAATACTTCAAATGGAATGTGCTCCGATGCACTTGCTGCTCTAGTTCTCCCTCCGCGTAAATACACTAGACCAACCCGACAATCAGACAAGGCCCATCCATTCACTTTGGAGATTCCCAGATACCGGAAAGCCTTCTACTCCAATAGCTTATTTCCTCGTGTTGCCGGCCTCTGAAACTCCCGCTCTGCTCCCTGTTTTCCCGACTGTACCATATGCAGAAATGTAAAACTAATGTAAAAAGATATCTCGCTGCATAGCTCCCAATTTAAGATGAACCCCAAAACTTTCAGCCTAATTCTCAGTAGCCCTTTACGTCTACAGTTGCGACCTGCCTTGTTTGAGGTGTCGATTTTTAAATTTTCAAATCTAAAGTATTTTAATTTTCAAATGGGAGATTGTGGTCATATAATGCTCCCTAGAATCGCTTTAAAATACTTCAAAAAACTGAAATTTGGGGGATATTTATTAATTTATGCCTAATACTCATTGTTAAAATTTCACAAAGATCAGGTTATTTTAACTTTCGCGAAGGGCTTCCATAAATACAGCCCACATTACGAACCCTTATATCTAGCAGCTGTGTTCCACAATTCATAACCGACTATTTAGTTTGGGAGTGAATCCTGCACATACAATTATATAAACATATACACATACCTCATCTTATATATATATATATATATATATATATATATATATATATATATATGTGTGTGTGTGGATGCACACGATCTATTTTATACACGGTAGTACTTTATTCTGTTTCGGTAGTTATCTATGGCAAATATTAGGCCGTGTTCTTAACAAAAATTGCATTTCCAATCAATTTCATTGATTACATATTCAATCCTATCGATATTTTTTATTTTGTTAGATATTTCAGACTAGGAGATCTCTAACACTCAGTTCTCCTACTGTCACTCATTATACGGTTTCTCATAACTTATCTTTGGTATCCAATTTTTCATTTTATTATAAGAAACGTAAATGGGTTTAATATTTGATTTAAATAATTAATCTTAAAAAAATGTATTTATGATATTTAAATGTTTAATAATTTAAGTATTTGTTTATTTATGTGCCGTGTTTTAGTTAATTGTTGTTATTTCTTTAATCATTTTTATTGCTTTGCATTTTTAAAAGAATTATTTTCATATCAACAAATAAAAGGATTATTTCAAGAATTTAAGACATACTTACACTTTTTCTCTTTTACAAATATATAAAGAGAGACAGAGACAGAGACAGAGATGTCATTTATTTTTTTAGTTTGTTTGCGATACTTTTGAACTAAGTCAATTATTTATATGGAAGATCATTTTACCCTAATTATAATTAGGAATAATTTCTCCTACACTAATGCGATGCCCCAAATAAGTATTGCATTCAGATTTAAAAGCAACTTTTAAACATTTCTCGCAGCCGAAAACGGAAGGAATATTTTCTTTTTTGAAAATGAGTGTTTCTTTCGAAATATCAACGTATATAATTTCTGTAATTCCGGACTTTATATAACAGTAAGATTTTAAAATTTTAAAATGAATAAGTTTTATTGCCGAAAAATATCACATTTATTGTCTCCACTTTACATTTATTTTTGTTCATCTATTCTTTCATCATTCCGGACTCTACCGCATTGAGAGAGAGAGAGAGAGAGAGAGAGGGAGGGAGAGAGAGAGAAAGAGAAATATATATATATATATATATATATATATATATATAAGACAAAAAGAACGGCGTGAATAGGAATTTGGAATGACCTGATGACATTAAAAAATAAGTATAAACGAAAATGGAAGAATAAAAAAATTAGAAAAAAGAAAGATGAAATTACGTAGGCTAAACAACTTTGTTCTTCATTTATATGCTTTTTTCTGTGTATTCTTTCAATCAAGAAATAATAGAATACATTGTGAAAGAGAACAGCATAATTCTTCGAGTGTCTTCTAATATTACGTTTTGTTATTTACCTAGAGAAGTACGTAACTTGAAATTTGTTTATTCATCTGCTTAAAAAAAAACTGATAAATAAGTAAAAATGAAAATAATAATTTTGATGTTTTTCCCTTGTTTAATTTGATGGGCAATAAAAATTCCCTGAAGAACCCTTTTGAAAAAATCTAGAATTTATTATCAAGAACAAAATGTGTTTTGATAATGGGCAGAAACAATTGTATTAATTAAAATGTTTTTTTAATAAAAATTCGAACATTCATTAGATTATATATATATATATGTATGTATATATATATATATATATATATATATATATATATATATATATATATATATATATATATATATATATATATTAGGGGAGGTCGATTTTGAAACTGTAAATTATCGCACTCGAAGAAAGTTGCCAAATAATGTCAAAAGTTACCACAAGAAATATTTTTCTTCAAAACTTTGTATTTATTTGAGCATTGCAACTTTAAGATCAAATAAATCGAGATTTTTTGTCACAGCCTAGATTTCACCGGCAGATGTGTCGCCTTAAATTAAACCCGGGTTTTAACAAAAAAAAGTAATACATTACTTAATAATAAATATTTTAAAGTTTATTATTCCTTTTCTTAAGAAATTAAATGTACATATTCAAATTAAAAAGGAATAAAACACTATAATATTTAATGTTATATATAAATAATTATTTATTTACATAGGCGTTTTATTTATTGGATATTTTTTATGGTATTCACCGGTTGAAAATTGAACGAGCGAATTTGAATTCACGTGTTGATTTTGTGTTTACAAATGTAATTATCACAAATATATATTGAATTGTCGAGCGCTGGCTTATCTAATCCCACTTCCCCGACCTTTTGTCACACCTTACCTTGTGGGAGTTAGATAAATAAAATAAAAACTAGTTCAGCCAGGGTTTTTTAACCCACCAAATAAACCGGTATCGTCCGGGTCTTTGGGTCTGGATTCACGCCCGTCTGTCCGTCCTGTGCAGTTCTAGGAGGTGCACCTCCCAGGTTTTGCCTTCCCTCTTTGGGGAGGAGTAAGTTTATTGCTTACTGTCTGAGGCGGCCCTACCGGGGAATGCCGACGGAGCTGCCCAGGCAATTTTTAAATGGCCAGAGTGCTCACCTCTCGAGCACTGGCTTTCTCATCCCACTTTCCTGTGTCAATCTTACCTTGTTGGAGATAGATAAATAAAATCTAGTTCAGCCAGGGGATTTTACCCCACCAAATAAATCGGTATTGTCCGGGCCTTTGGGTCTGGATTTACGCCGGTCTATTGGGGCTTGTCCGTCCTGTGCAATTCTAGGAGTTGCACCCTCCCAGGTTTTGCCTTCCCTCTTTGGGGATGAGTAAGTTTATTGCTAACTGTCTGAGACGCCCCTACAGGGGAATGCCGACGGGGCTGCCCAGTCAATTTTTTAATGGCCAGAGTGCTCACCTCTATAGCGCAGGCTTATCTAATCCCACTTTCATGACCTTGTGTCACATCTTACCTTGTTGGAGGTAGACAAATAAAACTATTTCAGCCAGGGTTTTTTATCCCACCTAAAATATTATATGTATTGGAGTTGATGGGAGAATGGATAAGGACACATTGATGTATAAGGAAATTGTGGATGAAAATAGACAGAGAATTATGAAAAAAACTAAGGGACCAGAACACCATTTAACTTTTACAAAAGAAACACCATGTGAAAGTAAATATCTGACACAGAGTTCTTCCTAATAGTGGTGCAACAGGTGCTGTTCATGCAGATCAAGTGGTGGATGTTTTGCATGAATTCCACAGTGAGAACAGTATCAAGGCTATACTTGTTGACAACACTAATACCAACACAGGTTGCGACGGTGGAATGGTTGCAATTTTAGAAAAAAAACTTTAAAAATCTTCACACAATTGGTTGCTCTTTGCATCATAATGAACTACCTTTCAGAGCCCTTTTTAAAAACATAGATGGTTGCGCAAAGGGCCCTACAACATTCAGTGGCCCTCTGGGGAAATTATGCTCAAATGATTGCCATGATTTACCCCAAATATCATTTTCCACTATTAGCAATCCTCTAGAGTCAATTTTTAAAATTGATGAAATACATGATTTTAGTTCTGACCAAAGACTCCTTTATGAATACACAGTAGGTATTTCTAGAGGTAAGGTTGACTCTAGATATACCTCCTGGAAAATTGGTCCTTTAAACCAAGCAAGATGGTTAACTTTGGCCATCAGGCTCATGTGTTTATGGACTCGTGGTGCATACCAACAAAGGCACACGACAAAACTACACTATGTAGTAAATTTTATTGTAAATGTGTATGCCACTTCTTGGTTTGAAATTAAAAGAAATAGTAAATTCCACAATCAGCAAGTGCACATTTTTAATATGACCCAAAGGATCAAGGAGCAGCCTCAGGAAATCCAAGATATCACATTTAGAAATATACAAGGTAATACATTTTGTTTACTGCCTGAAAACTTTCTATATTCCATGGTTAAATCTGAAGAGATTGAAGTAAGAGAAGAAGCTTTAAAAAGAATTTTGGCCATTAGGTAAGTAATATTTATTCATATATTTCTGACTCAATTATTTATTCCAATTTATAGAATGATTTTTAAAGATTTTATCTAATTTCACCATAATTATTAAAGCAGTACAGATTGGAATTTTTTAATAATTCAATTAATTAATGTGTTCTTTCAGGAGTGAGGAGTCAACCAGAAAAAGATTAAAAAGAATACCACCTATTAATTTTAATGCCACACATTGGACACAATTAATAGATTTAAAATTATGCTGCATTTTTGGCATTCTCAGGGCGTGGAACGGGCAGTTAAGTTAATAACAGAAGCTTCACAAACTGTATATGGTTTTGAAGCAAGGCATCAACACATTACAGCCAAAGTTTTGAGTCAGAAATTGAGACCAGCATTTTTGTCTAAGGGGTCTTATATGGAGAAATTTGACTCTCTATATTAAGCTTCATTAAAATAGTGTTAGGTTTTTCCTTATTTCTTTGCTTGTTATATTTTCACTAATAACAGAAAAAATCATTTTTTTAGGTATTCAAATATTACTGTTTAATTCATAACGTTAAAAGGTAGTTTACAAAAGCAGATACTGAAAATGAGGGGGGGGGGCAAATTTTCAATTTGAAGATTTCTTTAATTCATATCATTTTTATAAAATAAAAGGACATTCCCTGCTTTTAAATGCTAAAATTATTTGGTTTTCACACCAATATTCAAGCAAATCTTGCAAAAACGAGGAATTTTCAGTATATTCTTGTCTACGATCTTTGATACCAAACGCTCAAAAAACCGCTGAAGTTTTTGATCTAATTTTTTGCATGAGTATTTAATAGGTCTATATACAACTTTCGGAACGTGCCTTTTTTTAATATTTAAAAAAAAGTGTAAAATCGACCTACCCTAATATATATATATATATATATATATATATATATATATATATATAGATATATGTATGTATATAGATATATGTATATATATGTATGTATATAGATATATGTATGTATATATATATATGTATGTATATATATATGTATGTATATATATATATATATATATATATGTATATGTATATATATGTATGTATATATATATGTATGTA
>OY744526.1:80117293-80119793 GCA_963556195.1 Sepiola atlantica | reverse complement strand
GCGGATGGTGTGTTAACATTTGGCGTGATCCTAGATATTTGATTTCTTTTTAGAAGGAATCGCATTTTTATTCTTTTCTTTTAAAGCCATAGTCCTGGATTTGTGTAAAAGCCTTTAAAACTTGTATACTTCGCGATGCATTTTTATACATAGTAATTTTGTAACTTTCTTCTTCAACGAGGTAAGCATCGTTAAGATCGATTTTTGAGAAGAATTTGCCTCCATTTAGTTTTGTAAAAACTTCTTCTGAGCTTGAAAGTAGATAATGGTAGTCTTTAAGTGCTGTATTTAGTCCTGTCGAAAAATCGGCACGCGGATTTCTTTAGATTTTTTTACATAGACAGTAGGCACTGCCCATTTGGCTATACTCCACTCTCGGTAAAATGCTGGTCCTTACTAATCTGCTAAACCTCTCATTTATTTTTCGACCGAAGCGAAAGACACATTCCTTTTTTTAATACAGGTTGAATGTTCTCTATAAGTTCAAATTTTTCTGACATATTTTAACATCGACCGCCAGAAAAAGTTCGGGAAAGGTCTTTTCAATTGCTTCTTTAGGTTGTCTGACTCGGTCGTCAGATTCTCTATTTTCCGGCAAAAAGTGTTGATTGGTAAATCCCATAGATTGAATTGTTGCAACGCAGTCTGTGTCAAATAAATTATTGGTGTCTTTTAATACGAACATTTTCAGTGTTTAGGTAGTTCCGTTTAAAGTAACGTTGGTAATAATTTACTGTCACATTTAATTTTTTCACCTGTCACCGTTCTGGTTATTTTGTTAATTTTTAGCATGGTTGGTTTATCCAACAATTTCCATGTATGCAGATTAATAATCGGCACGTCTGAACCAGAGTCTAGTTGTAACATGATATTTGTATTCAGTATTTTACCTCTCCGTACTTTCGTATTTTATGCCGTTCTGTTCGTTTTTTGTGTGTGTGTGGATTTAACCCGACTTTTAGTTCCTTTATTCGTTCTGCGATATGAACTACTTTATTACCCGTATAGGGTTTTAAAACGGTATGGGCAATCCATAACCCAATGAAAAGATACACAACGAAAACAGGGGCTAGGCTTTTCGGTTTTGTATTGGGTGGCTTGTTTTTTGTAGGAGCGTGAGAATAATCTCTCTTTTTGGTTTGACTTGTTTTTGAAAAAAAGTTGAAATGTGATTTATGACGCATCTTTCTTATGTGAACAATGCCTGACTCTTTAATATATTTAAAATCTTGTTTAACATTTACAAATCTCTGGCAGTATTCGGCTATTTTCTGTGATGTAAAATTTGGCTCACTTTCGAACTTGTTTAGGACTCTACGTCTCATGTCTACGTCTTTGGCTGACACAAGTCCTTGCAAAGATAATAGGCATTTAAAGTTTTCCGCGCTAAGTTTAGCTAGTTTGAAATCGTCACAATGTTTATTAACGATTGACGCGAAAGTCGAGTAGTCTTCGCTGTCTTTTCTGATTAAGTTCATGCACTTCCACATTTTATAAAAGATGGAGGTTTTAGGACTAAATAATGCTGTTAAATGTTTAACCAATTCAGAAAAATTAAGTCGCTGTTGTTTCGGGGTAAAATATAGTCCACGAATTTGCCATGTTCACTGGTTCTTAATTTTCGAAGCAATAGACAAACCTTTTTAAAGTCTGCCAGATTTTAACAATATATTTTATATGGATCTTCATACCTTCTGAAATATGAAGCGAAAGTTTTATCCTCGTCTGGGAAATTAGTGAAATTGTTCATTGCACTACAAACGGCATTTTGTAGAAAAACCATGCTCGTTCTCGGTATTTTGACCCCTATTCGGCATTGTTTGTAGTAATTAGTCTTCAAACTTTTGCTGTCATTCTTTGATTTTTATTTTGTTCCAGTAGTCTTTCTTTGTTTTTGTTGTTGTTGTTTCAGTAGAAGTTTTTGAAATTTTTCTTCGTTTTTTAGTTGTCGTTGCATTTTGTATTTAATGAGTGTTGCCATAGTTTAATTTAAATCTTCCATGTTTAGATTTTTCTTTTTTTCTTTTATATTACTCTGCTAACGTAATATTAGTTGTAATAGAGAAAGAAAAGTATAAAACATTTTAGTCGACAAAAAACTTTTTTTAGTAAGTTTTTCACGTAATAGTAGTTTTTACGGCTATAACTTAAGTCAGCAGTAAAAATAATTTCGGCGGTGGACCTTTTTTCTGCACTTTGGATAAAAAAATAATGTATTCCTTCTTGTAAATAATTAACACAGTGGCAGAATAGAAATAATCAAATTACTGACTTTCTTTTTTCTTTGAGAGAAATAGATTGGTTTCTTCGTAAGACAAAAAAGAGGGAAATCACTTTGGCTAAAAAAATCCAATTTACGGGATGATTTTTTTCTTCTTCCGCCAATAAAGCCTGTTTTGAGAACTTTGAAAATTGTCGAGTAATATTGCCGTTGGTTTCTCTTCGTTCGTCCTTTTCAAGGTTCTCAAATGTTCCTCGTCGCAAGTGTTGTGGACTTGTC
>OY744526.1:80094793-80112293 GCA_963556195.1 Sepiola atlantica | reverse complement strand
ACACACATTGTACACATACAAAAGTGTGTATTCTTCTTGAAATATTGTCTGTATATACATTCAGATTATGATGAAATTTTACATGGAGTTAAGATCCAGTAAGAACACCAGAGTGTGCCTTAATATAAATAAAAGGGTCTAAATTGCACGTGTATAGCCTTAAACGTCTCAATACCACAGAATTATCAAATTTCGCACCTGTCATAAAATGCATCTCTGAATAATGTCAAGACTATGAAATCTCAGTTCCAGAAATGATTTCGTGTAAGATTAAGATCAACTGTTTTTCGCAGAATTGATATTGCTATGTTTAAATCTCGTTGTTCTCTTTCGCATACGTTGGAAGTAAATCTTTTGGTGATTAAATAAGCGTATAATTGCGCAGCTGTCCGATTTTAAATACATTTTCTTAGAAAACGCTCACAAGTTTTAAGTGTTTAAATTACATTTCAGCAGCTTACACAATATCTAAGATATAATTAAATATTACAAATTAGTTTAACCTGTTAACGAAAGACCCAGTGAAATGTTAATTTCAGCTGTTTATCTTTATTGTCAATTTAATTAAAACTCAACTACTTGGTTCGTTTGAACGCTGTTAATAGGAGTTCAATGGTTTAATTTTGGATGTTTTGAAGACCAAGGATTTGTTTAAGTTGTGACGAAAATGAAGGAGAACCGTTTAAATACAATACGCAGTCATTGCCGCGAATCCTTTTACTGGGGTTTTAATCTTTTTGCTTTGATTTTACATGTGTCCTAGCATCTCCATCAGGCCGGTCTACCATGTTTAATTTTGAAATAGCGTGGTCTGTCACAATAAATGTCACGTAGTTAACCCCTCATTTTTTGTTGGGGGACCACATGCGAAAGTCAGTAAAACTCATTTACAAATAAAGACTGAAAAAATAAAACACAAAAAGAATTTAATCGCTTACTTTATTTGATGTTGCAATGTTTTCTCACATTCTTTTATTTCATTACCGTGGGAGCTGAGAGCACCGCCCCAAAGTGGGAGCAAGCGCGGAAGACGTCCTCGATATCCAGTCACAGAAATTGCTCTGAGGTTTTCTACTCCCTGGCTAGTATATATTCAATTATTTGTTATTGTGCATACCTTAACCAACACACGAATCGCTTTTCATGATTTTACAATCTAACAATATTGTATTCAAATTCCATCAATGCATTCTTCACTAAATTCTAAAAGTGAATATAACACTTTTTGTCAGAAATAAGTTGTGACGAAAATGAGCGAGAACCAGGGGCAATCGCTATACACGGTCGGTCGGTCGGTCGGTCGGTCGGTCGGTCGGTCGGTCTTTCACGTTTCAATTTGAAATATAATTTTCGTAAGCCTGTCACGCTTCTAGTCGAAATAGCATTTTTGATGCGTCGTCTATGCATTTATATAAGAGACTCTGTCGGTCTGTCATGCTTAAGTTTGGAACATCGTTTTCATCACCAAACGCGCAGATTGCATGGGCACATCTTGTGAATAGCCGTTAATGTTCATATTTACAGAGTGTTTGAGACAAATTTGATAATTAGGGTGTATTCTTCCATTTTAAAACTATTTGAAGCATGTAATAGCGTTAAAGTGCAACGGATAGCTGTTTATGTGTACTATTGGTGGATTTGAGAGCTGGAGAGCATCGACACCTGGAAAGAATAGGAATATTGAAACGAAGTGACCTGCATCATCATGATTCGTGCCGGATTCAAACACTCAACGATTTTGCTGCGGCTCAGTACTACTTGAATTCCATGAAGGTCGTGAAATGTGAGCTGGAGAATTAAGACGGGTATATGAAAGCAGTGGCTAGCAAGAAGGATTATAGTAGGCGTTCTGAATCTGTCCAGACAATAAAATTCATCTAGAAATTGCAAAAAAGTGTGTGGCAAGATCTAAGCAATGTAGACCATGGCGAAAGAGATAAACGTCAGAGTGGAAACTATACAGAAAGTGCTGAACGAGGATTTTCGCACGCAGCATACAAGAGTCGCAAGGCTCACAACTCACCGATAAGACCCAAGAGAATGGTCGTACAAAAGCAAAGAAACTCCTCAATAAGATCAAACACACCGTCAAGACGTGGATACTTGGGTTCTTTCTCAGGACCAGTTGAACAAAAAGCAAGACAGATGTCTATTTTACAGCCCACGCGAAGTTCCGCGCGCCATAAACACTAATTCGGTCAAACTGTGAAAGTATTTTTATTTTTTTCTAGCGAAGGCCATGTTATACCGCCTCACATTTTCGAAAATGGACTCAGACCTAATATACATATATTGAGTTGATGTCCACCATTGCCAAGCGCTGTGTGAAGATAATGGCAACGAGTAGACCATACGTATGACAACAGGACTCATCTTCGTGTTACACTTTCGAAAAACTTAAACATGACTCTCTGAGAACTTCCACGAATTCACCAGTCCTAACATATGTCCCACCAATTCATTTTATTGTAACCCCATTGACTATTATTTGTGAGGCACAGTTCAGAAAAACAATATAGGCGAGCGGATTGCCAGGATAAAACTGGTGTTCAGGCATCTCTTGAAGTCTAAGCCGCGGGCTCTCGATTCAGGTCTTACGTGGTGGAGGCTAAAAACGGCTTTTTCGAGTGAGTTGTATGCTGCAAAAGATCCGCTAAGAGATTCATCTTTAATTTTGAGAATATTAACCAAGATAAGATATGAAGTATTTAATTTGTCTCAAATGCTCTAATCATGTACATGAACCAAGATTAAATAAAAATACAGAGTAGGGCATATGACATTTAGATCCTTCAATAAGTTAAAGAGGTCGGTGTCTGATAGTTATTGTTCAAATTTTATGTAAATCGTAAATATCTGAATTTTCAAAGTGGAGGACTGTGGCACCGCCTTTATTCATCCTTACAACCTTTTAAAATACGTAAAGAAAATTGAAATTTTGAGAATTGATGTTTAATAGTCATGTTTAAAATTTCATACAAATCGGAAAAATTTTAATTTTCAAGTGGATGGGTCGGTGTAGGCTCGTCATGCCCCTCCTTAGAAATAATGTTAACTATGAAAATATATGAGAAACCATTTTATTATGAAAACGCCTTATAAATTAGTTTACTATGAAAACACATCGGAAACGATTTTACGATGAAATGACGTTATAAATAATTTTTACTATTAAAATGCAGTAGAATTGCTTTTTATGAAAATGACTCAGTCAAAACTAACAAATGAGTACGCATTATTTCGTTCACTCTAGGATCATTAAAGTGAACCCAAGCAGCTATTTTGAAAAATGAATCGTTTTTTAATAGTAAACTTGAAATAACGTAATTATTTTCTGTGTTTTCATTAATTTTTTGTCATTTTATCTGTTTAATAGCTCTCTTCTTATTTTCACTGTTGAGTAAAAATAAGATTAATTGTAGATTTAACTTATTTAGCTTGTTTTTAAATTTTTTTCAAGTTAGCCGACATCTTTTTAGATTCTGGTGGTATAACGTCACATCTGGTTCTATCCGTCTACGCTTTTTCAAGTCCCTAAGTATAAAGAAAGTGATTTTAATAATGCGTAGATATAAAAATCACGTTTCTATGTTTTAATTGATATCATGATGCATTGTAGAATATTGTTGGATATTGTTCCCTTCTAATCATCTCTGGTAGTTGTGGTAAATTCATAGGAACTATAAATTGATTTTGGTCCTTCTAGATGATCCTGAAAATAGAAGCCCCAGACGGGCTTCTCTTTGCGGTTATTGCATATCGTAAACTTCCCTTAAAAATCTATATCTTTTAGATTATTTTTAAAAATTACTCACGATAAAAACGCGGTCTAGCATGTAAATGTTTTGTAAAATCGACCCCGAGGGGTGTTTATCGAAAAAATATCTGGACGGCCCGTTTATATTAGCAAAAATGTGAAAATAATTTTATTGTCAGAAAAGAATATATCATTTTGATTTATATATAAATATAAATAAATAATCATAATTTAATTATTTTCATTTATTTTGTTACTGCTTCCTGATATTATAAGAAACGTTTGCTGATTGATGATTCTCTGGACTTTACTTGACGATTATGAGAAAGAAAACATGTACTTTAATAGTCCTAACATGCCCCAACAATAATCATTAAGAATGTTTGGATCAGGTAATATCAAAACTCTAAACTAGGCTCCGTCTAATAATTTAGTAGCAATAAAAAAACAAAATTCGGCTTCGCTTCATTTACAAATCGTAGAACAGTCAAAATGGCTACAATTATGAACCTGTGTCCGTAAGATAAGTAGATTTTTTCTAAAGACCGCTCAGGGCTAATTTGACATAGTGAACGAAACCAATCGTGTAAAAACGGAAAATGTTTATATTGAAGCAAGATTCTTCTTCTTCGCGTGTCTTTGTAGCATCTATTCATACGATGTTTCCCACGCGTTTTGTGCAGTCCATTGTACTCTGCGAGATCTGTCAAGCTTAACTGGTCGGGCAGTAGAGGGCAGACAAGGCAGTGACGTATCGTATGGTCCTCCTCTCCACATTCGCAGATGGTTTGGTCGATTTTGTTACCAATCTGGCCATAGAAACTTTTCATTTTTTTATTCCTGTATTGTGTATGTGTTTATGTGTGTGTGTGAGAGAGAGAGAAAGAAAGAGAGAGAGCAGAGCGATTGAGTGTTTTTCGCTGGACCCAAGGTGCTTCTAAGCCAGTATAGAGGGAACACACTGTAGCTCTCTCGTCCACAGCTGTAATCTGATCTCTTGTAGCAAGATAAAAAGGCGCGTGTGTAAAAATAGTGAATTCGCACATAAGGTTTAAACTAAGTAGAATAGAATTTTCCAGTTAGAACTAAATTAACAGCTACGTGTGTTAGCAGTGATGTCACGGGCACGGGTAGCGGTTAATCTGACATGGCGAATGAGTAGAGAGGATCGGTCTCCTTCGACTGGACCAGCAGATGGAGCTGTGGGTTTGGATAATTGCTACCCCCTTATGCATATACATCTCTGCTATGAAGAATGGATAAAACTTCAAAGAAATTTGTTAAACCCAATGTCATTTGTCGATGTTTCTTTATTAATATTTTTTCTTAAATCTGTTATTGAGGAGGAGGGGGGAGAGACTGAAGAAGAAGAAGAAGAAGAAGAAGAAGAAGAAGAAGAAGAAGAAGAAGAAGAAGGGAATCTCACCACTGTGACTACAGAAGTTCGACCAGCTGATTCTGCCTACGAAATGAGCGCAGTGTAGAGGATCGAAGAACACTTCAGCTATGTCACAATAGTTCTTCCTATAATCCTGTAATTGAATGCTTAATATTTAATAATTGTAAATAATTTTCAAAGAAATCTCAAAAATATATATTTTCCAAGGTAGATACTATTGTATAGATTCGCAGCCATTGCTATTAAATCCAAACTGAA
The DNA here is from genome assembly GCA_963556195.1 of Sepiola atlantica. NCBI lineage: Eukaryota > Metazoa > Mollusca > Cephalopoda > Sepiida > Sepiolidae > Sepiola > Sepiola atlantica. The sequence goes on along the minus strand of OY744526.1, from coordinate 80,106,879 downwards.
TACTTAAACTACTGACTATTTCAAGAGCCCCCATCTTTCGTCGACGAATCAAAGTTTTTTTTGTATTTACCAACTCGTTTTAAAATATACTATATTTGTGCGATACCCGTAGCCAGAACACGCTCTATGTTATTATGTTATATGATAAGTTCACTAGAAGAGTACCCGTCCCAGGACAGGTAAAGTCAATTCCTCGAACAGAACTGTTATACACTACTTATATGCCGCCTTACGAATATTAAAATCAAAATATTTTGCTTCTAAACCTTATGTCTAGAATCCTTATTTGAATTTTGACAAAAATCCATCACATAATTTTGATTTTAGAACATGTCTATAATTTAAGAGGTTTTAAAAAGAAATTTTAATTCAGGGAATCTTGCTCAATTGTTATGCAATGACAATGGGTCAAATGTAATGCAAATCTTTTTTTTTTAATTTTCAAATGGTAGATTGTGCCCATATTATGCCATGTAAATTGATGTCTAATATCTGTTGTTAAAATTTCACAGAAATTGGAGGTATCTTTGCATAAAACCTAATTAAACTAAATATAGCCCGCCTTACCGCTATAAGCTATGTTTCAACGTTCACAATGATCAATTAATTAGTTTAGGAGTTAATCATGTACTTACAAATATATGAACATATGCATATAGCTAACTTTACATAAATAGAGATATGTAAACGTTCGTACGGAAATCGCAAAAATATATAAACGTGTTTATATTTTTATAGTTCTGACAATAAAACAATGGCTGCCTTTTTATCCAGTATTACTTGACAATAACTATTTGAACTGAATTTATTGCAAAGAAACAAAGACGTGAATATGATGCGGCCGTTACTATTATTAACACTTCTGTGTGTTTCGTGTTTTATTATGTGAAAGAAATAATTATTTCAATCGTTGTCGTCTTAAATGCCTCTCATAAACAGATATTTATATTAAAGCTATTTACCGTTGGTGCTTGAAGTAGTCGGAAAAGGTTATAAAAATAGAAATAACCCTGATACAAAAATTGAAAAAGAAATATGATTGACGTCGTTATGCGAATAGAAATATTTCATTTTAGCGCGGCGGGTTATGGTTTGGCTTCGAAAAAAGAACATTGCCAATATTGACAATCTGTCGTGTTTTAATCGTTTTCGTTTGTTAATCCAATCACGTTGGATAAGCACATTACTTGTTTTTTTACTTTTGTTCACCCCCCCCCCCAAAAAAAAGAGGGCATGATGCCATTGAAGCGCAAGGATGCTACTGGGATAGGGGCCAGATGTATAGGGAGGAAAACCTGGTGGGGAGTTAGACATGTAGATATTTGTTCACATTACATTTAAATTTCTGCATTTTGGTACGCTTGGGGAAACAGGTAGCAGGGAATGGATTCCAAAGGCAAACTACCCGAGAAAGAAGGAAATCGTTCCGCATTCAGAGATCTCTACAAATAAGGGGTGTGATTTTGCTACTAATCGGATGGGTCGGAGGTATTTATGCGGAGAGTGGTACAAATGCAGTAATCTCAACAGAATAGTTGCCGTATAAGTGCTTGCAAAACAAACACAGGAATGCAACACTGTGACGTAGCTTAATAGACAGTGTGGGACCTATTAGGTTAGATATTCTTTTTTTAACCTTGTCCAGGAATGAGTGCTAGTGGTGTGTGCACCAGTCCAGATGTGGAAACAATACTCCATGCACGGACGAATGGTTGCTTTATAGAAATGTAAGATTCTGGAAAATGTGAGAAGTTTTCTGGCCTGGCAGAAGGAGCCTAATTTATTTGCTTACACACAACAGTTTTGTTCTCTTTTATTGTTCTTAGCAGCATTAATTTGTTTAAAGTATCTTTTCTTAGTAACTGGCGACCCTAACAACGGATCAACTCATACTTACAGTTCCGGGAACGGAAACTTTATCAACGTTGTAAATATGTTGTAGTTTGTTTTGGAATGTTGTGATCTTTGGCAAGAACGGTATTTTAGATAAGGAAAGATTGATTAAGAAAGTGAAACTTTCATTGCAAGTATAAAGTTTTAAAATGAAGTCTACGTGATAGGATATGATGTGGCAGGAAATACGTGGCAGAAAAACTAGACAGTTTCTGCCTTTGGAAAATTAGGCGTCGAAGTCATCGGACGTTTTCGAGTCTTCCTTCATCCTAAAAGGTTTGAAAGGAGGTGAAGTCACATTCATCTGTGTGCTGCAACTTACTGTAAGAAGCAAGTCAGATATCAGAGCATGTAATGAAGTTATGTTGATGCTCTTTATAATTTCTTCTATTATTCACGCCACTAAGAGAATAAATAAGGAAGGAACAACTCCCCAACTGCTACATCGCTACTACGACCATTTTACAACTAGATGCACACTACATACGTGTCAGAGAGACGAACAATTGCTTCGACGACGAAAACCGTGGGGATCGCAGAATCTCCCCACGCTATGCTCTGGCAGTAACGCTCCAACCAACTATGTTTCTGTCCACTCACCATTCATCTTATCACAATGATGCGAAATCAAATCGCTGAAAACTTTCGCAATCGTAAAATAACATAAAATTATATTTTATTCACTTAACAATTAAAGACATAACATTTTCTCATTTTTTTATTAATATCTTTAATTTACATAATCCATGTACATACTACAAAGTGTTAGATAGAAATTTGAGGTTTTCTTTATATTCTTCGATCTCAAAACCATTTGAATACTTTCATAGCGGTTTCAGAGAAGGAGGACATTGAAGCACAGGAATATTGAAAGAAAGTGATCTGTATCACAATGATTAGCTCTGTATGTAAAAATTCGGAAATCTAAGCTGCAGCTCAGTACTCCTTGAATGCCTGGAAAGCTGTGAGATGTGAGCTGGAGAATTGCAACGGGGATATGAAATCAGTGGAGAGCAGGATGGATTATAACAGACGTTCTGATTGTGTCCGCACAACTGAATTCGTAAATAAGTTTGGAGAAAGATCGAGGCAAAACAATGAGGACCTTGCCGAGAGAGATTTGTATGAGAGTGGCGACTATAAAGAAAATGCTAAACGAGGATCTTCGCTACTCTTCATACAAGAGTTGCAAGGGCCAACTACTCACCAGGATAACCGCTTTACGAAAGCGAATTAATGTCTTAACAAGGTAAAATACCGAGTCGGAGATTCTCTAGTTCTTCTCAGAGACAGTTGCATAACGCGCAGAACAACAGGTGGCTTGTCTACCGTTTGCACGGAGTACCCCTCGTTATGAATATCACGTTCTCTTAAACTGTGATGGTTTGGGTTGTGCTTCCAGCAATGGCTACGTTATGCCACCCCACATCTTCGAAAACGGACTCAGACTCAATTCAGATTGCTATTTTGAGCTCCTGTCAACTGTTGTCAAACGTTGAGTCGAGATGCTGAGGAAAGGCTATATGTGTGGCAGCATGACTCAGTTTCGTGTCACAACTCCAGGAAAATGCAGAATTGGCTGTCTGAGAATTTCAGAGATTTCACCAGTCCCCAACATATAGACTCTAACTCGCTCGATTGCAACCCCATGTACTTTTATGTGTATGGCATAGTTGAGAAAGACACCAACCGATTGCCAAGATTAAACTGGTTTTCAGGCGTTTCCCAAAATACACGGTGAAGGCCTAGAGCGGCTTCTGAGAGTGAGAATACATCAATTATTGGCTGAGATACGATGTTTTTTTTTCTTTCTTTTCCAGGAAGTGTCGCATTTGTCTTGGACACTCTGTAATATGTTCGAAAGATTTATAATCCGTTTTCTGCGGTGCATCTGACACCATTCTTAATCTGTGAATGTTCTGATACAAATAGCTACGTTTTATTTCGCTTAATTTTATCTATTCACCTCTTACTTTAGTTTTGCTTCTTCTTCTTAGTTTGTGGGTAGTTTAGAAATGGATATCAATAGAACTTTACAACGTAACATTGCGTGATCATTGTGAGTGTGACAAAGAAAAAAATCTTTCATTTATGAAAATATTTTTTTAGTTACTGAAACTCCTAATAACTCTTGTATTTTCAGAGTTTTTTTTAGAATTAAGCATTGATTTGTATGATTTGGATAATAGATATAAAATAGCAATAGAAAAAGCTGTTAATATCGAGAAGAAGCCAACAGAAGAAAAATCATCATAGTCGAATCTGGGAATCTTTATGTCGAAACCTGTACGGAATTTCGTACAGAAGCCTTTATTCACGAGGTTATATTATTCTTATTCCGCTAACCATGAGCGAGTAGAGCACGACATAAATATTCTGAACTTCGACGATTAGGTTCCGAAGTTCGAAAAGACGAACCTGAAGAAGGTCGAACGTTCCATCGGCGAAAACGTTGTGAATATAACAATCAAGATGAGAATAGTTGTTCACCGTTTCGAAACACAAACTCAGGTTAATAATACTAAGCTAACATTCAGAATGGAATATACGTATGCCATCAATGTTCAATCCTGGACTTTTTTACGAGTTCGTTACGCGCTGTTTTCTCTTCGTTCCTTCTTCTGTTGGCTTCTTCTCGACGTTACCAGTTTTTTCTTGTGTTTTCTGTCTATGAAAATAGAGCTCATACAGCTAAATGTATGTTTTTTCTTTAGTTTTGTGGAGTTCGGTTTTCATTAGATGGTCTCAAAATGGTTAAAAATTACACAAAGTTTTACATTATTTTAACCTTTTATAATTTTACTCAAACTCATAATCAAAACGGTTTCAGTTGAAAATCTACGGAGATCAAGTTTTATTCCGATCAAATGTGAAGTTCGTATCTTTATTAGAGATACGAACTTCACATTTGATCGAATTGTTAACGGATATATTCGTTAAATATATATTAGACGAATATCCGTCCAGGGGCGCCTAAAATTAATTCCTTGAATAGAACAGTTTTGCACCTCTTTCATGTCCTCTTACGAAAATTAAAATCAATATAATGATACTTAACCTTATGTCAAGGATCCCTATTCTAATTTTAGTTAAAATCTTTTATACGATTTTGATTCTTTAAAATGTCTAAAATTTAAGGCTTAAGCTTAAGAGGTCTTAAGAAGAAATTGAAATTCAGGGAATCTTGCTTAATTTGTGTCTAATGAGTATGGATTAAATTTAAGGCAAATCTCATATATTAGAATTTTCAAATGTTACCCATATTATGCCCACTATAATCCCTTTGAATTAATCCAAAGAAGCAGAAATTTGTGGAATATTTATTAATTTGATGTCTAAAACCTTTTGTAAAAATTTCACAAAACATGGAGGTATCTAAATTTTTACGAAGAGCTCCCCCTCTTTTTACTCATTTTGCATATAAGTAAATTAAACTAAATATAGCTCGCATTTAGACCCCTTAGGTTAAACAGCTGCTTCACAAAATTCTATAATGATCGATTAATAAGTTTAGCAGTGAATTTTGTACATACAAATATATAAACATTTTAACATACCTAACTATATATATATATATATATATATATATATATATATATATATATATATATATATATATATATATATATATATATATATATATATGAAAAAAGGAAAACCGAAACTTGTTTATATATTTATCTACGTTTCGTCTTTATTTCAAGAATTTCTCAAGATGACTTATTTGATTAAAAACATAGAAGCCAATATTATGTTTGAAAACATTTGGTGCGTTTCTGACGTGAAAACGATGTTTTTGTTTCATTTTCCGAACGAAACATAACCGTAAGAATTCTAAATATGTGGTGCGTCTATGATATGAAAATAATGTTTTTGTTATTTTTTCCGAACGAAACATAACCGTAACAATTCTAAATATGTGGTGTGTTTATGAAGCGGAATGAATGTGTTTTTGTTTTGTTTTTAATATCGATGTTATGTACAAAATTGTGGGAGTAATGTGGTGTATTATAGTTAACTTGGATCTAATTCAAGTTCTATTCGGTTAGTACTAGTTTGCTAATTAAAGGAGATAAATTGTAGAAGCCGTTACGTTGTTTAATTGCGTTAGAGTGTATAATGAATGCTGATTCAAGAAGTCTTTGATGAAGTTTATTTAAAAATGAATTTAATGAGTATAGCTTGTTTAAAGTTAAAGGAATGACCCTGTTGTGATGCATTAGAATAGAACATTTAAGGAATTGTTATTCTTTATATCTCTTTTATGTTCACGAAGACTTTTCTTAATTTCGCGTTGAGTTTCACCAACATATATCTGATTGCAATTATTGTAGAGGACAGTATATATTACTGCATTAGATGCGGGTGTTTTAGGAAAATGTTATTATATACCACATTCCCAACAAAATGTTATACATAAAATCGATATTTGAGATTTTCTAAGTTCTTAACGATAAATAGGATTTATTTCTGTCTCATTGGTATGGCTGTCACGGTAGCCGCATTTATTAGCGAGATGGATCTGGACAGTCAATGGTGACTTTATATAGCCACACTGATTATTCTTGGTGAAGATTAAACATATATGTATGTGGAGCTTAAAAATAATACTTATTAGAAAAAAGTAGTGATGACGTTGGGATTATATATAATATTATATAGGTTCAGAAACAATTGGTTTCCATTGAAATAAATACTGTTAAACATTGTTATTGTAAACATCTAACACATACAATGTTCGTGATAGTGCACTGTTATTTGTATATATGAGATAAATAAACACTATTCCTGCGACACGATAACAGATAAAATAAAATTGCGACTGGTGTTGCCACGTACTCAAAAAACATGACACCAAATAAATATAAAACCGTGGGGATCATAAGAAAGATTTATGTGCCACGATCGGCAGAGGATCCTTTGATAGTGAACATGGAGAACGCGATCGGCATCCTGTGTATGCTCTCATTTTTATTTCAGCAAGTAACTTAATACAACGGACCAAATACAGGTAAATAAATACGATCAACACAAACCAAAGACCACGCAGGGGAATATGGACTACAACGAAAATTAGACTAGTAACAGAGTGATGTTACAAATGTAATCTCAACACAAAGTTCCTTTACATATTTAAAACATAATACCGAGTTATGCCATCGATTTTCAAAACACCCTGTATATATAGGGTGCGTAAAATATTTGAGGCCATACGTTATCTAAATAAATAGATGCGAAAGATTTTTTCATCTATCATAACTATATTAGATACCAAAACAGGTTGTGCTTTTTTTTAATTCTATGATACAACATGGACTTTTGAAATACCATATATATAGGAAACTGGAAATACCCTCAAACACATTTAGGTCTTCTTAATTTGTATATTTATTATATAAACAGCTTCTAATGAATTAATATTCTGTAATATAGAGTTGTAATTTTGCATTGTCATATTTACTTATATATTCGCAATATTTTCATCGATAGTAAAACGTCTGAAGTCGCTGTGATGCTGAGAATAGATAATCAGAACAGATACTACACGTTGATATCAGTCAAAAGGCCAAGTAACCATGAAAATAAGTTTTTTTCTATGGCTAGACATTTTTAAATAAATGAACAAAAATGTAATCTTTTATTGTATTATTTCAATGAAAGTGGATAGTGTAATATCGGTTCTGTTGTAATGAGATCGTCCTCTCAGAAATGACCTCCTCCTTTTTAAGGGGTGGGCTAATCCTCCTAAGTATTACATCCTCTTCTGGGGAAGAGCGTAATATAATATGTTCTAGTATCATAGGGTGGGTGGGGGTAGTGTAGTATCTGTTCTGTTTTTATGGTACCATACTCACAGGCATTACCTTTTACCTTTATGTTGGCGATCCTCCTAGGTATTACCTCCCTTTATATTTGCTAGTTTTTAATATGGCAGCAATATTATTTGACTATATTTTCCATATTCCGGAATCATTAATGACAGCCTCTATAATTACACAACAAATGAAGAGACACAGTTATCGTGACTATAAGAGTTTATTCGAGCAAAAAATTCGAAATAAAACCATTTCAAAGGACGTTTCATCTTTTGTTTAGAAAGTTCGCAAACAGTTAAAGATGTATGTTAAGATGAAAAAGTATCATCATTACCAAAACGTAAGAAACATTCGCGACACACTGATACCAAGTAAAGCACACCGTTGGTGGTAATTCTAGAAGATCCATGAGATCGATTGCAAAAATACACCGTGTGTCAGAAGGAACACTCTTAAATATTGTCAACAAAGACGTTAAGTAAAAGTAATTTTACGTCAGGACAAGTAAAAGAAAATCAATCAACAAGAGCTAATTCCTGAAAATAAATTTAGGTTTCATGATCATAATATTTTGCTTCTAGCTTAACAGATCTCAATCTTTTGGCCTAGTATGTATGGGGCGTAGCTGAAAAGGTAAATATTGAGATCCGCGTCGGGGACAAATTCTTCGAAAAGTGTGTATAGGCACTAATAATTGTTGTTTTTTAAGATTGTCACATAATGAATGTTTTGGGCTTAAAATCAATTTAGTACTACGTAGTATGAGGTAAAACACATCTTAACTCTTTTCACATCATGAGCAATAACAAAAAAACGATCATTATGCATGCCGCCATCTTGTAAATACTTGAAAATCCGTCGATTATACTAACATATTTACTTATGTATATATGAGTAATACTAAATAGATATTAACTTCAAAGGGTTTATCATGTCATAATCTCTAAAAAATATGTTTATCACCTATACACATTTTTCTAATCGTAATCTGTCCCCGACACGAATCTCAACATTAGCCGTTGAAAAACGGGTTAATGGGTACCTTAATGACACTAAATAATCCCTATAAGTCTCTATAGTAAGAACAATGTCAAATATAAACAAGGACTATCTGATCCGAGCAAGAAGGCGATTCATACCTCACATAAAAGCCGTTTCAGAAACTGAAGGATACTCTAATGAATAAAATTACAAAATAATATATTCATTCTTATCCTCAATAAAATTTATCAGTAAAGACATTATTATCTTTTTGTAAGTGTTATTTTTGCGTATGCATTAATCTATCCTTAAATAGTTTACGCAAATTCAAATGATCAAACTCGCTTTAAATCTAAAGGGCATGTAGTGAGAAAGTATTAACCGGATACTACTCATGCTCTGATTTTTAGATTTTCACTTCATAACACCGACCAAAGGCTGTACTCTCCAAGCGACACCGATTCGAAAAAACACCTGGTATCTCTCTCTCTCTCTCTCTCTCTCTCTCTCTCTCTCTCTCTCTCTTGTTTAACCACATTTGAATGCTAGAGACGCTCTGAGTTGTTCCTTTCTCTGCATATCATATATGGAGATACAAATGACGAATCATTTGTAACTCTTATGTCGACCGTTCGAATCAGTCTAACTGCATCTCACTTTTTCGTTCGCGGCTTTTATGTACAGCACAGGTGATTTTTTATCATTTACTTCGGGGGGGGGGGGATCGGTTTTATCTATTACAAGACATTTTTTTATAATTGTCCTTAAAACTAAAACGAAAGCTATTCTAACCCCAAGTTGTCTACTCTTACGCATAATTTTCTAATTTTAGCTTGATTTTTATTTCAATTTTGAGATTTTCTAATTTGAAGTTGGGTTACGTAATATCCGGTTTGAGATTTTCTTTAATTTAAAATTGAGCTTTTTTAAGAAATAAATGTTGAGCTGTTTTAATCTAAACTCATAATTTTAATTTAGGGTAAATGGTACAGTTCGTCTTTGTTAATCCTTTGTTTTTCCCCAAAATTCTCAAGGTCAGCGAACACGTAATATTGAAATGTGGTTTACTTCTTGATCGTTAAGAATCCACCAACATTTAATTTCTCTCTTTTTGTCCTGGATCTTTCAGCAAAAGCGTTTTACAATAACTGGATTTGATGTGGGGTTAAAGATTAGCTGTCTATCATCGAATAATTAGCGTAACAAAATTGAAATATCATAACGAAAAATTCTTGGGGCGTTTTGGTTTTGTTTATTGGTATTTTGATGACTTTCTGGCAATGGATAATAGCACATTTCTTGCCTCATCTGATTTATCCTAACGTGTAATGTACCGGCGAAGGGCGTTTCCTACCGATTTGTACGCGCGGCACAATGGGTTGGGATGGCATGATGACAATTGCATCAAGAGAGTGGAAGAGCCAGTCGCCTCCTCACGAGGGCAAGAAAGCGTAACTTTAATTAAACGCCTTTAAAATGATTAGCTGTTTCCAACAAACTAACTGGACGAACCGGATAATTCACCTCGTTTCCAATTATAATCTAATTCTCTCTCCCCCTTCCACTCTCCCAGGCACACACACACACACACACACACACGAGCGCGTGCGCTCACTCCTCCTCTATATCTCGTTTTTTCTCTGCTCCTCTCTTTCAATCTATGTATCTTTCTTTCTCGCCTTCTCTATGCATATCACCTCAACTTACTCACCTTCTATCTCTTTGTCTCACTCTCACTCTCACCTTTCTCCTTCTTTCTCTCTCTTAATGTAAACACTTAAATCGGTAAAAATAAATCGAATTAGATTAATTGAATTTTCTGCTAAAATCTAAAAAGAGAAAAGAGCATCACGCACTTCTTGGCCTGTGGCATACTATCGATATTCGATGACACCAGCTTTTAAAACGCGATTCTTTCAATCAGCTATTAACAAAAGAAAACTAGCAATAGCGTTTATTGAATTCCGGAAATCAATAGTACAGATTGTTGTTAGCAACGTTTGATTAAAATGTCTAATATTCCATCTTAAAAAGATGCAAAATAGCATGGAATCTTAACTTGTCTGTATTTATATAAAGTTAGGTATCTGTCTACGTTTATATATTTCTATGAATAGGATTCACGCCAAAACTAATTAATCGACTATTTTTAATTTGGGAATACAGCTTATAGACGTTATGGTGGGTAGGGATATATTTAGTTTTATTTAATTGTATGTTAAAATGGCAAAGAGAGAGTGGTTATCCTTCATGAAAATTCAGAAACCTTTTATTTCTTTTGAAAGTTTAACAATAGGCATTTGACATCAATTAATAAATATTCCCTAAATTTCAGTGTCTTTAGGAGTCTTATGAGACATAACCTCCAATTTGAAATTTTCAAATATTTCAGATTTGCATTAAATTTAATCAATAGTAATAAGGCACTAATTAAGCACGATTCTCTTGTCTTGAATTTTAGACCTTTTCAAGACAAGACGCATTATATGATTTTGGAATATTATAATAAGGATTCTAAACATAAGGTTTAGTAGCATATCATCATTTTAATCGTCGTAAAGAAACATAAAATTAGTGCAAAAATTTTTTGTTCGGGAAATAAATTTTACACGTCCTGGGACGTGTATTCTTATATATATATATATATTAGGTACGTGTAAACATGGCGGCTTCTTGTACGGACTATGCTCATTAAAAAGCGCTTATCATTAATTATTTAATTAGTTTCCGTGTAAACTTTGATTGTGTTTGCAAGATAAAAGCCTAAACTTAATCTCTAAACGAAATAAACTGCATATTTACGTGTGAAAAATAAATTATAATAAAATATGTAATTACGACGGTCAAAACCCCCAAAAATTCAATGAATTTTGAACTTTGAAAAAATTACTTGTAAAAATCCCTTAAAAGATAAATATAAGTTTTTGGGAACTATTTCAAAGATAATTATTAAATTAAAGTCATAAGACACTGAATTAAAAAAAAATCCCACGTTTGACTAAAAATATGCAAAATTAGCCCTTCAAATGTGATAAATGAGTAAAATCCGCCATAACTTCATCGGAAAAGGACGTTGTTTACAAATTGACTATTGCTATGCAAAATATATGGAAGACAAAAAATGTCATAATTTATCATTTTTAACTTTATATATAAAAATGTAATAATAGTTTATAGAAGTTGAAAAATTATTATCCATTAATTTCTTTATTCTTTTTAAGGTTATAAACAAATTTAAGTACCCTAATTTTTTTATAATAAAAAAGGAAATGCTTATTTAATTATTTGTGAGTGTACGCAATTATTTTTAACTGAAAAGGTTCAGTTTTTAATTTAGTAATACTCTGAAATTATTGATGACGTCTGTTTACCAATGTTTTCCCTTAGAATTTGAAA
>OY744526.1:80082293-80089793 GCA_963556195.1 Sepiola atlantica | reverse complement strand
CCCCCCCAACCTTCTTCCCTTTTCTTTTTTCTCAGTAGCCCCTTACGTCTACAGTGGTGGCCTGCCTTGTTAAAAGAAAGAAAAACATGTCTACTCCTTTTATTATCAAACACAATAGGCCAATTGTGAATGATATAAAACGTATAAAATCTATGAACACTGCTAATACCACTTATCACTATAACTATATAGAAGATATCGAATTATGGTTGCTTGATATGTTAAATAATCGTCTATGTAAAAAATAACAATTTTTTGAACGTGAAGTTTAGGAACGTTTGTTACATAACAATAGCTCTTAGTTGAATGGAGAAGTGATTGACGGAACGGAAGTCAAAATTTAGCCTTTAGTTAACAAAAGTTGTCAAAACTATGTGACTTTCGGAAAATGGGGGATCTTCCTCTCTTCGGATGACAACTCAAGCAAACAAATGCGAAACGTGGTCATTCTCTGAAGAGTCAAGTGAGAGTGAGGCGGTAACGGACAATGTAGATAGGTTTAACAAGACATCGGTCTGTCTCCGCAGGCTAGCCCACACTTGTTAATGTCCACAGATCCTTAACCCTGTTTGTGAATGTTCCAAGTTGTATGTAACAAACATGGATGTCCGAGTGATTATATCCAAAGACGGTGAAGAACCTGGGTACCCGACGACGATGACGGGTGTGTAATGGTGTATACACGCGATGGGCAACCGAAACTGGTACAAGTGGAACAATTGCTAAAAAAATCTGTTTAATATCGGTAAGTTATGAAAGTATTTTTTTAAATTCCATCAAAGTAATGATATATTCTGTGCAGACGTTAATGTTGTATTGTGCAGCAGAAACCGAAAAAATATATCAGACTTATACTTTAATGTTCTTATTGATCTGTGTTGTTTTTTGTAGTTTGTATTTTTTGGGTTTTCAATTTGCATTTAATACGGCAAGCGATGCAATAGCGAACTAAATTGTTTTGCTAAACAATGGCACCTGTAAAAAGAAATCGATGGCAATGGCGTCCTTTTCGTTTTTATTTATCTTTTAGTTTGCAAATATAACCATTAGCTCAGCTAGTTTCCTTTGGTTTCTTTTAGAATATAAGACTTTTTACCGTCTATTCGAGCTTTGCTTCCAATTAGATTATTTTTTTTCTGATTTTTCAGTTGTTTTTTTTTCCTTTTATAATCCGTTGATTCATTCTTCATTTTCCTAACACTCCAAAATACGTAATTATACGATGTCTGTTGGGAATAATATCAAAATATGAACGAAAGTTTAAACATATGAGTTTCCTATAAATAAATATTGATTACACGTAGATTTCTCAAAAGTATTTGTTCTTTTGATTTTAAAGTCTTTCAGAAGATTATAAACGTGTATCATGTTGCTTTTTAACTATGCTTATATGTGTTTATACGCGTCTTGATGGCGTTCTCTTATCGCATTGATGTTGTCGAGACTACCGATGACGAAAATGTGTTTTCATAGTCAACTAAATGAAGAAATGCCAAACTTAGGCTTACTTCTGATTAATTGTGAGCTCAAAACACCTTATTCAAAGTTAATTCAATTTTACATAATAGAAGCATACATTTTATATACTGCTTATGCATATGTGATCTCAATCGTAAAGTTAACTAATTTGCATATTACTGTGACAATAAATACTTTATCAAGTAACTATATTTTGTTATTGTTTTTTTTTAATTCAACGATTTTTTTAGTTTTATATAACAAATAGTTCTGTATAAGAATATTGTTTTTATTTCGTTGAAAAATGTTTAGCAAGTGAATATAATTCAGAAATGCCAATGGTGGTGGGGTCCACCTTTCTTCGTTCTGATGGCATGACAGTTGTTTATTCACCACTGATGTGTTCCTTTCCGGCTTATTCTTTGGGAGAACTGACTTATCGATTGCTTCTTTCTTTTCTTTATGGTCATATTTAAAAGATAAATAAATTTGTATCAAAATTACAAAAATGTTAATGTTTATTTATCTTTACGAATAAATGCGAAAGTGTTCTTTCATGTTTACAACAATAAAATGTTGATTATTTAAAAGTTTACATTTCAAGTAGTTTAAGTCGAGAACTTTGCGAAACGATAGCGAGATGACGAAGCCATCTAGTTACTATATATTCGTAAGTTCGAAGTAAACAAAAAAAGCATCAGTTCCTCAACATGAAAAAACACTTAAATGTGAACCAATATTGCAGTGTGCTGACGTCATATCTGCTTTTGTGACTTTTTTTATCAGAGATGAAGGATTCTTAACGAATGGGTACTGTGACAGTACTGTGACAGTACTGTGACAGTACTGTGACAGTACTGTAATAGTACTGTAACAGTACTGTAACACAAATGGAAATCAAAATGGAGATCAAATTGGACCGATGTTAAAAAGTTAATCTCATTTTGTCATATTCGATTAAAATGTCTGCTTCAGCCTATTAATTTTTTAGCTTAGAAGCTTATATCTTCTATGAAATATCAACATTTATTTTTAACACAAATAGATCACAGATGGGTAGATAGAGTGAAGTAAATTGTTTAAGACTAATTTTTAAACTGTATTGGCTTTAAAATAACTTATGTCGCTAATAGTAATGAGTACTCGACTTCACAATCTAGTGAGAGATAATTTCTTCTCTTCTCTACAGCCCCTTTCTCACAGAAGAGAGGTTGCTAGTCTTTCTCTACTCTATCCTTATTTCCATGATAGGTGCTCGACTGAGTTACAATCTCTGCCCCTCACCTGTAACACATTCACAGCAATAACTCGGTTAGTTACCACAGCTGCAAATAAGTTTCCTTTCTTCCTCTGGGTACCTAAAAAATAACTGAACCCCCATGAACAGAGTTGCTTTCTTAGAACTGCTCATCAGTGGAACACATTACCACGGAACTGCTTCCCTGCTGACTACAACGTGGTCCTCTGCAAGTCCAATGTTAACAAATACTTGTTGAACCGTCCTCTTAAGTAATTAAACTCTGCCCATCCCATCCATCGTTTGAAAACTTATTGTTCATCTAACTGACAATTTTATCAAGTCTATCTTTAAGTGGCTTTTTGCTTTGGTAAATGGTAACTCATCCGTATAAAAATAAGATTTGATATTCGAACATACATAAGCATAAACTCACTGATAAAAATGAGGCTCAATAAGTCGAATCAATCGGTTTCCTTCCGACACGCAGTGCAAAACTCCCTCTGTCTCGAAGTGAACAGATACATTTTGTAATTTAACAAGTAGGAAGGCCCGGCGTTGCCGGGGATTTCATGAGGGACCTCTGTCCTCTTTTTCCTATCCCTATTTTTAATTTTTTGATTTTTTGATTTTAATAATATTCAATTTTAGTGGTCAGACAACGCATTTATTGAAAAGGATTTACTGAAAAAGATTTCGGTAAATTTATCGCTTTTGACACTCTTGAGGCAGACCCGATGTTGGACCCCATATGTACTCGTGCTCCTTGCATTGAACCTTACATTACAATTTACATTCATAATGTGTTTATTTCTGTTATTTTCAAGTTACATTGACAGCGACGGCGAAATTCCAGAATGAGCATTTACAAGTGGGTGCGTAGGTGTGACAAATGAATATATAAACTAACCCGAAAATGAGATCGATAGTCGATTGGCGATCGGGTCAGAGAAAGCCACTTCGTCAATTCTTGTGCGTCCCCCTTTCTCATTCATCCCGCTCTTTCACCACCTCCGATAATAAAGATTTATCATTATATTTTATACATCAGTGTCTGTCGTCATTCTTTTCAACAATGAAGAAATACAACACTAAAATTAGTTTGTGAACAAACAAACAAACAAACAGAACTACTAATTTATATATAGAATACGCTAATCTTTTTTATAGCGTTAAAATCTTCATTCTTTTGAGTCCTTACTTAATTGCCTCGCTAAAAGCGCAAAGTTAGACACATGGTCGATATTTAATGTGGAGAATATTCAGCTCTCCAATAAGAGGCACTGAGTGGGAGAAAAATTTAAATTGCCTCAGTCGAGGAGGATTTCTCCTCCACTAACTGGGAATAGAAGCGATACTACACTTTGATCTTTAGCCAAAAGGCCAGGAAATGCAGGTATCTGTGATTCATGTATTTTATCTTTTCTGACTGAATAAAATGCTATTTATTCGCTTGCCCACGTGACTAAACAGAGCACATTGCTTAGTTCGTCAGTTGTACGGCGTATAAACCTTTTTGGATGATGGAATGCCGAAACAAATACCAATAATAAGCGATAAAGTGTATATAAATCATTATTTTATTTATAGCGGCCTTAATCCGATAGGATTCAAGCTCGCTATAGTCTGCGACTGTATCCCTTAGGCCAATATCGCACCCACTAATCTTGTATCCCTTTTCGCTAACTTTGTTAACCAGTGTACTGTCAGTTTTAGGTGTGTCGTTTCGCTTAAAGTGAGCACCTCCAATTTTGAATGACAAATTAGGGGTAACAGGGTCAATCTATTTCTGTCGAAAAAGTGTATTAAGTTGGCGATTTCATTAGTCGCGTAAGTAGATTTGTCAGTTGAGATTAGAAATTGAGAGTAATTGGATTTAAACAGCAGCGATTGAAATCTAACGTAACGACCTCTTGCTAAACAATGCGTTGTTACAACGTTAGGGAAACGTTGCGTTAACGTTTTTTGTAGACTGCCCACAATGTGCCTGCTACCATACGTTACTTTGTAATATCACATTAACAACATTCATATTTAGAATTTTTCACGGCATAAAACATGAAGAAAAACAAAAAGGAAGATTTCGATTGGCTGTCGAGAAAATATCAGCATTTAACCCCAAAAAATATTCCCATTAATCCACAAAATATATATGTATATGTTTGCGTGTAAACTGAATGCAAAACACACACACACACACACACATATATATATATATATATATATATATATATACATGTATAAGTATATATATATATATATATATATATATATATATGTATAAGTATGTATAAGTATATAAGTATATATATATATATGTATAAGTACATATATATATATATATATATAAGTATATATATATATATATATATATGTATAAGTATATATATATATGTATATGTATATATATATATGTGTATATATATATATATGTATATATATATATATGTGTATATATATATATGTATATATATATATGTGTATATATATATATGTGTATATATATATATATATATATATATATATATATATATATATATATATATATATATATATATATATATATATATATAACTTTTTAGCCAATATGGCGGTCGTATGTGCTTTTTGATTTTCATCCTGGATCCATTATGCATTTCGGTTTAGAATTAAGTTTTTAATTGAGGGTATTTACTGAGGTATTTTTGTAGAAGACTTTCGCTTTGAGTTGGTACTGTGTTTTGTGAACTTTTTTAGAAATGTATATCAAATGTTTGTTTCGTACGATATTTTTATTTTAAAAAGATTATTTTTTTCTGAGAAAAATCAACATTTATATTTTGATGATGCATTGTATGATTGAAAATAAATGCTTCTTTGAAACAGCTGTAAACAACCATAAACCTTTTCTTTCTAGAAAAAAATATGAGAACCCCCTGCAAGTGTGACCGCGTGAGGTTATTATAGTGAAACAAGGTTTTCGCAATTCAAACCGCACCTCTCCTGAACCAACATCACTTGATTCCAGTTGAAAGGATAAGTCCAAGGCGACTGGAAACAATTCCGGGATGAGTAGATAAATACTGGTCTTATTTCGGAGTTTTCCTGCTCCTGGATTGGTTACACAACCAAAGCATTAGAAAATAGTGTATCCTACTATTTACTCCATAGCTGGGGGAACATATATGGATTCATACATTTTGCAAAATCATTAAAGAAAGTGAAAATAGAAACATGTGATTGGTTGAAGAAAAAGGAATAGGCAGAGTACACATTACTAAGGCAGGAGGTTTTACAATGCCAATATCCGAGTTCGAATCTCAAGCAAGTCTAAAGGATTTTTGAACTGGCCATGTGTGTTATAATGACATTAAAACTACATTTCATTTTTAAACTGTTACTATTTTTTTATAATCTACAAAAAAAGTAGACATAAACGGTATTCGGCATTAGTTCAAAGCGAAAATGTTGTCTTAAAAACATAACATCTAATTACGTGTTCATAATAGCATTGAGCATTTGTTAGGTGAAAAAGCGATTTTTCCCGAAATAGTATTGTTGGATAATGGCCCTATGGGAATGGGAATGTTGGAAATCGTTGGTTTGACTTGCACGAATTAACGCGGGGTGGACCCGGCAGTCGAGTGCAGAATAGGGCCTGTTTTCACAGTTGGAAATCACAGACGTGCCAAGGTCACCGTGTGACGAGATCCCAGATCAAAGGTCAGTGTGCACATGCGAGAGGCTCTGTGACGTCACAGGTCTTTGCGTGGGAAACAGAGGGATCGGTGACGTCACTCGTTCTTCGTGAGAAGCGAGTTTTAGTCAGTCTAGGTTTTGGAGGCGAACTGATGAGACGTGATTGTTGCCATGTAAACTACAACAGATAATGGAAATATTTCCCTAAGTAAATATAGGTGAGAGATCTCTTTTCCGCCCCTCCACAAATGGTTAAGACTTATTTGATAAGTAACTACGATAAAGTAGTAATTTGCTCTCTCTCTCTCTCTCTCTCTCTCTCTCTCTCTCTCTCTCTCTCTCTCTCGGCGTAGTGAATATCTTCCAGCTTATTAAATAACTAACGCCTGAAATAAAAAGAATTGAAAGTAAAAGGATTGTTTGTCTTCGGAGTCCGTCATGAAGTTTTTGTTGTAGCGGCGATGTTCACGGCAGTACAGAAGAGAAGAAGGAAGAAAACCACTAGACGACACGCCCCTCTACGCGACGAAGAAAGAAGAGAGGGTATGAGAAATTTAAAGGTATGAAAACTCTATGAGTTATGTTTTAAAAATGACGAGTATTAAATGTGAACTGCCACGGCCCTTTCAGGGACGAGTATACAAAACGAGTACCGCCGCGGCCCAAGAGTGGGGCTATGCAACAGTATGCCATACGGACCCCACCATCAAGTGACACTGAAGGCAAGTAAGGTTTCTAATTTAATAATAATAATAATAATAATAATAATAATAATAATAATAATAATAATAATAATAATAATAATAATAATAATAATAATAATAATAATAATAATAATAATAATAATAATAATAATAATAATAATAATAATAATAATAATAATAATAATAATAATAATAATAATAATAATAATAATAATAATAATAATAATAATAATAATAATAATAATAATAATAATAATAATAATAATAATAATAATAATAATAATAATAATAATAATAATAATAATAATAATAATAATAATAATAATAATAATAATAATAATAATAATAATAATAATAATAATAATAATAATAATAATAATAATAATAATAATAATAATAATAATAATAATAATAATAATAATA
>OY744526.1:80024793-80079793 GCA_963556195.1 Sepiola atlantica | reverse complement strand
TTATGGGAGAAAAGGGTCATTTTTAGCAATTTTGGGGGCTTTTGACCCCCTGGAGGCGCGAACCAGATTTTTTCCAAGGTCAGCGATACTTATTTGCTATTAGGAACAATTGCCTCCACATTTTGGCCGAGTTTCAGAGAAATTGAATGGATGGATGAAAAGTTATGGGGTAAAAAATACAATTTTTTGCCATTTCGGGGCTTTTGACCCCCTGGGGGCCTAACCGGATTTTTTTCAAAAATCGGAGAATGTCACTTTCTAACCTGACCAAAGTTACAACTTCATGCAAAATTTCAGAAAAATTCAATGGATGGTTGCAGAGAAAAATCTGGACGGACGGACGGACGGACGGACGGACGGACGGACGGACGGAAATGCCTCAAAACATAGGTCCCCCGATTTTATAAATCGGGGGACCAAATATATCAATTGTAGTCACTTACTCTCTCATGTAAATACTAAGTAGCGTATTTCTTCAACGACATTTCTTAAATATTTGTCTACTATATAAAACGGTCGCAGCTAGGTAAATACGGAAATTGACATACCAAGGCACTGTACAAACACCGCTTAAAGAGCGGGTATTAGCTAGTCTGCATTATTATTTCAGGATTTCAGACACAAATCGAAATTAGCTGAGGATAGTGTTTGACGGGTTCGTTTTAACGGCAAGTCTTATTGCTGTTCACGCGGTAATAATTTAATAAGCGTTCCGTTTTAGATTTTATTTGATGCCACTCCAGTCACAGATTGCTTCTGTTTGTGTATCAGTCGGTCGAGTGAAACTATCAGAAATTACAAGAATCACATAAATCGTATCTGATATAACAGGTTTTTGCGTGAATTCTGCTCTTTTTAAACCTTTTTCCATTCGAGATTCGATCTTTCTATGTCGTGTTTGTATGATAAAAGCTTTTTCTTCTGTCCTCCGTAAGACTAAAAATCTCATTTTTCCATCCCATCCCTTTCATTCTCTCTCTCCCTCTCTCCTTCTCTCCTCGCTCCCCCTCTCTCTATCCATCTATCTATCTGCCGATATATCTCTCTTAATCTCTCTCCTATCTCCCTATCTCTTTCTTTCTCTCCATATATATATATATATATATATATATATATATATATATATATATATATTATTAAAAATAACCGACAATTTTTGTCTGGCTATTTTAGTGTTGATCCCTTCAATTTTCCGGATTAAAATCTTAATCTCGGAAGGAAATTGGCTGATGAAACTGCCATAGTGTACATGTACACTATGAAAATTGAAGGGATCAACACTAAAATAGCCAGACAAAAATTGTCGGTTATTTTTAATAATACGTGTCTTAAAGAAAAAATGCTGCCTCGATACTCATATATATATATATATATATATATATATATATATATATATATATATATATATATATATATATATATATATATATATATATCTGTATCTCTCTCTATCTACTTCCCTTTATATATATATATATATATCCATCTATCTATATACCGATATTTCTCTCTCTCTCTCTCTCTCTCTCTCTATATATATATATATATATATATATATATATATATGTGTGTGTGTGTGTGTCTAGCTACTTCCCTATATATATCTCTTAATCTCTCTCCTATCTCTCTCTCTCTCTCTCTCTATCTATCTATCTATCTATCTACCTCTATCTATTTCTATCTATCTCCTTATATCTCTCTTAATCTTTCTCTTATCTCGCTCTCTTTCTCTCTTTGTCCCTATCTATCTATCTATTTATCTATCACCCTATATCTCTCTTAATGTCTCTCTATCTCTCTCTATCTCTCTATATCTCTATATCTATATATCTATCTCACTGTTTCTCTCTCTTAATCTATCTCTCTCTATATCCCTCTCTCTCTTTCTCTCTCTCTCTCTCTGTCTGTCTCTCTCTCTCTCTCTATATATATATATATATATATCTTTCTCTCTCTATCTCTCTCTATCTCTATATCTATTCATATATCTCACTGTTTCTCTCTCTTAATCTCTCTCTCTCTCTCTCTCTCTCTCTCTGATAAACCAAGTTCAAACACTGATCGATCGATTATGTTAAGTTCTGTGCACACCCACCAGTTTTGGTTCAATAGCAAATCTGAAAATCGTATAAATCGATATAACATTATATATTATCCCTTTATGGATCGAACACTAGACATGTTTTCATTATCCTTGTCGTAGACGATGACTGTTTTAACATCAAACAACCTGTTCTTTATTTAACTAATGAAACTCCAATTACTTAACTATGAATTTCTTCTCGGCTACCTACAGTACGGAGCGTGGGATCCAAGTGCCTCTATTTCTCCTGATTTGAAGTCCTGCTGGCAACTTAATCTAACCTTAAATCTCCCAAAATAAACAACTACGCGGGGTTCTAGCTCATGCTAAGTTCACACACCCTGTCCATCATCCCGGATTAACATCTGCACCCGGCCGAGCCGACTATCTCTACAGGTCACTTCGGAAATGTATGGCTGCTGATGAATATTAACTAGCACCGTTTCAATTTCAAAGGAATTTATCTGTTATGAAAACTTTCAATGTAGACAAAATTAAAATTAGTAAAAATGTAAATAAAATATAGATGCATTTAATTTATTCGTATTCCCAGTTTTTTTAGTACGCCCTCATCCACTCATTCAAGTTGGAGAAGACAACATACTGATCGAAGAAAGGTGAGAAAGATACGCCCATAGTTCTCAAATAGTTTCCCTGTTGTGAAAGAACAAGTAACAGCATTGTAATTTCGTACTGTTCAAGTGCTTTACATTTTTTTCCTCTTTTAAAGCATTATGTATATATAACTAAAAGAATAGCCGTCCCAGAACAGAACAGAACAGTTTTGCACCACTTTTATGTCCCTTTACGAAGAGTAAAATCAAAAGATAACCAAACTAAACTTCATGTCTAAAAACATTATTCTAATTTTGATCAAAAACGATTACATAATTTTGATTTTAGAAAATGTCTAAAATTTAAGACTTAACCTTAAGAAGAAATTGAAATTCAAGGAAGCTGGCTTAATTGGTGTCTTATGACAATAGATCACATTCAATGCAAATCTGAAATATTTGAATTTTGAAATGGGACGTTGTTCCCATATAATGCCTTCAACCCCCCCTTTCAAATATGCCAAAGAAATAGAAATTCAGAGAATATCTATTAATTTATGCCTAATACCTATTGTTAAATTTCACAAAAAACGGAAGTATCTACATTTTCACGAAGGGCTTCCACACCTATTCTTACTCTCTTTGCATAAAAATAAATTAAATTAACTATAGCCTACATTACAACCCCTCATACCTAATAGCTGAGTTCCCAAATTCATAATGATCTGTTAACTAGTTTAGGAGTAAATCCTACACATAGAAATACATAAACATATACGCATAGCTGACGTTATATAGATAGAGAGATAAATTTCCCCATTAAATTTGTTTGACTTACAGTACGAATGGAACGGATAGTTGATTATTTTGTGTAATTTGTTGCACGGGGGGGATGGTGTTCAGAGGCATGGGTATATTCCAGACCGGTGCAGATGCAACAAAAGAATGCAACCATATTATAGTGCATTTTCAAACAGGATACAAAGATACAACCCGCAGAGTACACGAGCGAAGTAGTAGTAAACAAATTTAAATATAAGACAGCAAAATCCCACCCCTTAACTGTAGAGGTGCCCAGATGCCGAAAAAATTCTACTCTTATAGTTTCTTTCCTCAGATCGATGGCATTTGGAATTTGCTCCATGTTTGCCCGACTGTAGTAACATATAAAAATGTAAATGTAACTTGTTGCACAGCTTCCCACTTAGAATGCTCCCTAAAACTCTGGCCCCTAATCACTGTAGATCCTTACGTCTTAGTTACAATATGCGTTTTTTTAGGTGAATAAAAGTGTTTTTAAATATAATAATCGTCGAAAAAGGAAGCGAACGAAAGTAGAATCAGCCTCTTTTCTCTTTGACTCCAGACAAATGTGATATCGGAATATAAGATCTAAAAAACATATCAATTCATTTACGGAATAAAAATGTATGAATATTTTTTTATTATTTTCCCGACATCGCCAACGTTAAGACTATGTAAGTAACTTTTCATTTCTCTTCATTCATACACTTTTATTTAATCTCTATAATATGAGTTCGCGTGATTCTTTCAATCGACGCACATTAGAGCCAGTAAGCAACACTTCAACTCGACAATCACGCAGAAATATGTGTTACAACACAATATCCTGTTTGTTAGAATTTGAATAATAAAGAGTTCCCCGTGAGAAGAATGCAGAAAACTTGTAAGAAAACAGGTTTGAAAATTACACGAAACAAGAAATCAACAACAAATATCTACACCTAATTACTGATTAACAAGAGTTATCCGCCCACAACGAAGGAGAAATTGGTTTTAGGGGAAGAAACAAGAACAGTGTTGTTGTTTTAATCTCATGTTGAAAACTGGCATAAATCTTACTTTGTGTAATAAAAACAAAGAAGAAAACGCGGTCGTCTTTTGATGTCTACAGTTGTTTTCCTACGATAATACATTTGTATCTTTATGATAAAAAAATATATGTCGCCATTATCTCTTTAGATTATACAAATTACAAACAAAACTATTTATTCTACTTTGATTTCATTCGAAAATTCATAAACTCTGACATCTGTTAAGATACTCTTCTTGCATAACTAAAAATAATAAGTCTCGTTACTTCTACTGTATTCATGGAGATTATATAGAAGCAAAAAGACTTATTATTTTTAGTTATGCATAAAGAATTTTTTAACGGATATATCACAGTTTATAGTTTTCCAAAGAAATCAAAGTGAAAAAAATAATGGAAGTGGTTGTAACCCAACGGGTCATGGGTAGTTTAGTTTCTTCTAATTTCTTTTGACAGAATATTAAAACGTTCAACATTCTTGCCAGGAAGTTTTTGTCATAAACGCTGTGGCTAGTATATCTTCTATCTCGAGTTGAATCCTCCCAGACATTACCACCTCATTACCACCTACGTGATGAACGAACTTCCGTAATAAAATTGTGTCCGAGATGGGTATATTTGCTGAAAACACTACGCTCTATTCTAGACATGTTGGAGGAACGAACGCACACCTATCCAACGCAATGTTTGAAGCCTTAGAAACGGACCTCCAGTCTGTAGTGGAATGTGGACGTAAATGGATGGTAACATTTAATGCTACTAAGATAAAGCTCCTTTCCTTCAACAACTACAAGAAATTGACTTCAACCACCGATTGGCATTGCAAATAACACCCTACCTGAGAGTCCAACGTTCAAACTCCTCGGCCTAATATTCACAGGTAACATGAATTCGAATAAATACATAGAAGACATTGTCAAGCAGCTGAAATGAAGATGTGATCTATCTACAGCGCTAGAAAACTTCTTACGCCTTCCAGTACCCTATATCTCTACAAAGCCACTATTCGCCCATGCATGGAGTATTGTTGCCACATCCGAGTTGGTGCACCAACCACTAGTCTCTCTCTATTAGACAGGGTACAAAAACATATCCAATCTAATAGGTGCCGCACTGTCAACCAATCTCCTGTCCCTGTCCATCGTCGCAATGTTGTATCCCTATGCTTGTTTGACAAGTATTTCAATGGAATGGTATCCGATGAACTCGCGGCACTGGTGCCCCCTCGACGTTAATACTCTCTACCAACCCAACAAGCAGTAAAATCTCTTCATCCACCGATTGCCATTGCAAATAACACCCTACCTGAGAGTCACTGTAGAGGTGATCAGATGTCGGAAAGCTTTCTACTCTAATAGTTTCTTCCCTTGATCTGCCAGATCCCTGCTCCCGCTTCCCTAACTGTACTAACATGCAGAAATGTAAATGCAATGTGAACAGACATCTCGCTGCTCAACTCCCTACTTAGGATATCCCCGTAGGTATGGTCCCTAATTCACAGTATGCCCTAATGTCTCAGTGGCAGTGTGTCTTGTGTGGGGTGAATAAAAGTAATGATAAAAAACATCATGTTGTAATAACTGCTGTACGTAAAAGAATGGCGACAAACACATATGTATGAAAATATAATTGTATCTTTTTATTGACTAGTTTCAGCGAACGACTAGGGTGAGAGAGGTTGGAGAGAGCACGGGAATTGACGGAAGATGATCTCTCGAATTCACAAGCCAGCAGACTCTGTTCGATCTCAATTTGGACCAGTTGATTTATTGACAGTTGACATTTATGGACGCCCACGAATCCACAACTGCAACGCCCTTACGGGATTTCGCCTAGGCAGTGAATGTAACCACGACCCCCCCCCCTACGTAATGTGGCTTCCATCTATATTTTTTAATCATTTATCGACAGGTTAATTTCCGTCTTCAAATATCTCTGCATCAGATCACCGGATATTTATTTTCCGGACAGGTGACAATCAGTCTGGTTTTGTTTATTCCAGGTTATACAATCTTTCGTTATTCAAGTATTTCTCAATAATTAGTAAATATATTAATTCTTCGTATGAAATTTTTTGTCACTTATTCAACGTTAGCAACGAACAGCAGCGGCCACCAATCGAACAATATCTGAGCCGGGCACATTTTACGTAGGACAGACCACCCGTGCACACGGACAATGACTGCCGATCGATATTAAGCGCCCACTCGCCCGACAGGCAACAAGATGGCATGATTCGCTGCGACAAGATCTAGGATGGATTGGGATTAGGTTGGCACAGTACAAATGCTCTTGGGGCGTTTTTTAGTAATGCGTCACCACATGAAAGCAAAAAGCCACTCAAGGATAAGGGTTAATGAGATGAATTGATTATCAGTTGAATTATAAAGAATATAAATGAAATGAATAAAATATGATTGGGAGCAGCTTAAACAATTATTTGATGATATTTAATTTAAATCCGACTATGTATGCAAGAAAGCAGTCCCATTGTAATATGTTCCACAGGTTGGAAGTTCATGGAAAAACATTATATAAGATACGCGGAGGTAGAATGTAAAGTTATTTGGAGCTGTGGTAATAAGACGAGTTCTTGCTGTGAATGTCCTACAAACATGAATCAGTGATTGGAGCTCAGTCAAGCACCTTCCGTCGAAATAATAACGGCTTCATGAAACGTTTCTTGTGATCTACGCCGACCACATACTATCTGGCGATGACAGATTGAATAAAAGTTTTTTTAAACTCATCTTTACTAAATATTTGTGTCGCCGTTGGTGATTATAATGTTCAACAATTCTAAGAATGATTGCTTTTATATAAAGTCATTAGAAGCATTTGATTAAAGGTGATTTGTATTGATCCTTTCAATTATAGTATGTTCGTAAATTTTATAAAATGCTCATTGATTTTTTTTGGGGGGGGAGTCATTTCCTTAGTTGAGGCAAAAAAATATTATAGACCAGATGCCCAGTTAGGTGATGAGGACCAATGCTTTTATCAAGACACCATCTCTACATGATTGCCAATCAAGTCTGGTCTAGCGATGACAACAGCAACACACGAATAACTAATACGGGTGACCAAATATCCATAAAAAATGAACAAATTAACAGAATTTAAAGACAAACCAATGAAATAAATAATCATGAATTCAGAAAAATAGACCCTATATAAAAGATATTGGTAAAGGCAGACATATCCGGGAAACTCCATAAGCCGATAATAATATGTATAACGAACCCCTCAACAATGAAGCCACAAAATTATACATCAAACCAAGTGACGGAAAAACAAACATCCAACTCGCTAAGTACAATAAAAGTGACATAACTTTGGCGAACTCAAAACAAGAAACAAATATTTAATTCGCTCTGCTAGTAAACTTGCAGAAATGGCCAAGAAAGCGTCCTTAAACTTGATGCCATTTTGTTGATGTTATTTTGGTTTTGCTTTTTAATTGGGTTAGTTTGGAAGTTTATTTCTAAAATCCATCATGTAAAACTGACGTTAAACCAAATACGATGGTGATTGAATTCAGAATAACTTGATAATCCTACTCTCTCTTTGTAACCGAACAATTGTTCAGAATGTGTACGTATTTTAGAAATGTTTATTGAATTCAAATAACTTGATGACACACTCTTCCTAACGGAAAATAAGAATTCAGAAATTATAAAAGACATTTTTATTGAATTAAACTTATTTAACAAATAATGATTGTTCAGATCTCAAATGTATTTTAAAAATTCGTTGATTGAATTCAAATTACTTGAAAATCCTGCACTTCGTAACATACGATTTGTTCAATTGATGATGTATTGAAAAAGTTTTATCTTTCTACTTTGAGTCCAAATAATTCAGATAGTTTTATAGCGTAAGTAGAAGAAGATCCGTCTAAAGACACAGAAAATTAATTCACCGAACAGAACAGTTTTTCACCACTGTTATGTCCCATTACGAAGACTGAAATCAAAATATAATTATACTAAACAATATTTTTAGAATCCTTATATCATGGTTGATCAATTAAATAATTTTGCTTATAGAAAATATCACTAATTTAACGTATCTTAAAAAGAAATAAATACATATATTTTAGATAAAAGCTTAACGTAAAATCAACATCCACTTCCTGACCAGTTAGCGTTAAATTTAGACGTGTAACCAATTGTTTATTTTCTTCAATTTTTAGAGGAAAATTAGACCCTCTCTAAAATCTAAAATGTGTCATTTTTGTTTAATTCCTTTCTTGCGAATATTTTTTTCAGGCTGTTTACATGTAATCGCCCCCAAAAAGTAGAATCTGATTTGGGGGGAGAGCGGAGGTAAACTGCGATGAGTGTGATAGTAAAAATTTACTATAAATTGTTTCAGGCTAATTTCCCAACGGTATTTCCTTGAAAATAAATTTATGTCGGTAATAATAATAATTACTTACCTAAAGAAACATTTGTATAACATCAAATTAAAAAACAAGAATATTCTAGAGATATTTGTGGTTCAGATTTTTAAAGTGTCGTATCTGTTCTGATACTACACTTCATCTGTCCTCGGTCAGTGAAGGATCAGTCTTTCTAAACTGAAGCTTTTTTTGTTCCAATCAAGTGCTCCTGTTTGGGGAGCTGTATTTTCCCCACATTAAAAACCGACCTTGTGTCTAAATCTGCCATCGTGGGGAATGCATTAAATCGACACACTGTTTAGAAGGATTTAATATATTTATTTATTTATTTATTTATTGTTTTGTAAAATCAATAAAAAGCACAATAAAAACATTTTAAACTCGTGAAAAAGGTGTTCTTTTTTTAATTCTTATATATTTGTTAACAACAATTCTTACACTTCGTCGTAAACTTTTACCTACTAATTGTGACCTATTTGCGTACTACAAAACATGTGAATCCTATTAAATAGTAAGTATGTGTGTTTTACCAAGCGCTTGTCAGATGTTTTTCTTACGATATGGATGATTTTGAAAATATTAGCCAAGTGTAGAAACTTTTGTGATACTACACTTCATCTGTGTTGTCCTCGGTGAATGAAAAATAAATCCTTCTAGACTGGTGCAAATGTTGTTTGTTTTTTTTTCAATCAAGTGCCCCTTTTGGGGAGCTGTATTTTCCCCACATAAAAAACGAACGTATCTAAATCTTCCATCGTGGGGAAAGCATTAATTCGGCTAATGTTTCAAAGGATTAAACGTATATGTTTATTTATTGTTTTTCAAAATAAATTAAATCAATTGCTGTAGTCACATCCATCTTATTAATGGAAACATGTGAAACTCAAAAAATAGTTTTTTAAAAAATCTTATATATTTGTTAACAATAGAATTCTTATGAACCAACATCCTTTCACTTCAACCTATAGTGACCTATTTGCGTTAATAAATTAATTATATTGAATATGTTCTTTCTAGCGCTTGTTTTATATGGACGTGGTCCCTTGAACTGTTATAAAATGCAGGGTCACCAAATTGTTGCGACGTTTAAATTGGTGTTCAATGTTTAAAAACAAGACAAATATGTATAAATAAAAGATGAATGAAGGAAGTATGGAAAAGAGAAACACTATTTAAATAACACAATATATATATATATATATATATATATATATATATATATATATATATATATATATACAAATTAAAAGACATTAACTGTTCATTAAAATGTTCAGTTTGAAAAAGTAATAAAATTTTTATTTCTGTAATTTATAAGTGCGTATGTGGGTGCGACGGTGTAGGCATTTATGTGGTAGTTTGCGTTAGAACACGTAAGTGTATGAATATGTGTGTCGCCTTTTGTCAGGGTGCATAGTCGTACGAATGTGTGTGTTTGTGTGTGAGTTGAGAATATATAGGGCTTGTATGCATTTATGTGTGTGCCGCTTTTTGTCAGTAGGGTATGTAAGCATGTGGGTGTGTGTTGAATATGAATAGTAGTCGCCCGAGCCCCAAAGGGTCGAGGGAGTGGAAACGTTGTCCTCTGGTTCCGTGTGTTGATTTTTCCAACTCTTCTTTTCACAACAAAAATATCACCATATTTAAAGCACCTTGATTTGGGGAGCGAAAATTAGATTTTAATCGCATGGTGTGGCGGACGTATTGGGAAGCGTACTACGTGAGAGCTATTTTGGTTTTTCGCTGAATATGCCTGTGGGAGCCGATTTTTTTTAAAGGAAAATCTCATTTCTTTTTTAGATGGAATTTGGGCGAGTGGCTTATGTGTTTTCACTTACGCTGTCGGCCAGTCAACATTATGGTATAACGATGCATGTCCATCGTATAGTCTGAAGATGTTTTTCTTACGGTATAACGGATTTTCGAAATAGTAGCAAAGTGTAGTATGTTCTGGAAACATTATGAACTCTTAAAAATCTACTTATCTGAAGGCATGAAGCAAAAGTCGCCATTTAGAAAATGCTGGTTAATTGTTATAATTCTTTATATTCCGTAATGTGTAAATATGTACATGGAATAGGCAGTCACAACGGCCGGCAGAATTTAGTCTTTAAATCTGAATAACATGAATAGTCGAAGAATTGTCGTGTTGTATTTGACATTCAATCCAATATTCATGTATTCCGTTAATCAGTCATAACGCCTGAAAGAATGAAAGTGCATTTTGAATTAAAATGTAGTGTAGTATATAGACAATAGTACGAAAAGAAAAATAATTGCGGTGATTTAATCAAAATTCTCCTTATTAATAAAATGCTCCAGTGAATGGTAGCCAGAGTGAAAATGGCTGCGATCTTCCCTGTGAAAGACTTATTTGGGAGAAATAGATCACCTAGAAAACATTTGTAAAGAAAACTTGATGGGTGCATATTTTTTTAGAAACACGCATGAGGAATTGCCCTAAGTGGCTGTCAGAACAGATTAACATATAAAGATTTTTGTTCTCGAGTGATGATGATGATGATGATGATGATGATGATGATGATGATGATGATGATGATGATGATGATGATGATGATGATGATGATGATGATGATGATGATGATGATGATGATGATGATGATGCTGCTGCTGCTGCTGCGGCGGGAAAATTGACTTTGCTTTATTATATAGTTATACGCATACCTAACTTTATATAAATAGAGATGACCTGCACAATAACTGCGTCGCCCAGGAGTCTTTTTAGGTTCATTTTTGTTTGGCTTTTGCTTTTTTTAACTATGCCATTTCTTTATTATAAAATTATTATTTTCTAAGTATGAGTTTAAAAGTTAAATTTAATTATTACGCTATAGTTTTGTCATTTCATTATTAATTGAACCAAATTGTTATAAAAATATAATTATTTTCTTAAGCTTATCTTGTTTCAATATCTATTTATCAAATTATTGGATCTAAATAGTTTATAATAGATATGCTCAGAATTTGTAAGTCTAAAATGACATACTTTTCGACAGATTTAATGCTATCAAATTCCTTTAAATTTCGAAGAGTCACTAAGTAATTCGTTGGGTTTTTTCAATTAAGAAAAGAGTAAAATGACTGGCTTGTTTACTAAATGCATTCTGGTGGATTTTATTTCTGTTTAAGCCTTAAAGGACTGAAGGAAATAAGTCAACATGGAGATAGAGTTAACCAGAGTATTTATTTATGGAAAGTACAGGAGTAATGTGTTGTCAGAGACTTCTTCTGGCTTGGTAATCGCAACTCTGTCTGTTACCCTCATTATCACTATTCGTTGTGTCACGAAGAGTTCATATAGTGACGCAACAGGGTAGATCGCCATAACAATTCTGTAACTGAATTTTCGTTTTATTTTACTCTATTGCATTTTTTTACTTAAATATTCGATTGACAGGATTTTTTAAACAATGGGGTACCACTTACCAAAGATCGGGGAAGGGGGAGCACTCGATGATGAGAGTTGAAGAGATTGTTAGTAGGACGACGAACGCCACCACGAGAGGATGTAAAACAATGAGTCGAACACCCCCAAGATCACTTAAGATTAATTAATTATCAAAGAGGACGTCAGCAAGTGTTTGTTTACATTAGACTTGAATATGATCATGTTGTAATCGGTACGAAATCAGCCCCGTGGTATTTTGCTCCAGGGCGGTATGTTCTAGGGCAGAAACTTTGTTCGTGGAAGTTCCGTTTAGTTTTTGGTACACAAATAGAAAAAGGAAAGTTCTTTGCTGTGGTTGTTTCTAGGCGAGTTCTAGCTCTGAATGTTTTTTTTTGTTTTTGTTTTTGGTTTTTTTTTTATTAAAGTCGCTCCAGACAAGGCATGAAGCCACTAAGAAGCTAAAAATATATTTCAAGATCAAAAACTAGCCAACGATAAGTGTTAGATGGATAGATTCCAACCCAGAAAACAGCAGTTCTTCCCCGTTTGTAAGAAACATCGCACATGGAATGTGAAGACTAAAGGACATAATAAAGAAAGCGAGAGTCACGAGGCTGCCGAACCCAAGGTTCACTTTCTACTCTCCATAAGATAGAGAAGACTCGGGGATCGAGCTCAGTCGAGCACATACCATGAACATAACGATACAGTAGAGAGGATACGAAAAAATGATCATTTGATGTGTAATCATCAAAGTTCTGTTGATGCGAGTAACACACAGACACGAGAAGTGGTCACACAACTTAATCAATATAAAAGTGATACATTGTTATATTCATATTTCTTTCAGTTAATAATAAATAGTTGGAAAAGAGGTTCTAAATATACAACGATCAGATATTAAAGGTCGATCTTTTCGCAAGGGTTTCTCTGATTTTTTTTAACTCGACAAGCGTCACTTAACCTTAAAGGCTTCCAAATTATTAATCTGTTAATTAATGCAAAATTATACTTGTTGTAGAAAGAGAAAGAGGAGAAAGAGGCCATTATTTCCGTCTATATGCTAACCCATATTTTTAATACATATGTCTAGTAGAGTGGAACTGCAGCACTCCCAACCTCTTTATCGATAAAATTAAAAATAATACGCCCGTTTTTCTTTAATTCTTTTTTATGTGTATATTATACAATCCTTAAATTCATGTAAAACAAAGCGGTGAATGCAGCTATGAGATTTACAGTTACACCTACTTAGTATTTGCTGTTGTACACATGCGAGAGTTAGGCGGCGGCACAAAGGGCGGCGAAGAACTGTCACTCCCCGCAGCGACGAGTCTTCGATTCTTGGTTTTATTTACCTTCCAAGGAGGTTAGGCACAAGGCCAGTTTTATCTTACTCCCACAAGGTAAGATATGAACCACGGTCGGGTCGAGAAAATGGGACTTGAAAAGCCAGCGCCCGAGAAGGTGAGCACTCTGGCCATTAAAAATTGCCTGGGAAGCCCCGTCAGCATTCCCCGGTAGGGGCGCCTCAGGCAGTAAGCAATAAACTTACTCCTCCCCAAAGAGGGAAGGCGAAGCCTGGGAGGGTGGACCTCCTAGAACTGCACAGGACAGTCCCATAGACCGGCGTAAATCAAGCCCCGAAGGCTAAGACGATACCAGTCTATGGGGTGCAGTATCCATCGGAACAGATACTACAATTTGATCCCGGCCAAAAGGCCAAGAA
This sequence comes from Sepiola atlantica, assembly GCA_963556195.1. Taxonomy (NCBI): domain Eukaryota; kingdom Metazoa; phylum Mollusca; class Cephalopoda; order Sepiida; family Sepiolidae; genus Sepiola; species Sepiola atlantica. The sequence goes on along the minus strand of OY744526.1, from coordinate 80,065,779 downwards.
GTTACGAACGTCTTCGATTCTTGGTATGCTGGTGGAATGCAGTGTTTCCTTTGGACTCTGCGTGTGCTCTGCTTATATACGGTCTACCATATTCTTAAAGGTGGTATAAAGTGTAGAATTCAGGGCCGTATCCTGCTAAAATGTCCATATTCTGAGAAAATCAAGACAAACACTGGAAATTTTATCTTAAAATTAGTTTTTGCTTACATATTTACTATTGAATAATATTATTAGTTGACGAAAGATCACTAAGTTTAACCGTATATTAAATAAAGACGAAGATTTAAAGGTTGCAAAAAGAAATAAATCGTTTTGACACCATCTCTTGTTTGAGAGTAATACCATAACCAATTTCATTTTTAATAATTTACGTGACTAAAATAGAATTTAACCATAATTTGTTAGTTAAAAAAATGTTTGAGCAATAATAAAAATATGTTTCGAATTTTTTTTTTGGATGATAATTGATAATTTGTATTATTCGGATTACTATTTTCTCATTTGTTATTTTCACAACGTTTCGACCGATGTAACCGCCATATTTCTTTAGGTGCCTATTTTCAAACTTGGGAATCTTTATGTCGAACTTGGGAACCTATATGGAATTTCAAACTAAACATTTTAGTCAATTCATGAAGGGTAGATTGTTCTTGTTCCGTCATCCATAACCGGGTAGAAGTGCTAATTTATTATTATGTTATCCTTACCAATTATCGCCTGTAGTACGGATTGAACCTTCAACCTCTAGATAAAGGCGTGTATTAACACTCAGTTCTAAGGGAGAGTCTTCTAAGGGTTGAAGGTTCAATAACTAATAATAACTAAGAATAGCATAATAATAAATTAATTATAACTTATATCGGCTCAGGGCTGACGGAACGAGAACAATCTACTGCCGTGGATTAAATTAAGGGTTTAACTACAAATTCCGTCCATTTCTCCAAGTTCGACTCCTAAGTTCTAGGTCACAAATTCGAAAAGATATTGTACCTAAAGAAGGTCGAGGTTATATCGGCCGAAACGTTGTGAAAATAAAACCAAGATGAGAATAATAGTTCTAATAATCCAAATAATAACAAAAATAAATCATTTATTTTTTTTAATTTTTACTATTTTTTTTTAACGAGTAAAGAGTAAAATCGGTAAATTTGTAGATTGACATCTTCAGCTAAATCATACGCCCCCCCACTAGAAATTAGAGTCTACTTTTTATGCGATTACGTGTGAACACCCTAAAAAAACTTCGCGGAAAGAAGGAAAAATAACAATTAATTTAGAATTTAGGGTGGGTAATCAGTTTCGAATATAAATTAAACGTAAAATGATCCTCCATTTTCGGAACATTCTAACTTTTTAGGACGATTAACTCAATTTCTTTACCGCTAACCCAAAGTCGAAGTGGCAAAGTTGTAAAACCACACGTCATCACCTACAAAGGTAGAGCACCCTAAAAAAACGCACAGAATGTATTTCTCATTAAAAAGTTGTCCTAATAAATACTCAGAAATGGGGGATCATTTTAGGTTAAATTTATATGTGAAACTGATCCCCCGCTTTAAATTCTAAAATAATAGGTTTTTTTATTTTGTATTGTTTTTAGAGTGTTCACACGTAATCGCTTATAGAAAGTTAAATCTTACTTTGGGAAGAGGTGGTGCAGGGTGTTAATCTACAATAATACTGTAATAATCGAATTTTAAAGCAAACATCTCAAAAAACAAATAACGTTATTGTTTGATTTGAAAATAAAAGCTTTGAAAAAGATCAAAGGGAATAAATTGAAATAATTTATCTCTGTTTTTTACCTCGCCTCATAATTCGAGTAGAATTTGTTTTAAAAACTTGACTGCAGTTTTATGTAATATCAAAACAATGCGTTAAACCTTTCTGAAGCAGCAATCTTAGCCGCGAGTCGCCACTGGTTCAGTATAACTCCCACTGGTGTTTTGCTTTAAATAAAGCCCTCTCCACTCTATATGACGTTATTTCTTCACTTCATATCTTCACTTCCGTTCTCACATTTCTTCACTTCTGTTACCACATTTTGACTAATCTCTAATATGCTTTTTTCAATTTAACAAGCGTCTCGACCATGAACGCTTTCAGCTGACCTGCACTACAAATATCACCCGATAATCAAAACTAGCCACCTGATTCTGCTACAAAAATTTGTATTCTAAATTCGTGGTTAAATTTATCGATTGATTTATATTGTTTACACGAATAATCTCATGTCAACAAGTATATAAATTGAACAATTGCAGACAATTAAGGACTTTTTCGCCGTTGTTTTGATCTTTTTTTATATATATATATAACATTGGTGTTGAGATGATAACTCCAATCCACTGTGTCTCCAGCTTGCTGATAGGGAATTGCCTTCAAATATTGAGGGTAACTACGAATATACTGAATAAGTAGTGTTGGAGAAAATCATGTGGTTGCCATTTGGCAAGGCATGGCATCGGTCCGCCACTCTATCCGGATTAGTGGTGAAGACAAAGGAAGCAGCTTATTTGACATGAATTTATGCACCATCTGTTAAAAGTTGTATATGCAGTGTAGCAGCAAGTCTTAGCAACCTATACCAGAAAGAACAGTTGGAAATAAGTCATACATCATCCACTATGACTATGCAGTTTATACAGCTACATGCCTAGAAAATGTAATTGTTAAACCCGACATAGTGATATGGAACAAGAGGAAGAAAGCAACAACCCTAGTTGAAGTCAGTGTACTTAGTGAGTCTGGTTAAAACTGAACTGAGAGGGAGAAGATTACGAAATACCAAGGTCTTATGTGCGACATGAACAGAAACTGGCATCTTAGGAAGAGCTCAATCAGTACAGTAATTATAAGAACAACATGAAAAATAATGTAAAAACTACCTATTGAATATACCCGGTGAAGCAAGTGCAAGAGAGATACAAACAATTGCGCTTAAAGGGACGGTTAGAATCTTTGAAAGATCACTGTTGGAGTGTCTGAAATAGCGGCAGAATGTCTGGCATCCGGTAGGACGCCCCATCCTCACGCATTGTCTAGTAATCGGGACGTAAATTAACATCTAAATAGCAAACACGACGGCTATCCATCAGGCAGTCGAGTGAACTCAATAGGCGGGGCACAAAGTTATGCATTGTACAGAATGACGGCTTGTTGTCAACTTTACTTAAAGTACTTTATCTTGCGAGAACATTGAGTAATTATTTAGAAATAAATACTATCATAAAATAAACCCATATACACGTGTTTCATGCCAGACCTGCAATCCAGATCTATTTTATGAAAATCAATTTCCAAGACGAAATGAAGCTAAATATTAAATATTTCAACCTTTACTGAATTATTTTAAAAAAATAAAATAAAGGACCGGTAGAAAATGATAACTGGGATGTGTTCAAGTATATTTTGAATCTTTCTCCAGAAACATGTGTAACATTTCTTTACTCTAAAATTGACATTAAACAAAAGTATCATAAAACTCTGATCTGTCATTAAACATACACATATATATATATATATATATATATATATATATATATATATATATATATTTAAATGAATAAATGCGAAATATTTTCTCATCCATCACTACTATATCATAATCAAAACAGGTTACTCTAATTTAAATAATTAATACACCATAGTATTTAGAAATATACTATTTATAGTCGAGCAAAATTGCAAATACAATCTTTTGTTTATCTAATTTGCATAATTATATTTTAGACAGTTTAAAATAAATAATTGGTTAATGTTATTCGATTATAATTGGATTTTCCTATTTGCTTATATATATGGAATAGTTTTTATCGATATTACCAGTAATTAATTTAAGTAATAATAACAAAAAATTATTAAAAATCGAAACCATGTTCATTAATTTTCAAAAGACGTGCCCCTCCTCCTGCAAGGGGAATATTTCAAATTTTCCTCCGCCGCCTCCACAACAATCGACAAGTTTTTTTTAACAGAGCTAATTATTTTTATAAACCTCATTTTTAAAGCGTAGTTTTTCTTATAATAGCAGCATTCATTATAACTAAACGCTTTTAAAAATATATTTGTCTATTATTTCAGCATTTAATTTTCGTAGTTTTAAATTTTCCGTGAAAAATAAATAACAACAAACTTAAAGTTTAATGTTTTGTTTACAAAGCGTCGTTTCACTATTCTGTCCAAATTACGAGAAAAAAAGATTCATAGTATAAGTGTAGATTAACATCCTCCGTTAAATCACCTCACCTTGCACAAAACAAAAATAGATTCTTCTTTTTTAGGTGAGTACGTATGATCACACTTAAAAACTTGGCAGAAAGATGAAAAAACGCTTATTTTAGAATTTAGAGTAGCGATCAGTTTCGTATGCGCATTTAATTAAAAAGTGATCACCTCACTTCCGGACCATTATAGCGTTATATATATATATATAGTCTAAAGAAGCTTTGAGGCATTAAAAAAAAAAAAAATATGTAAAATGCAGTTTAAATTCCCAGACAAACTAACTAAATCCAAGATATTGCAGACTTAACATTTGTTGGAAAATTAATAAATGAAAAAATAAAAGTATAAAAAAAAAAAGAAAAAAAAGGGGGGGGGTAATTATCTAAGAGTGAAACAAAAACAGGAGACCTTAAGCGTCTAATATTAACACGGGGATCATCAGCTGTTTACCATGTAACTGTTTCGGAGATTTAAAAACAGGACAATTATAATATTCATGGCTCTCCAATGATACTGATTATACGACCATTTCCCCAATAATCAAGTGTCGAAGTAATTCAGCTTAAAATATCACTAATATATACATAAATAATAATAATGATAAAATAATAATAATAATAATAATAATATATTACCCTTAAGACTACCGTATGATATAGTAATTTGCATATAAAAGAACATTAATTATAACAATAAAAACAAAATAAATAAATAAATAGAAATTAAATAAAATAAATAAATAAATAAAAATATAAAAAAATATATATAAAAATAATAATAATACTATCTAAACACTACATCCAAGAACCATTCTGCAATATGGTAGCTAGCAATAAAATTATATAGAAAGTAAAGTTGCATTAAAAAAAATAAATAAATAAAGCTTAAGTACCTTAGGTACCAGAAAAGTAATTAGAGAAGAGGAAGGAAACCTAGCCATACAGATCTAAATACCCAATATATAGTCTAAAGAAGCTTTGAGGCATTAAAAAAAAAAAATAACTAAATCCAACTAACTAAATCCAAGATATTTCAGACTTAACATTTGTTGGAAAATTAATAAATGAAAAAATAAAAGTATTAAAAAAAAAAAAATTGTTTTTATTTAAACAGACATGTACAAAATCTGCGACACTGGCATGTCGATGCTATCGATCCACAGCAGCCAAACGCTGAAATCTCATCAGGTAGAATTAAGATTTGCTCCTACCCTGAGATGGTATTTGGGAATAAATTCCATAAATTTCATTAATTTAAAACTTTTAGGTAGAAAGCAAAATTCAAATACCATCTAAGAGAAGGATCTAATTCTAATTCTTCCTGATGAGATATCAGCTTTTGGTTGCTGTGGATCGATAGCATCGACATGTCAGTGTCGCAAATGTTGTACATTTCTGTTTAAATAAATAACAATCATATACTCTACTTGATACTGAGCACTTTTTATAAGCCCGGTTGAAATTCTTTAGATTCCTATCTCGTGGATATTTACTTTACCTGGGTTATATATATATATATATATATATATATATATATATATATATATATATATATATCATCCACAGACAGTTTTTTCGTAGTATCACGGTAATTCAACGTGATTAGATGAATGTGTTCGTCAAGATGGGATTTGAAACCCAACCACTTTTTCAGCAACCATGCACATCTTCACAAGTATAAAACATGCACATCTTAACAAGTATAAAACATGCACTTGTCTTCATATCTAAATAAAATACGATCTTTTTTATTATATATTTTGCTTTCTCTCTAAATGTTTAAAATTAAATAACAGAAAAAAGTCGGTTCTTTTCAACGATTGGCCAACCTATTTTCGAACCGGCATTGGTGTTTTATAAATAAAAACATTGAAACCCAACGCGTCGAAAGAATGATTCCCTTGGAGATAGTATTTTGATTATTTTGTTTAAATGTCAGTGAAGTTACGTGTCAAAATATCTCCATTCCTTGACAGCTTCTTTTTCTGTTTTATTTCAAAGTTGGACAATAAAAATGGCAGTTTTTTTTCTGTAAGTTTCAGAAACCATTAAAATGTTTACGTTTTTATCTTTCACCGAAAAAAAAAGAACTAATGTGAAAACTTTAGTTGTTTCTTTCTTTCTTAATTAATGGATTCTGTCTTACGGCGTAGACATTTATCTTCTACAGTGACAATGTACAAAGCTCATCACCAATTATCTCTCTCTCTTTTCAGATAAATTTCTTTAAATACACACAAAAGTTCATGTAGCAGTTAAATAGCGTAAATACGACTAGAGCTCATAATGCAATATAATATAAAAAATGACAAAGATTCGATTGTCATAATATATTTTGTACTTTTAACTACAAGTGAGCAGGGTTAAAGTAATACTTTTCGATTGGTCTAGGTGAAAAAAGAAAGGGGAAAAGGGATATGTAAATTAAATCAATATAGTTGTATTTTGATTTTCTTCGGTCTGATTGTGATGAATATACATACACTTTTCGTAAGTGTTTATGATATTTTGTTTATCAGATATAATATTTTGAGCAGAAACAATTGTCTGATAATAAAGTGTTGTTGGATAAAATCTAAAATGTTTTCTGAATTAGTCTTTCATATATATATATATATATATATATATATATATATATTAAACAAAGTGTTATAACAACATCCGGACCAAGGTTTCAGATCCGAGAAAATCGGACCTTAATCAGCGGAGTCGTATAGCTTAATGAGTGAGAACAACCGCCAGGAATTTCAAAATATTGTCTGTTGGAAAGATGGAACACTTTCAGATTTAAAATTGTCACGTGCGTGGAATATACGTAGTCAGTTATGGAAAGGTTTCAGATCAAAACAACAGCGACGCTGTACATAGAAAAAGCAAGAAATTAAATGGGAATAACGTTAACAGTTGGACAGATGGGAAACTAGCAGGTTTAAATTGTCACGTGCGTGGAATTACGTAGCCCGTTATGGAAAGAATTCAAATTTAACTAATAGAGACGCTATATATGTTATCGAAAGTAAATGGAGATAACGTTAAAAATAAAAATAAAAATAAAATTAATATCAAGTTAAAAATTATATTGAAACATTATGCTAATGCAATAATATATTACTAAAAATATTAAATAATAAATAAATCATTAAAATAAAACTTATAATTAAATAAATTATAATCACACCATTTATAAATTTATAAAGTCCTAAGGGTACTAATCATAAAATGTTTAAGGTCTAATAATAAAAAGGGGGGGATAAAGAAAGATGAAAAAAGAATGATGAAGAAAAATAAAGAAAAATGAAGAAAAATAAAGATGAAATAAATGTTAGATGAAATAAAGGATAACATTAAAATGTGTCAAAATAAAAATAAAAGATAAAAGACAAGAGAAAGAAAAATGGGGATATGGGGTACTCCACATCAGAAATTTTAAATTAGAATTAAAAATTTTAAAACAGTTATATACATAAATATAAAAAACAATCCATAATTAAAACATGCAATAATAGAAATCTAGTTTAGGGCCACAGTCGGGATACCATACAGTTCAATCCGAAATTCTGAAGCCGAATCCATCATCGTGAAATCCAAAATCCTATAGCGTCTCTATATATAGCGTCTCTATTAGTTAAATTTGAACCCTTTCCATAACGGGCTACGTAATTCCACGCACGTGACAATTTAAACCTGCTAGTTTCCCATCTGTCCAACTGTTAACGTTATTCCCATTTAATTTCTTGTTTTTTCTATGTACAGCGTCGCTGTTGTTTTGATCTGAAACCTTTCCATAACTGACTACGTATATTCCACGCACGTGACAATTTTAAATCTGAAAGTGTTCCATCTTTCCAACAGACAATATTTTGAAATTCCTGGCGGTTGTTCTCACTCATTAAGCTATACGACTCCGCTGATTAAGGTCCGATTTTCTCGGATCTGAAACCTTGGTCCGGATGTTATTGTAACACTTTGTTTAATATTAATAAATATCATGCTCTTATAAATTATCTAGTTATTTTTACTTTTGCATTAATATGAGCAATCTGCTGTGAAACTCTCCCAATTAAGAAATACGGTATATATATATATATATATTATTTTTCAATCATCATGCTCTGAAAAATTCACCACCAATAATCTTTGTCCTTGTGTTCATACGTTTCCGAAATTTCAATTTTATTTTCATCCACAGCATAGAAGAATGACAATTATGCGAATATCTTCATCAGCACAATAATTATTTATCAATACGTACAGGCAATATATAATTGAATTATCCTATTTTACTGTTATGCTATGAACAAAAAATAAACACAAACTAAAACAAAACAGTTATAATATATTAGCTCTGTTTTAATCTAATGGTTAACCATTAAGCTTAACTTTATCTGCAGTATTTTTGGTATCCTAAGTCTAAGTCTTTGCAGCATTCATTCTATTTTATTGTTATGATCTCCTTGTGATACAGCTTAAGATATCAACAATTGACAACTGTGTAGAGTCAAATACACGCCAATATCTTTGCTTTATATATATATATATATATATATATATATATATATATATATATATATATATATATATATATATATATTAGACCTCTTCAAAATTGACCTTTTTCTTCAAACATATCGAAACTGATATTATTCCCATTCTCCAAGGTCTAAATTAGCTAAATATACCAGTTATTGTGATCTTGGACCTTGGCTATGCCTGCCTCAAGAGCCATGTAATTTTATTGTTGACGTTTTTCAAAAACGCTGCAAAATTTGGGATATTATGTCCTTATTTTCATTGTAGCTTTCCAGCGGTTGATGCTATAGCATTAAAAGTGGTACCAAATGAAAGCTAATAAAATTTTCTTGCATATGGTAGTAAACACATGAACACATGTGTTAATTTTAATTAATTTTAATGCACAAACATATATATTTTTATGCTTGGAAAGGATGCCATCATATAATACATAACTTTATCTCAAAAATGTTACTCTTAATGCATGTATATAATTTATTATCACTAAGTATGTTTTATCTCTTCATTTCAGATTGTAAGTTAAAGCTGATTTGTTAAGATTTGTGAACTGCTGACAACATGGCATCTGGAAAACAACTATGCTGTGGGAAAGTGGTCAGCGATACAAGTGAACGGGATGAACCAACTGAAAAGAGAAGAAAGGTGGTAACTCCTGCCACAAGGTCATTCAGTGATGTGTATCTCATTGGGCAACCCAGCTCCAGCATCAGGGGCTCTCAACTTCCTACTAATCGCCAGGTGTTCCAGTATTTCCTGCATTTGAGGAATGATAATCCCAACAGTGACAATAGGTCTTTAGCCCATGATACAGTGGATGTCGTTTTGCCATTCTGGAATATGGCAAGGATTAAAACACTAACTAGACCAAATGCAGTCAACCGTTTCATGATCCTCCATGAAAAGTACAGGAAAATTGTTAAAAACAAGGGAAGAAATAACAAACCAGAGGAAGAGAAACGAGCTAACTTTCTGAAGGACTTAGACAAGTTATTTGATATTGGAGCAAAGGATGTTGTGGAGGAGATAAGAAGCAACAGGCTGCTCACAAAGGAGACCAAGGAAGAGGACGTCAATTTCTACTTGGACCAACAGACAACTCGCCTGGCACACATGTCAAGTCATGATAAGGTGTTTGAGAAGAAGTCTAGAGAGAAAAGCTTCCGAGAAGAAAGAGAAGAGAGAATGTTATCATCAGTGACTGCTGCAGCAGCAGAAGTTGGGAAAATTTCAAGTGATGAAGACCCAGAGAACAGTCAAGGCTCTGGTACTAGTGAGGGTTCAGAATACACTGAGACAACACCAAGCTGTTCATCAAAACCAAGTACGATAACCTTACACTTTCCACACTCAGTTATGACCAGTGAAGAGATTTGTAGCACTGCAGATCGGTTGTCACTCTCTGACAACCAGACTACAGCCATGGTGTCTGCAGTGTTGAAGGCAGGAGGCGCAGATCTTGATGACTTTGTTATATCAGCCTCTACTACAAGACGAAATAGGATAAGCACTCGTCATAACTTGTGCCAAAGTTACATGAATAACTTCAAGGAAAGTCCGCCAGATTACTGCACACTACACTGGGATGGAAAACTTCTACGGGATGTTCTTGGTGAAAGATACCCAGTGGAAAGTCTTGCAGTGCTCGTCTCTGGTACTCCACACTATGAAGAAGGGAAGCTGCTTGGTGTGCCCTTCATAGAAAGTTCCACAGGAATCCAACAGTGTAATGCTACATTGGAACTGATAGAAGCATGGGGTCTCACAGACAACATTGTAGGCTTGGTATTTGATACCACAGCAAGCAACAGTGGCATCAACAAGGGTGCAGCAAAGCTTATTGAAGAAAAACTAGGCAAAAAGGTATTCTACTTCGCTTGTCGCCATCACATATCAGAGGTAATAATTGGAAGTGTATGGGAGGCTGTGTTCAGCAAGGTCAAGAGTCCTGACAACCCAATGTTAAGCAATGTGAAAGAGAAGTGGGACAAGTTGGTTAAGGACTGCCCAAGAATTCTGGGCCTTGTTGAACAAGACTTGAAACAGAAGAAGACAAGCACAATTGCAGTCTTAAGCAATTTCCTTGAGGAAGCAAGTCCGAGGGCAGATTACAGAGAGGTGGCAGAGCTGTGCCTGATCCTGCTTAGTGAGGAACCTCCTCGAGGTATCCACTGGGCCAAGCCAGGTGCCATTCACCAAGCCCGCTGGATGGCCAGGAACATTTACTGTATGAAGATGCTCATGTTTTCCAAGGAACTAAAATACAACACGGACACTATCTTCAAACTGGAGAGGATGAACAAGTTCCTGACCTTATTCTACACCAGCCACTGGGTGACCACCACATCTGCAGCTGATGCACCTATCCATGACCTCCAGCTTATGAAGAACATGCTGCAATACAAGCCGTATGACTATGAACTGGCAACCTCTGTTCTCAAGAAAATGAACAACCACCGCTGGTATCTGACCCATGAACTAGTGCCATTCACCTTGTTCAGTTCACATGCCAGCATGACCAAGTCTGCAAAAGAGAAGCTCGCAGTCAAGCTGTCAGAAACAGAGAAACCTGAGAGTTACAGGAAAGGCAAGCCAGTGTTTCCTGTCATCAATGCAGCTACAGTTCTCACAGACCTGGTAGGGCCAGAGTCTCACTTTCTGTTTGATGCTCTTCGAGTGAAATGTGACTGGCTCACTACTCCTGCTGACACCTGGGAAGACAATGACAGCTACAGGAATGCACAGAAGTTTGTGACCAATGATGTGGCTGAGAGAGGTGTGAAACTAATGAGTGACTTTGCAACTCAGATCACAAGTGACCCAGAGCAAGGAAGCTGCTTACTACAAGTTGTGGAGTACCACAGGAAAAAATTTGACAGTTTCAAAAAAGCCACATTGAACAAGTGATAATACATGTATTAGTAACATCTTATCTGACAGTTTCTTATGCAATATATGTGTCAGTGCAGTGCTATCATACTACCAAACTGATTTTTTGTAGTGTCCCAGCTGTTTGTGCATTAAAATTAGTTAAAATTTACACAGGTGTTCATGTGTTTTATTGTGCTTACTACCATATGCAAGAAAATTTTATTAGCTTTCATTTGGTACCACTTTCAATGCTATAGCATCAACCTCTGGAAAGCTACAATGAAAATAAGGACATAATATCCCATATTTTGCAGCGTTTTTGAAAAACGTCAACAATAAAATTACATGGCTCTTGAGGCAGGCATAGCCAAGGTCCAAGATCACAATAACTGGTATATTTAGCTAATTTAGACCTTGGAGAATGGGAATAATAGCAGTTTCCATATGTTTGAAGAAAAAGGTCAATTTTGAAGATGTCTAATATATATATATATATATATATATATATATATATATATACAGTCATCCACATACAGACTGTTTCGCTGTTTCACAGCTAGACCAGTTAGTGTCTCAAGCCGGGATCGAAACGCAACCGTCGAGCTGACAGTCGGCGATATAACCCTTACGCCATCATGCGACACTGACTGAATGTAAGAGATATCTCAATGTAACGAAATGTAAACATTGCAAATGCCTGAGCTCGAAATTAGTTTTACCTAATGAGCATTGCCTTAAAGCTATATATATATATATATATATATATATATATATATATATATATATATATATATATATATATACTAAGTCAAGTATCCGTCTATGTCGGGTTTCTCAACTTTTCTTGAACATTATAGATAAGATTAGAAGTTAAAAAGATCTATTTAATATTTGTCATCAAATTTTTTATTGTTTTTAAATCATTCAGGTTTATGATGACAGTCAATATCGGTTAGAAAATAACTGGAACACTATAGTGGAGTATAGTGTGAGATTAGAACACTGAAAGATGGCATAAAATATTCAAACTTAAAGTTAACGCTTATCAATGTGGCCACCGATCAAACGAAAATATTTTCTCTTTTTAACTTATTCAAACTGCTTTTCTGAACTCAGCGTACAGATACAACATTTAAAATCTTTTTACCTCCCCGCATAGATGAAAATAGTTTGATTATCTAAAATAAATAAATAAACATAAACAAAAATAAATATAAAATATAAAATTATAATTAAAATAAAAATATATTAATGAATCAAATATTTTTCATATATTTCTAATTTAAAAAATGGATAAATGTTTTCTCTAATACATCAAATACGTACGATGATTTGATGTGAAAAGAATAAACGAGTTGTTCATAAAAGGGTTTCAAAATTAATCAAAAGTGTTTACTTATTTTCATAATTTACCTTGACTTATTTATTTTCTTCCTGGTAAATGCATTTTGATTAATTTATGAACAAGGCAGCAATTTTATCAGTTTGTTAATAGTTGAAAAACATGAGTTATTTCGTAACTTTATTTAATTTACAATGAATTTGAAGCATTTGAATTGTGGGATAGGAAGTCATTTCTCGCTTGAAAATCTTTAGCAAATTATCGTGCATTAAAATAGTGCCAGTTTTGTGGGAAACTATTTAAATCCATTCATTTTATAGAGATTAAAACAGTATAGGCATAGGTAAAACAGTCTACAGGTTTATAACAATGTTATCCAATTCATAATTTAATGACTAAACGATACACTAATAAGTAAAAAATAACTTTTATTATTTTAAAAATAATTTGGTAAAAAAAACGGCATATATAAATTTGTATAATATTGTATATACTTGAATATCAAATTAATTCATGATAGAATAGTTAACGGTTAAAATAACAACAATCTAGAAATAGAAAAATATGTTGGTTCACACCTCCATTTAATCAACAAAAATTCAAATTGACAAAACATTTTTTTAATTTGAAACAACGAACACATTTCAACTAGTATACTCAAAAAATATCCAACACAAATACACTATAAATCCGTATTAATTGTATAGTTAACATTTAAAGATTATAAGAAATCGCAAAATTAATTTAATAAATAAAAGTAATTATAATATATAATTTAAACTGGATTATATCAACAAATTGAACAAATTCTGATAACAAAACCACATATAATAACAACGTATAAGTAGTACCCACTCACACTTCAAAACTATTTTTGGTAACTACGTAACCACATATATTCATTCAGAAAGATTTGACTTAAAACTTGTCAAACTAATTTTGAAAATTCTAAATCCCAAACTTGATGCGAAATGTAAAATTTAATTTTCATAGAAATGTTTGTACTATTTAAATGATTCGTATTTTTCTTATATTAATGAAAAATAAGTTATTATAAAATTTCATTAAAGAGCTTATCTATTAAATAATCGTTATGAAATTATGATTAACTGTTAAACAAATAAAAGTTGTTTTACTTATAATATATAAGTAATATGAAGGGTGCCCATAAAGTTTCTTTACAATTAAAATGTTCTTTTAATTTTGTGCCTTCTCTAGATAAGTAGCCATTTCATAGGGGTTCACTTATCAGTTTTCCTTCAATTAATAAAATATCTGAAATACAAAATATTATTATTACAAAAAGCTTAAATAAATAATGTTATAAACAAAATACATCTGGTGGAGATATCTCATCGTAATAATATTTTAAATTGTAAAAACACTTTATGGACACCCTTTATATATTTTGGTTTTAAGATGATTCGCAAATTTGATGACAGGAGTAATATATCTGTTAGTTTGATGTTGTTTGCATAAATGACATCCAGTTAATTGGTACAACAATGAATTCTGATTGTCTCGTTCAAATAAGAATATTGAAGAGAAAAAAAGACGAGAACGGAAAAACGTTGAGACAATTCAGATGGTTATTTAGTCTATGTTTTACAGAGTTATGCTTAACTTCAACACTTAGTTATGGCATTTGTCTCTGAGAAAACCAATATATGCATTGCTAGTATAAGGGTACAAGTTAAAACGATCACGATTTCACTAGAAATTATAGACAGGTTTTCTGTACGTTTCCACAGAGCATGCATGTATTCGAGTGCATTAGCTTACAAATAGTTCGAAGGTGTTTAACTAAACGTATATGCATATAGTGTGTGGACTTTTGTGAATAGTCTTGCGATGTTGGTCGGTGCACGTATTTATAGTGCAGATGCTTTTGCAAATAATCCGGATGTGGTACTGGACACATTTACTTTAATGATTGTAAAGTAGGGAAGTTTTATTGTGACAACACTTACATAATTTTACCAAACGGCAATTAAATAATTCATGGGCTAGGTTTATGTACGTATAGCCAGACTCTCATCTATAAAAAACTTTACATATTTAATGTCGTGTTTGTAATTTGAAGCTCTTGTCCTAACCTTTCAGTTTATCACTCTACAAATGCTGCATTTCTCGTTTCCATCCTAGAAGCATGTAGAAAAGCAGCATTGTGTGGATGTGGCACAAGGCAGGCAGATGCACACTTTTTTGCGCGTCCTTGTGCTAAACAGGACTAAAAATAGAGAACTAAAATATATTTTTCCCCGCCACTAATAAAGGGGTGACGTGCTTCAAAGAGATACGTAACTGGAGAAACTTCACTACCATCTCTTATGTGCCGGATTAAATCGACCTTGTTATGAAACAACTGAGAGTCACGAAGTGCAACAGGCTAGCGGGAAAATAACCTGTAACTGACGTCAGCCACTCAAAGGTTGAAACCGCAGCGTGTACAAAAAGTAGGGTGCCATGATTGACACAGTCTGATTGGATTCGCCTTTCTTTTTTAACTTTCTTTCTGAGGTTAGATCATTCCTTCATTTCTTTCTCTTGTTGAATTATTTCTTCTTTTCCTTTCTGTGTTAATAATTATTTCCCACTTCTGCACAAAGCAGCAAGCGAGACGGTTGTTCCCTGTTGAGCGTGACTTATACGTGATTAAATGGAACGAATATTACTTAAAAATTGAATTCTATATTTTATTTTAAAAAGACAAGAAAATGTCTTGTTCAGTTTTTATCAAGTCATTCCATTTTTCAGCTGCAGAATTCAATAATTGCTCGTCCTCGAAGTCAAGAGAATTAATTATCGGTAAATAATTAATGATTAATTCCTAATGTGACCGGATTATCTCCTAGTTCGGGCATAGCTGCGAAAAAAATACAGATTCCACAGATCTTCAGACCCTCGTCAACCTTGAGATCTCTGGGTGTTTTTTCGTAATTTTAACATTTTCTTTAGTAATTGTTACTGAACCGCTACTACTACTAATAATGATAATATTAATACAACTACAACTAATACGAAGAAGAAGAAGAAGAAGAAGAAGAAGAAGAAGAACTTAAGGAAGCTAGATTACTTGGATAAATATACAAATCGTGTCCCCCCCCCCCTAAAAAATACAAAATACACCTGATACCAACCTCGGTTGAGACCATGAAGAGAAATCTTAGAGAGTCCTAGAGAGTGTAAAAAGCACTTCCATTCCCTTAAACTGTTCTTAACGATAAAGGTTCTGGTTCCAGGTCTTTCTTAGTGCAATGCATTTGCCGTTCTGTAAACTTGAGTAGGTACTATTACACTAAAAATTAGTCGTATGAAAATATTCAGCGGTCGTGCACGACGTGTTCAGGCAATGTGAAAAAAAGAGTTTATTTCATTTGTTTGAAAGAAATCTTGAAATATTTATCAATTAAATACCAAATTTTCAGATTATAACATTATTTTATTTGCTATGCACGCTTAATGTAAAAAAAGCCTTCCTAAAGTAAATATTTCCCGACCACTTTTCCTTGATCTCTCTAAAAATGTTTGCCGATTTATTTTGTTTAAATCTTCGGATTACTATATCGATTAAACATCAAATTCTTAGATTACAAAAAATATTTTTAATAATGTACATGGTTACTCTTATAACTGTTTTTTTTTTTATTTATTTCAGTTAGCTCTTAAAGATTAAGGGGACCTATCCTGGAGCTGTGGTGGTCGTCATGCCTTTTTTGGTGATAACTTCCTCCACAAATAAAAATTAAAATAATAAGAAGAAGACTTACATGCAAAACCAACGGAAGTTTATTCACTGAAATAAACCATTAACAAATAGAACATATTTCTTTTTGTAATGAGTTCAGAAGTCCTTTCTTTAGTTTCAGGGTAAGTAAAAAGGAGAATGTCTTTTGTTTTGTTGAAATGCTCATATGTTATAAAATGTTAAGAGAGGCAATAGGTAATGTTCGCCTGTGAAATTGTACGAAGCGCGCGAAAGGTGAAATGGAAGAGTGATAGTAAGACGCGTGTAACCTCCGAATGAAGAGTCAGTTGAGAGAGAGGGTTTGATGTTTGTGTGTGCTTAAATACTATTTGGATAGGCTCCAGCGAGCTTAAGGAGAAAAGTTTAGAAAAATGTCTTTGGAGAAATCCCATTGGACAGAAATATCACGTGGTGTGCTCCCTACTACGTCCGCTCGTTTTGAGTTGATTTAATATATAAGGCCACGCCGGAATTTGCGTGGGCGTTATTTTTTATTTTTCACGCGCCAATACAATTATATTCACACTGCGCGCCTAAATTGTATTTATCCCAAACAACAATTTTTATCCGAATCTTAACCGTGTCAACTGGCACAATACTCCCTCCAGATTGAAAAAAAGGAAAAAAATATATATATATTTTTTTTTTTTTAATATGTAATGTATTCCTTGAAATGTTTCGGCCAGTGGACTTTCCTACCTGTTTTTGTCGTAGGTTTGATGTTCCCGTCATTTTCTGCTGGACTCCCATGTTCTAAGGGAATTTGTTCTGGTGAGGAAATTGTCTGAGGGTGTTCCTCAATGTATGCTGGTTTAATTCGGTCGATCGCGATGTTGTCTTTCCTGTTTTTCCTTTGGACAGTGAAATATTTTTCACTTCTGTCCAAAACTTGGTATGGTCCTGTGTAATTTGGACAAAATGGCTTTTTGACTGTATCATTCCTAATAAATACATATTTGCATGTGTGAAGGTCATTTGGCATATGTGTTTGTTTGTCAGCCCTCCTGGTGGGTGTAAATTTGAGAGAAGACATTTTGTTCTTTAATTCCGTCACAAATGTATTTGTGGGTGAAATGTCTGCGTATGCATCAAAATATTGTCCAGGTAGTGTGACTGCTGATCCAAAAACTACCTCCGCTGGCGTGCTTTGTAAATCCTCTTTTATCGTGTTTCGGATCATTAATAGGATTAATGGTAAATTATCTGACCAGTCTGCGTTGTTATGACTCGTAGCCAAAGAAGTTTTTAGCTGTCTGTGGAAGCGTTCGACGAGGCCGTTCGAGCAAGGGTGATAAGCCGTTGTCTTTATGTGGGTTG
The DNA here is from genome assembly GCA_963556195.1 of Sepiola atlantica. Taxonomy (NCBI): domain Eukaryota; kingdom Metazoa; phylum Mollusca; class Cephalopoda; order Sepiida; family Sepiolidae; genus Sepiola; species Sepiola atlantica. Next base: position 80,047,745 of record OY744526.1, on the reverse strand, counting down.
TTCCCAACAATTGGTTGAACTCTGCGAAGAGTTTCGATTGAAATTGCGAGCCTCTGTCCGTTGTGAGTACTGACGGTACTCCAAAAATCGCTATCCAGTCTTTTAATATTGTTCCAGCTACTGTCGCCGCCGATGTGTCCTTCACGGGTATGGCTGTTGGCCATCTGCTGAACCTGTCGACTATGGTGAGAATGTGGGTGTGTCCTTTCGAGGGGGGTAATGGCCCCACCAAGTCAACATGGATATTGGTAAACCTAGCATCTGGCGTACTGAAAGTGCCCAGTGGTGACTTTGTATGCCTGTGTATTTTATTCTTTTGACAGGATACACACGTCTTGGTCCAATTTCGAATATCTGTATTCATTTTCGGCCAAACGAAACGGTCTGCTATTATTCTTACCGTGGCTCGTTTGCCTGGATGAGATAAATTGTGGAAATGTTGAAAAACATGTCGTCTGATGCTTGGCGGTATGTATGGACGTGGTTGTGTTTTTGCTGTATCACAATAAAATGTTGTTGTACTAAAAGGTACAGGCATTTCCTTCGGTTGCAAAGACGTTTTCTGTTGTACGTCAGTGAGTGTCTCTCCGTCTTTTGTTCTTGTGCAACTAATTCCATACTCAGCGAACTGGAATTTATCGAAGTTATTGCAGCTCGTGATAATGCGTCCGCCACGATGGTTTCTTGTCCCTTGACGTATCTGATGTCTGTAGAATATTGAGCAATATAATCAAGATGTCTGATTTCTCTTGGGCCATATTTATCTACATGTGTATGCAGTGCATATGTTAACGGCTTATGGTCAGTGTAAATACAAAAGTTTCTTCCTTCTAACAGATGTCTAAAATGTTTAATTGACAAATAAATTGCTAATAGTTCCCTTGAAAAGGTACTGTACTTTGTCTGTGTTTTGCTCAGTTTGGCTGAAAAAAACGAAATAGGGGTCATTGTATTCCCTGTCAGTTGGTGTATAACTGCTCCTACAGCTATGTCTGATGGGTCTGTTGTAAGTGTAAGTTTCGATTCCTCACTGTCCTTAATATTATTCAATTTTGTGAAATTGACTAAGGCAGTTTTAGCTTGATGGAAAGCTTTTAAAGCTGATCCTTCCAGTTTTATTTGTTGGTTTTTCGTTTTGTTCTTCAATAATGACGTTAACGGTGCAAGGATTGTGAAACAGTTGGGTAAAATCGTCTGTAATAATTAATTACACCTATGAAGCGACGAATTTGTCTAACAGACGTAGGTTGTGGAAAATTCGTAATGGCACTTACTTTTTCGGGTAATGGTGATATTCCATCCTTATCAATTGAATGTCCGAGGAAATTTACTTCTTGCTGACCGAAAATACATTTGTCCAAGTTTATTTTTAAACCGTAATGGGACAGTCTTTGGAAAACTTGTTCCAAGTGTTGTTTATGTTCGTCGAGGTTTCTACTAGAAATTAGGACATCGTCCACGTATGCGAATACGAATGGAAGGTCCCTAAAAACCTCATCTATTAACCTTTGGAAGGTTTGACAGGCGTTCCTAAGTCCGAATGGCATTCTGACGAATTCGTAAAGTCCAAATGGCGTGGTCAGTGCTGTTTTATGGATATCTTCTTCCGCCACCGGTATTTGGTGATATGCTTTCACTAAATCCAGTTTGGAAAATACCGTGGTGTTTTGCAGTCCGATTGCGAAATCGTGAATGTGTGGGATAGGGTATCTATCCGGTACAGTTTGTGCATTTAATCTCTTGAAATCGCCGCAAGGACGCCATGTTGTCGCGTCTGATTTCTGTACCATATGTAGAGGAGATGACCACGCACTTTTGGAAGGTCGAATAATTCCTTGTTGTAACATGCGTTGGAATTCGTCCTTTGCGATCTTGTACTTATCCGGCTTCAAACGTCTGGGGGTGGCGTAGACGGGTTGTCTACTCGTTTTAATATAATGTCTTGCATTATGTTTAATATCATCCGCGACTGTGAATGGCTGAGTAAGTTGTGGGTATTTTTGACACAGCCGACGAATGTACGTCTCTTCAGGAAAGGCAGAACTAATCCCAGTAGACTGGTATCTTGTGGTGATACCTTTAATTACGACTTTTGTTTGGTTATCAGTCAGTGTGCGATTAGTCATGTCTACTGATAGATTAAATCGTGCTAGGAAATCTGCTCCTAATATTGGTGTCGTCACGTTGGCTATGGTAAAAATCCACGAAAATGTGCGACGCAAGCCGAGATTGACGCTTAAGTACTTTTCACCGTATGTCGGTATTTGTGTGCCATTAGCTGCCTGGAGGTGGTAAGGCTGTGGAGTAGCTTTCTGTTTACCTAGCGCTGGTATCACGCTTATTTCGGCTCCGGTGTCTATTAAGAAGTTATATCCGTGATTACTGTCACGAATGAAAAATAGACGACCTTTAGTGGAAAATCCAGCAACAGTTGTCGTCACTACTGGCTGGAATGATCGTTTCCCTGATTCTTGTTTTCAAAAGTACAAGGATAAGTGCAACGCCTCGCTTCTGTGCCGAATTTTTTGTGGTAAAAACAGATTTAGTTCGCTCGTTCTCGTGTGTTGCTTCGACCTCTGCTAAAACTTCGTTTTCGGTAGTTAGGTCGATTATTAAATGAGTAACGACGGTTTATTTGCATTAATTCCTGCAATTTACGAGTGAGATTTTCGATCGTAGTTTTTAGTCCGGCCACTTCGTCGTCTCTCGTCTGTTTTGGCTGTGCTTGTGCTGAGTTTACTTTGCGGCTCCTCAGATTTTCATGAATTCGGTCTGCCATGTCGGCGAGCTTTACAGTGCTTGTCTCTTCCGTTGTGGGTGCCAGAATTTGTACTGTTGTGTCTGGGAGTTTATCCAGCCACAAACTTCTCATTATAGTTTCGGACATTTTGTTGTCTCCTAGCAATGATCGCATGTATCGTAAAAGTTGCGACGGTGTGCGATCTCCCAATTCTACTTGGGTGAAGAGATTGCGTAACATTGTCTCGTTTGATAAGCCAGTCCGTCTCAAAATAGCCTCCTTAAGTTCATCGTATGGATTATTTTCTGGTACGTTCTCCAATAAATCAGTCACTTCCTCGGCGACGTCTGCCGGGAGTTTTTCAACGAAATAACAATACTTGGTTCGCTGAGACGTAATCCGTTTTGCGTCGAAAAGGGCCTGGATCTGGATAAACCACGTCTTTATATTGGTGGGATTAAAAGCTGGAATATTTAGCGTTAATGTAGCTAGAGGTGTTTCAACGCGGGGAGCTTCCATTTTTCTGTTTTCCGTTTGAAAATGATTTTAAAGCCTTTAAACTGTCGGTTGATTTGTTTAATTTCGATTTAATAGCGACTATCGGCATAACTCGCTAATTTGTTGTTATATTGTACTGAGATCCACGCTTCGTCTGACGGCTTGTATCATCCCTTGAGATTCGCATCGTCTTTTTACTTCCTTTGAGTGTTACCGCACGCATGATATCGCCAGTAGGTTAGGAAACCGCGTGTAGCTTATAAGGAGATTCCGTTGTGCATGCAATTTTCTAAGTCTGGGTCACCAACTTGTGGTGGTCGTCATGCCTTTTTTGGTGATAACTTCCTCCACAAATAAAAATTAAAATAATAAGAAGAAGACTTACATGCAAAACCAACGGAAGTTTATTCACTGAAATAAACCATTAACAAATAGAACATATTTCTTTTTGTAATGAGTTCAGAAGTCCTTTCTTTAGTTTCAGGGTAAGTAAAAAGGAGAATGTCTTTTGTTTTGTTGAAATGCTCATATGTTATAAAATGTTAAGAGAGGCAATAGGTAATGTTCGCCTGTGAAATTGTACGAAGCGCGCGAAAGGTGAAATGGAAGAGTGATAGTAAGACGCGTGTAACCTCCGAATGAAGAGTCAGTTGAGAGAGAGGGTTTGATGTTTGTGTGTGCTTAAATACTATTTGGATAGGCTCCAGCGAGCTTAAGGAGAAAAGTTTAGAAAAATGTCTTTGGAGAAATCCCATTGGACAGAAATATCACGTGGTGTGCTCCCTACTACGTCCGCTCGTTTTGAGTTGATTTAATATATAAGGCCACGCCGGAATTTGCGTGGGCGTTATTTTTTATTTTTCACGCGCCAATACAATTATATTCACACTGCGCGCCTAAATTGTATTTATCCCAAACAACAATTTTTATCCGAATCTTAACCGTGTCAACTGGCACAGAGCTAACATTTGATTTCTTTGGAGGATACATTGATATCCGATTGTTTATTTACGGTGCTTCTCTACTTCTGAAACGTTGAGTAAATAAAGCAGTTAAGAAGAATGTTCTGTCCGCAATGGACTAATTAACTATGTAATTATTTATTTTTCTTGTGGCCCTTGCTTGGTTTTGCTGGATTTCATGGCCAGAATTCACCTGGTCTGGTGGAGTATCCAGTGTTCTTAGGTACACCATGTTCGTATGATTCAGTGGGTAGCTATTCCGATATATTATTTGTGCTTCGAATACTATGTTATTGTGAATATTTTGGCAGGGTTTACTGGTAGGACGAAGCATCCTCATGTCAGATTGTCCTGACAAACCCCTGTACAGACCGAGGACACTCGAGGATAGTGTCAAGTAGGCATTAAAACGCTCTCTTTAGAATGGATTTCAACATGCTATGTAAGTTTAACGTACAATGATCGCCATACTCGAAATTCTTAAAAGGCGTTTGTAAACTGGATTCTGTTAAGTAAATAAACATCAAAAAACTATTTAGAGACCATGTTATAGAAAACTGAATCCAAGCCAGAAATGCATGCGTCTTGTATTGAATGGGTCACTTTATACATGAATCAGTCACGTGCAGGTCTCGTCGGCTGAATGTTTACTGACTGGTAAAAGTGTTTCATACTTGTGCGTACAAATCTCTAAATGTATTCCCAATGATTATTATATTTTTATAACAATAGTTTAGATATGATGATCTCTATATTGGAGTATTACAATAACCAAGAATATATAGTGGGTGTGCTTCGTAATACTACGTATATGAAATTTAATTAAAAGTCAAAAGTGCATTAATTTATCTCACTTGTTCTTGTGGAAAATTTAGGGACATTTTATGGAATCTTAGGGTCCCGATGGAACCCCAGTTGAGAGACGCTGGTTTAAAAGGAGTAAGTGTCGAATATACCTGCCTCAATTGTAAATAAATTCGTCCTTGAGTTCGTTTGTCGGTTATAGGTAAATTGCGAACTGGTCAATTGCGTCATTCGTCGTGGTAACATCGTAATTGTCTAACGATAGGTTGTCGTAAAGGATTTTAAAATGGTCAGTCAGTTGGATAGACACGATGCTAACCTATAGGTGGTCATATCATACGTCCTCTCTCATGGCCACCTGAATAAGAAAATAACAATTAAAGATCATTGAAACGCATGACGAAACCGACAACGCGACCCGGAAAACTTTCATTTGAGTTAATAAATTAACATTGTAAAACACGTCGGTTTTGTAGTCGTCAATACCTCCCAATACCACGAAGACGAAATCCAATATAGCTATAAGATTCACGGGGGGGGGGGGTTCAAATAACGACACGAATATAATTACGGAAACAAATACATAACACATTGTTGTTTGTCTTGTCTTTATAATTTGCATACATCATGTTTTACAGGTGAGCGGAAAAATGTTATAGAAAAAAAAGAAAGCTAATAAAATAATTACATTAATAATGTATTTAAATGAATTAGTTAACCGTGTACAATTTATTGTAAACACAATAATAATTAAATAATAATTAAATAATAAATCAATAATAATTCAATAATAATTCAATAATAAGTCAATAATAATTAAATAAGTATATTATGTTAGGAGGTTTACACGGGTAACAAAGATAATAAAATATCAATAAACAACCAAATTTTAAATAAATAATTTATTTGTATTATTCAGTCATACGAATGTGCTACTCCTCGCCCTAACATTCACAAGCAACATGAATAAATGAATAAATGGATAAATATATAGAAGACACTGCTAAGTCTGCTGAAAAGAAAGTGAGATCGCTCTACCGGGCTAATAAACGTCTTACACCTGTCAGTATCCTATATCTCTATAAAGCTACCATCCGCCCATGCATGAAGTATTCTTGACACATCTGGACTGATGCATAAAGCACTAGTCTCTCCCTCTAAGTCAAAGTACAAAACAAAGTTTCTGACCTAATAAGTCCCGCATTGTCTACCAAGCGCCCACCCCTGTACCATCGCTGCAATGTCGCATCCCTCTGCTTGTTTTACAAGTACGTCCACGGAATGTGCATTTGTATCCCCTGAAGCTAAATATTCCCGACAAACTCGGCTAGCAGAAAAATCCCACTCATTCACTGCTGGAAAACGTTCTACTCTAATGGCGTCTTCTCTTGGACTGTTTGCTTTTGAAATTCTCTTCCTATACCTTGTTTCCCCGACTTTATCAACATGCAGAAATTTAAGTGTAATATGAACAGATATCTTGCTGCAGAAATACCCACTTAGGATGCTCCCTATAAATCTGGCTCCTAATCACAGTAGCTCCTTACGTCTTAGTGGCAATATGCCCCCTTGTTTAGCGTGAATAAAAGTGTGTAAAAAGCATTAAAGAAATGTCATTTAGACGTGTTTATGACGAAATGATACATTTTGATGGCAATTCTAACAGCAATAAAACCATGGAGTCAAACAAAGATTCTTCTTGGCGAGTATGTGAGCGTCAGAGCTTGTTCTCCGTTAAGAGTTTAACTTGTATCCTCTTAAATTACAATAGAAAAACACTTTTCATCATTTCAAACGAGTTTAAATCATCCGCAGGAAACTGATGACTCCAAATAGGGCATCGGTTTTGCTCGTAGATAAACTATTGAAACTAGATGCGTGGATAGACAGGTACATACATATACAGAGAGAAATGGGGAGATAGGATGAGAGAGGGGAGAGAATAAGAGAGAATATGAGAGAAAAGAAATGAGAGTGAAGGAGGAGAAAGAGAGAGAAAAAGAGGAGGATAGAGATGGATAGAAAGAGGGAGAGGGGGATAGAGAGAGATATATCGACAAAGAGTTAGAGAGAGGAGGAATAAGAGAGAGAAAAAAGCATGAGAGGAAGATAAAGAGGGAGGTATATAGAGAGAAAGAGAGTGAGATATCAAGAAAGAGGGGAAGGGGAAGATATGAAGAAAGCGAGGGGGTAGAAAGAGAGAGGAGAAGACAGAAAGAAGGAGAGAGCTATAAAGAGAGCGTGAGTAGAGAGAGAAAGGTTTGCTTATACATGCAGATACTTAGATTATTTTCAATCAATCAATCAGATCAAGAATTCTTCTCCGATACTCCTAAATCGCTCCCTCCAACCAACACTGTCAGACATAACCGTCGACATTTCTCTCAGACGACATCCATCCAGAGTCTTATACTAGTTGTTCAATGTAGGTGTGATGAGGTCTTCCAACTGTTGGTCGAGATCAAAGTGTAGTATCTGTTCCGATGGATACTACACCCTATGGACTGGTATTGTCTTGGCCTTCGGGGCTTGATTTACGCCGGTCTATGGGTCTGTCCTGTGCAGTTCTAGGAGGTCCACCCTCCCAGGCTTCGCCTCCCCTCTTTGGGGAGGAGTAAGTTAATTGCTTACTGCTTGAGGCGCCCCTACCGGGGAATGCCGACGGGGCTGCCCAGGCAATTTTTGATGGTCAGAGTGCTCACCTCTCGGGCGCTGGCTTTTCAACCCCCACTTTCCGACCCGACCTTGGGTCACATCTTACTTGTGGGAGTAAGATAAAACTGGCCTTGTGCCTAACTCCTGGAGAGGAGTAAATAATACTCTTGCCGCTGGCCTTTTGGTCAAGATCAAAGTGTAGTATCTGTTCCGATGGATACTGCACCCCATAGACTGGTATTGTCTTGGCCTTCGGGGCTTGATTTACGCCGGTCTATGGGATTGTCCTGTGCAGTTCTAGGAGGTCCACCCTCCCAGGCTTTGCCTCCCCTCTTTGGGGAGGAGTAAGTTAATTGCTTACTGCTTGAGGCGCCCCTACCGGGGAATGCCGACGGGGCTGCCCAGGCAATTTTTGATGGTCAGAGTGCTCACCTCTCGGGCGCTGGTGTTTCAACCCCCACTTTCCGACCCGACCTTGGGTCACATCTTACTTGTGGGAGTAAGATAAAACTGGCCTTGTGCCTAACTCCTGGAGAGGAGTAAATAATACTCTTGCCGCTGGCCTTTTGGTCAAGATCAAAGTGTAGTATCTGTTCCGATGGATACTGCACCCCATAGACTGGTATTGTCTTGGCCTTCGGGGCTTGATTTACGCCGGTCTATGGGATTGTCCTGTGCAGTTCTAGGAGGTCCACCCTCCCAGGCTTTGTCTCCCCTCTTTGGGGAGGAGTAAGTTAATTGCTTACTGCTTGAGGCGCCCCTACCGGGGAATGCCGACGGGGCTGCCCAGGCAATTTTTGATGGTCAGAGTGCTCACCTCTCGGGCGCTGGTGTTTCAACCCCCACTTTCCGACCCGACCTTGGGTCACATCTTACTTGTGGGAGTAGGATAAAACTGGCCTTGTGCCTAACTCCTGGAGAGGAGTAAATAATACTCTTGCCGCTGGCCTTTTGGTCAAGATCAAAGTGTAGTATCTGTTCCGATGGATACTGCACTCCATAGACTGGTATTGTCTTGGCCTTCGGGGCTTGATTTACGCCGGTCTATGGGATTGTCCTGTGCAGTTCTAGGAGGTCCACCCTCCCAGGCTTTGCCTCCCCTCTTTGGGGAGGAGTAAGTTAATTGCTTACTGCTTGAGGCGCCCCTACCGGGGAATGCCGACGGGGCTGCCCAGGCAATTTTTGATGGTCAGAGTGCTCACCTCTCGGGCGCTGGCTTTTTAACCCCCACTTTCCGACCCGACCTTGGGTCACATCTTACTTGTGGGAGTAGGATAAAACTGGCCTTGTGCCTAACTCCTGGAGAGGAGTAAATAATACTCTTGCCGCGCTATAGATTCCATATGAGTGTGTCATTCGCGAGTTCTTACCCATAGCAGTGACGCGCATGAAGGTCATCAACCATCGAAAGATTCTCATAACAGATTATTTTAATGAAAACAAATAATCAAAGAAAACTATTTATTTACAAAAATGTATTCACTGACAATAAATACAAGTAAAACTTTTCATACTGGTCTTTGGCATAAAATGTTTTAATAGTCATAACTATAATTATTTGATTTTACAATAAAATTCACTTGTGCTCTTTTTCTATATCCCTTTATGAATGTCTAGTGGCTTTTATCTGAAGCCATCTTGAAATATATTCTCCGTCGCTGGAAAACAATTCCGACTTGCAATATATTTTATTTATCCTTTCAGCAAATTCCCCGGTCGTGGTAATTATTGCAGAATTAACTTTGAGGAATTATTCATTTCAATTTCCTTGTTGGTAATAAAAACAGAAGCCCGAGAATATTTTTAGAAAAACCACTGTCTTAAACAAGCGCTACTTAAATCTTGAACTATTCAAAACGGGTGTTTCACCTAACACGTGGTCTAGCTCAACAAATTTGAGTCTCTGGTATCTCTCGCGAATTATGGAATCAACTATGTCCATTTTAACTCCGATCAAAGCTAGTCTCTATCAACCCACTCACCAACTCCAGCCATATGTAAAACGTTGACTTGTGTTCAACTAAACGTATACAGTTAATATATGATAATAAGTGTAGTTCGCTGGTATTAAATTGTCCAGGGAGTGTGATATTATTTTTATAATATCACACTCCCTGGACAATTTAATACCAACGAACTACACTTATTACATAGCAACGTAAGAAAACCTTTAGATTACGTAACATATAAATCTATATACAATTTTAGGTGCGGATCTTTAATCATTACTATTTAGGTTCATGGTGTCGATCGTAGTTAGATCCATGTGGGCGGTGAGAAAATATTCCACATACACATGGGCCGTGACACACCTGATCTGAAATATTTCAGGCACCTCTTATTTCACATAAATGTTTGCATGGTTTTATCTATTTCAAGAAGGAAAATAAAAATGAACTATCTTCCTTATCATGCAGGTGTCGCTTTTTTGTAAAGTACATAATTTGAAAGTATATTTACATTACTGTTCCCTTTTGAACACATCTGAGAAAATCAAGTGCCATTAATTGAGTCGTATTTGTTAGTATTAAGTCGTCAAACATTCCACTTAAGGCCAATCGTTGTTATCAAGAGTCTATTTTCGAAGGCTACGATTGGCACTGCGTTCACAGTTAAATGGAAGGACTAAATTGTAAGCAGTGCATATACATGGGCGAATAGATCAGTTAGTTATAGAGATGGAGTGGTAAACCAGCAAAAGAATGAACTGGTTAGTACTGATAGCAAGACGCGGAAATTATTAGCATTACATCAAGAGTGAAACAGATCGATTGTACTTGACCAGGAAAGGGGTTGGCAGAGGTTTGATCGGTTGTCAGCATTGCATTAAATCAGAGAAAAAGAGTATAGAGTTGTATGTAAAAAGACCATTGAACCATCGTTGATATACGTGAAGATGGCTGGGATCATCAAAATTGACAACAATAATGAGTGTCTGTTTGATCTGGCGATCATTCTTCATTTTAAACTTACGGATGTTAGTTAGAACTTTAGAAAGAATAATCAACAGATCTAATAGATGCGCAATATCTTTCATACTTTATTATTATTATAATAATAATAATAATAATAATAATAATAATAATAATAATAATAATAATAATAATAATAATAATAATAATAATAATAATAAACTCTTAGAAACTAAACTATATAGCAGAAACCTAGTAAAAGGGATAAACACATGGGCGGTATCACTAATAAGATACTCTGGACCATTCATAGGCTGGACCAAAGAAGAACTCAGGCACCTTGACCAGAGGACTAGAAAACTAATGACTATGCACAATGCATTGCACCCAAAAGACGATATGACAGCGTGGGGAAAAAAGTACACCGGGAAATGTGCAAACAACTGAATTTCGAATATGCAAAAAAACGGTACAAACACAAACCAGAAACTGTACTAGAAAACGAAAAACACAAAATCATATGGGATATGAATGTACAAACAGACAAACTCATAACAGCAAGGAGACCGGATATGATAATAATCAACAAGGAAGAAAAATCCTGCAAAATCGTAGACTTTGCCGTTCCAGCGGACCACAGAAATATACTGAACTAGCCAGAGAATTGAAAGGAATATGGAACATGAAGAAAGTCAGTATAACACCAATAATCATAGGAGCACTAGGAACAGTCCCCAAAAACATGGAGAAAAGACTAGGAGAAATAGGAATCAAAAAGATAACTGAGACCATACAAAGGACAGTAATGATCAAAACAGCTACAATCCTGAGAAATGTCCTCGAATGCGGAAACCAACCCACATAAGCAACGAATGGAGAACACATGGAAGCACAAGACAACAGAACCGGGGAAAATACAACCGCGAGAGAGAGGCGCAAGCATAGGCTGACACCACGAAAATTATGGACAGAGGGTCGAGGAGGGAAAGCGCAAACCAAACCGCCACTGGAAGAGCGCGGACAGCTCTAGGACCGTGGGGAGGCTTGTTGCCACCCGGGCCCCAGAGGAGACCAATGGCCCTTATCACCGTGAAATCGGTGGTAGGTGGCTGTTGCGATACCGCAAGGTCATCAGCGGTGATGAACGAAAAGAGGCGGAGCATACTGGAAGTCTGAGGAGACTTGTTGTCACTCAGACCCCAAGGAATAACACAGGTTGTTGGCAGTGGGTGATCACTGACGATGACCAGTGTGATAACTCCTAGTGAGTAAATAATGATGATGATGATGATGATGATGATGATGATGATGATGATGATGATGATGATGATGATGCTGCTGCTGCTGCTGCTGCTGCTGCTGCTGCTGTGCAAATAATAATAATAATAATAATTTATATAGCAGAAACCTAATCACTAATGAGATACTCTGGACCATTCATAAGCTGAACTAAAGTAGAACTCAGGCACCTTGACCTGAGGACTAGAAAATTAATGACCATGCATAACGCACTACGTGCAAAACAACGATACAGACAGACTCTACGTGAAGAGAAACGAAGGGAGAAGAGGACTGGTTAGTATAGAAGACTGTATGGACGACACTAAAAAAGAGCTGGAGAAATACATAAGCCAGAACACAGAAAGGCTGATCACCGCAGCAAGAGACACCGTCCCAACAAACAACGCATGAAGCACCTAAACTGGACACAAACAGACAAGAAAAAAGAGTGGGAAGAAAAACAACTACAACTACGAGATCTCCAGACAAACACAATTGCTCAGGCGAATTGATTTCTTTTTTCTCATCGTTTTTTACAATCTTATTTAAAAGAACTGTTTATATGAATAAAATGCAGTCGTTTTATCTTGACTTGTTTTAAAATTCAAATACATCAAATTAGCATTACATTTAATCTATATTGATTAGACTCAAGTAATCAAAACTTTCGGAATTTCATTTTTTTCTTAAGACAGCTTAAGCTAAAGTCTTAAATGATTCATTTTATAGAATGAAAATAATGTAAGTGATGTTGATAAAAATGGAAATAAACATTCTAGGCATAAGGTTTAATATCATTATATATTGATTCCCTTTGGACATGTAAGTGGTGCAAAAGTATTCTGTTCAGGGAATTCATTTTACTCTTCTTGGTACGGATAATCTTCTAGTTATATACACATAATACTTCCAAACAGGAAATTTTAACACTTATTCGGCGGCTTGACATCATAAGAGCGTTCAACTTAATGAAAGGAACGATGCATTTATAGCTAACGACGTCATGATGTGTTAATACTACACGTACAGTGCCGATTTAGAGGGTTTCTAGGAGCTAAAAAATAATAGTTGTCTTTTGTTTATATATATATATATATATATATATATATATATATATACAATAATATTTTTATAAATAAATATTAAATATTTAAATACCTAGAGACATCGATGTTTCATGCTAACGTAATCTTCATTCTAGGAACTAATTCTCAACGGGAAGTAGGCGCGAACCCCGAACACAAATCGGAGATCTTACCCATAGGTCATTGCCAACTAGTTAGTAAATAGAGGGGAACTTAAACTGTAAATAGCGGAAAATCGGCGACTACTTACCAAGCAGCTAGAGTGATCTACGAAACGTCGGACCATGCATATAGCTATTTGTACTGCTTGTTATTAAAGCTCCTCGAAAGTGCCCAGCCTCGGTGGGAGGGGCTGATAAACAATAATATTTTTATAAATAAATATTACATATTTAAATACCTAGAGACATCGATGTTTCATGCTAACGCAATCTATATATATATATATATATATATATATATATATATATATATATATATATATGAAGCAATCCTACAAAAGATATAAGCGTCAACTAATATCTTATAATTAGTGAGACATCCGGATAAAAACTGAAGCTCAATATACTGGATAGAGCATTAATATTATAATATAGATTGAAGTAATAAAATAAGGTGTCAATCAAATTTTATTAGAATTCAAGGTTCAAGCAAAGTATCTCAGGAGTGTTCAAAGATAATTCTTCTCCTCAGAGGACCATTACCGCAGTTATACCACTACAGGTAATAAAATTAAATATATAAAAAATATATACAAAAATACATAAAAATATATAACATCAAATATATCAACCCAAAAACATACTTTTTTGTTAAATCTATACAATCCATCGAGGTCATACAATTTGAAAAACATAATCAGGAAAGACATCCAGAGGGTTGACTGAAGATTAATCTATGTGATGAGTACCAGTCCAGATATGAGAAATTAAAAAAACTGACAAAGTTATCCAGTCGCGAGATGCGTCAGCAATCGATGAAGTGAAAAGTATCCAATGTTTATGTTAATTATTACAACGATAAATAAATCAAAACAAATAAAGTTAAATAAACTCACTTAAAATTCCAAAGTCTTGATCTGGGCAACCCAAATCAAATCAAAGTTCGTTGGTTAATTGGAGAATCTGTTAAATCCGAATTGAACACAAATAAGATTAAATTGAGTCAGCAACCTCGGTCATAGCTTCCACCGGAGCGAAAAAATAATTAAACTTCGCTTACCCGCTATTCAACAATTTGATTGACACCTTATTTTATTACTTCATTCTATATTATAATATATATATATATATATATATATATATATATATATATATATATATATATGTGTGTGTGTGTGTGTGTGTGTGTGTGTGTGTGTGTGGATGTGTGTGTAAAATGTTATATATATATATATATAGGAAAATATATGTGTCTATATATTTTATATTGTAAGTATGCAAATATATATTGTATATATATTTTTAATTGACCAAAACTATTTAATGTAAAAGTTCGATGAATGCTAACATTTAACAACAGAGCATATTCAAATAAATAATATTATGTTAAATTCCAATGACCACGTCTTTATTTTTTTTCCGAAATTCAAAACAATTTATTGTAACTTTACAATTGTTTCGCGCATAAAAAATCAACCGGGAATGAACATGCAATTACCTGGACCTGTCGTTCATACAGCTCACCAGAAGAGCAAAAGATCGCTCGTAGAAGAAAATACTGGAGCAAAAACAAATCACAAAAATACTTTTACATACAGTTTACATAGAACTTAGTTACTTAAAGGAAACAAGGATTTCTTTATAGACAATCGGCCATTTTAGAATTTACAATACAGGTCCACGAAAAATACGTTTAATATTACTTAAAATGCAAATAGGATTATCTAATATTTAATTAGATTAAGTAAGAAAATTGTTTTAAGACATAAAGTTATTTTTAACCTAGAGATACGAAAGTTGGATACCTAAAAACGTTCCTTAATAAATGTCTAAAATTGTTACCTACCAACATCATACGTTATTTCTAATTCTATGTATGTGTTATGTTTCACTTTTTAATAATAAATAAATAAAAAATAAAACTAAGAATAAAAATAAAAGATAAAAATAAGAATTAAAAATTAAGTTGAAGGTTTACAAGATAAACAAGATTCGAGTATATTCTCAAATCTAAGGGCCGTAATTATGCCGCTCATTATTTAAATTAAATTACAATTCAGTGATTAAGCAAATTGAAAAAAATATTTCTTTACAAAATATTAGCAATGTAATATGAAAAGAAATATATAGTATAAGTAACAAGTAAGACTCATATCTGCTTAATTAAGATTAATTAGTAAAGACCGTAGTTTATAAGACTTATTTAAAGTTATTTTTCTTTCTTTTCTTGTCTGTTTTAACTTTATAGTTTTAACAGTTTTTTTTTATTTCTTATTTCTTTCTTTTGTAACTTCACTGATTGAAACGTTACTTTATATGAATATAAATATTAGTACGAACACTAGCCAAACATAATCCTTTTTCCGTCATTTTGATGGAGTGTATATATATACATATATATAGTATATAAATTTCTTCCATTTCGCACACAGGTTTATATATTATCCAAATAATCCATAATACGACTAGAGCTTTTAATTTAACATATCATTCGAGTTCATTCAAAATACATTTTATTCACAAACAATTGTTTCTATCCATTTTTTGTAAATATACATATATGGTATACACAATGCATAAAATAGTGATAAAAAGGCTTCATCAGTGCATAACATAACACATAATAAGAATGAATGATGATATGATAGATCGTTACTCAAATCAAAATAATGAGTGAAAATGAAGAAAATACAGAGAAAAAGGAAAAATGTTAGAATAAGGAAAATAACGGTTGATGTGAATTAAAGAATTGTTGTCTGTTACGTGTGAATATTGCAACGTGGATTTTTGTAAGTCAAATAAATACATCCTAATGAAAGTAAACAAACAAATGTTGTGGACATAATGTTTTATGAACGTTTAAGTTTCCCTCTTCATTGGAGTGATAAAAGAAGATAAAAAATGAATATAAAGCTAAAATATATTTTATTATTTAAATCAATATTGGAAACATCTCGTGGTGTGTATAGCAGTGATGACACCTTTTATGAATGTTTAGTAAATTTAGAATATCAGAAATGTGTATAGTTACAAAAATAAGCTGAAACAATTGTTTGTAAATCAAATGTTTTTTAATAAACTAGGATTATATCCTGTTATATATATATATACCAACATTTTTGTGAATAAATATTTATTATTATTATCTACAGACATCGATGTTTCATGCTTATGCAGGCTTCAGTGTAGGAGAAGTTAATTCTGGCCTGTAAACTGTCTGGATAACCATTGTTTACTGTGCAGAATTTCTGGAAACATATGTAAATCCGTTGAGTTGTTGTGGGTATAAGTTATTATGAGATGATAAAATAAAAATATTAAAATAAATACATTTATAAGCTCTATTTAATTGCGAAATATCGAGCTTGTCATTTGCAATTGAAATTAGATTCCCATGTGAATCAGTCTAAACTATTTAAATGTAATTAACCATTGTTTACTTGTAGATGTTGGATAAACATGTAAAGCCGTTGAGTTGTTGTGAGTATGTTATTATAAGATCATATAAAAAATCCTCAAATATATATAAATATATATATATATATATATATATATGTTATAATCTTTCACTGTCACGTTTCGAAAGGTATGAATTCAAGAACATGCAGAAGTCCGATTCGCTTTACAAAAAACAAAACTCTACATTAACGATACTTAAAATATCTGTAAAGCGCGACTTTTATTGGTTGGGTGAATATAAAACATAGCGTTCTGTTTGTCTAATATTTTGCGAATGTAGCTATTTGGCTCAGCGATACATTAAATAAAATATTGTCCTTAAAATATTTTTTCTAAAATATCTTTTATTTACTTGACTCTGATTTCATTCTAACAAGTTGACTTGTTCAACCAGGAAAGTGAACATTTATAAATGACATCGACAGAAAAGTTTTCGAAACACCCACACAGATTCTGATCATAACTTTCACGCTCCTCGAATGGAAAGTCTAGTCGGGTTTTCAGTAAAATAGGTCGAGATTCGAGAAAATAAGAAAGAATATATATATATATATATATATATATATATATATATATATATATATATATATATATATATAAATGTGTGTGTGACGATTTCGTGCTAGAATGAAATGTAGACGCTTCGGTGTAACTTACTTGCCATAGATATATTTTCATACGATTTTCATTCATTTTCATATACGTTCTACTCACGTATTGAGCACTGTTGAAGTAAAAACTGAAAATATGTATACACTATATCATATCACCTTATCATGTGTATATGCATGATATATATATATATATATATATATATATATATATATATGTGTGTGTGTGTGTGTTTTTTATCTACATACGTATACGTTTCATTCTTACGGATATCGTCAGTGTAGAGAAGAATTACTCACACCAGTCGCCGAGCTCGAACCCCGGAACACGAGTTATATTTCAAACTCAAATGCCAACGTCTTTGCCCTCGCGGCCGTTGTAAACAACTCGGTAAATCAGCGAGGGATTAATCTTACTTAAAAGCAGCTGTCGACTTTCGAAACGAACATTGCATTTAAGCCCCGATGACGGCTGTGTTAATACTACTCGCCACAGAGCTGTGTAGAATATGTGGCATGGCTTTTCAGATTAGAACAAAAGGCAATGAAAAATATGACTTTTTCTTTTAATTTTAAAAGACATTAAAATATTATACACATATACATATCCCCAGTTGACAATAAAAAATAAAATTAGACTCATTATCTATTATTAGTAATTAAAAACCCAAAATCTAGTAGTAAAAACAACTCCACTACAACAACAAAAAACACTAGAAAGAACCAATGTTATTTATAAGTTTATATGCTCTTTGGGAGGATGTAACTCCCATAATAATAATAAAGCTTATAGGTACATTGGTTCTACAAATATTACCCTATCCCGCCGTCTCAACATGCATCTTGTAAACTCTAGCTCAATTTACCAACATCTAGAAAAACATTTAAACATATAAACATATGCCTTCCTTCTGATTTAAGACAAATTATAGTTAATAACACTAAAATAATACATTCCGAAATCAATTTTAAAAAATTTAAATACTGGAAGTTATCTACATACAAGCACAACAATCTAAAATTAATAACATAACGTATGAAACAAGTGGCAACATTTTAAAATGCTTAACATAATGCGATTTTATTCTGTGAAGCCACTTCAGCGGCGCTGAAGTTTAATTGTCAACGCATTTCCTGAAACAATGCGAAAATTGTTCTCTGTGCGTTTCTCCGCCGTCTTTTAAAAAATTATCTTCTTTCTCCAGCTTTTTCTTTTCTCCGGGTCTTGACACCTGAGGATGATTCGACCAAGAATCGAAAACGTTTGTGAAACCTATGGGACATGTATTATTATTTTTTATTTTGATACAAAAAAGACCATCAGAAAAATTTACAAAATGAAAAAGGTATAATTAAACAGACGTATTCTGTTTTTAACAATGTTTACATGAATGAGAAAATGCTGCCTATATAAAATACACACACAATATATATATATATATATATATATATATATATATATATATATATATATATATATATATATATATAGTATGTATCAAGGGTTTGTAGAAGAGAAACATTAACGTGCTTGATCGTAAGTCATACAAGAGCTAATATTAACTATTTTATTCAAATACTATACATTTCTATCTCCGCTGGAGATATCCGTGTTTTGTCTGTTTGATCATCTTGAAATTAGAAAAAGTTATCCACATAGACTCGTCAATGTTATTAAGAGCGGAAGGCTGCTGAAATGACTAAAACTGAAGGCCAACAGAAGGCCAACGATGTTCTTTGTTGACAGTGGCGGCTAAGATTAGTGGGAGTGTTGCTTCAGAAAAGTTTTACCCATTGTTTTTATATTGTGTAAAAAGAAAACAAACATAAAGAGTATACATAATTTATACATATGCCTACATATAAAAAATACATAAACATAATAGAATCCTAAATAGTACAAAATATAATAATAAATGAGGCTAAAAGCCTTGAAAAACAAGCTTAGATGCGATGTTTATTATTAAAATGAAATCAGAACATATTTTTTCATTTTTTACTTTGATCTTTTGACTAATAATTTCGCTAGATACCTAGCTATGTCAGAGTATGAGGTGAGGTTGTAACAGTGCCGTATGTTTGTAGCAGTCCGTAAGAATGGAAAATTGACGTGGTGTTGTTATTAATGGTTCACTCACTTTTAAAATATGAGGTGACGCGCATGCACGCGATATTTGTATTAAAATAGGAGAGTTCATATTTTTTTAAACATCTTTTTAAGAATGTTATTATAAATGAGGCTAAAGGCTTTTAAAAGCACGTTTAGATGCAATATTTATTTATAAAATAAAATCAGAACAGATTTTTTTGAATTTTTACTTCGATCTTTTGATTAATAATTTCGCTAAATATCTAGCTTCGTCAGAGTATGAGGTGAGGTTGTAACAGTTCCGTATGTTTGTAGCAGTTCGTAAGAATGGAAAATGGACGTGGTGCTATTATTAACGGTTCGCTCACTTTTTAAATATGAGGTAACGCGCATGCACGTTCATATTTTTTAAACATCTTTTTAAGAATTTAATTTTAAATGAGGCTAAAAGTCTTGAAAAGGATGTTTAGATGCGATATTTATTAATAAACAAAATGAATCTGTTCTGATTTGATTTTATTAATAAATAGCTCATCTAAACATTATTTATTGGGACGGAAAAGTCTGATCTTTCACTTAGATGTTCATATTGAAAAAGAAGAAAGAAGAATAAAAAGGAAAAGAAAGGAAGAACCCAGAACAGATACTACCATACACACAAAAAAGGAAGAACGTTACGCCTAGAAGCATGGTATCATGACACATAATAGATACTAAAAAACTCTCCAATAGGAGAAGATAATGTCTAGGACGATGGTATCATGACAACATAACATAGACTATACAACCTATCTGAATTAGACATTGAAAGATAGTAGTATAGTTTCGGTTTCAGGTATAGAATTAATAGTATAGTTTCGGTTTCAGGTATAGAATTAATAGTATAGTTTCAGTTTCAGGTATAGAATTAATAGTATAGTTTCGGTTTCAGGTATAGAATTAATAGTATAGTTTCAGTTTTACGTATAGAATTAATAGTATAGTTTCGGTTTCAGGTATAGAATTAATAGTATAGTTTCAGTTTCAGGTATAGAATTAATAGTATAGTTTCGGTTTCAGGTATAGAATTAATAGTATAGTTTCAGTTTCAGGTATAGAATTAATAGTATAGTTTCGGTTTCAGGTATAGAATTAATAGTATAGTTTCAGTTTCAGGTATAGAATTAATAGTATAGTTTCGGTTTCAGGTATAGAATTAATAGTATAGTTTCAGTTTTACGTATAGAATTAATAGTATAGTTTCGGTTTCAGGTATAGAATTTATAGTATAGTTTCGGTTTCAGGTATAGAAGTAATAGTAATAGACAGACGGATACTAAATCTCCATTAATAATAAATAGGCATGCACAGACAGATTGTTTCACTATATCACAGTTATTCAGTGGTGATAGACGTGCAAGTGCTGTCAACCGTTAGAAGGAGAATGTTAATGCCTATGTAGTTTTAAATAAGCATTATCAACTACTTAATATTAAATGCATAAATGCTATCAACGATGTCATTAATTTGTTTACTTGATACAAACGCGTTATTCATCATTCAATTTTCTAAAAAAAAAGTAATTTTCTTTTCGGCAGTGTTAGTCATTCAAATAATTGTTCACCGCTGATGTGATACGGCTAATGGACACATAGATAGTAAAAAGGTGCTGTAAATAAAACGTTCTATATATAAATGTTCATCCTGGTGTCACAATCTTATCAAAAACAACAGCCTGCATATGTGTGTACGTGCGTCTGCAATTGTGTGTGTATAGATGTGTTTGAGTGTGTATTTGAAGCGCGTGTGTGTAATGTGTTTATGTGTTGAGAGTTTACTGATGTTTATGTTTCATTTTACTTCAGTCGAAGTTCTCAGGAATCAAGGACTCTAGACCTCTTCAAAATTGACCTTTTTCTTTAAACATATGGAAACTGCTATTATCCCCATTCTCCAAGGTCTAAATTAGCTAAATATACCAGTTATTGTGATCTTGGACCTTGGCTATGCCTGCCTCAAGAGCCATGTAATTTTATTGTTGACGTTTTTCAAAAACGCTGCAAAATATGGGATATTATGTCCTTATTTTCATTGTAGCTTTCCAGAGGTTGATGCTATAGCATTGAAAGTGGTACCAAATGAAAGCTAATAACATTTTCTTGCATATGGTAGTAAGCACAATAAAACACATGAACACCTGTGTAAATTTTAACTAATTTTAATGCACAAACAGCTGGGACACTACAAAAAATCAGTTTGGTAGTATGATAGCACTGCACTGACACATATATTGCATAAGAAACTGTCAGATAGGATGTTACTAATACATGTATTATCACTTGTTCAATGTGGCTTTTTTGAAACTGTCAAATTTTTTCCTGTGGTACTCCACAACTTGTAGTAAGCAGCTTCTTTGCTCTGGGTCACTTGTGATCTGAGTTGCAAAGTCACTCATTAGTTTCACACTTCTCCCAGCCACATCATTGGTCACTTTCACTGACCTCACAAACTTCTGTGCATTCCTGTAGCTGCCATTGTCTTCCCAGGTGTCAGCAGGAGTAGTGAGCCAGTCACATTTCACTCGAAGAGCATCAAACAGAAAGTGAGACTCTGACCCTACCAGGTCTGTGAGAACTGTAGCTGCATTGATGACAGGAAACACTGGCTTGCCTTTCCTGTAACTCTCAGATTTCTCTGTTTCTGACAGCTTGACTGCGAGCTTCTCTTTTGCAGACTTGGTCATGCTGGCATGTGAACTGAACAAGGTGAATGGCACTAGTTCCTGGGTCAGATACCAGCGGTGGTTGTTCATTTTCTTGAGAACAGAGGTTGCCAGTTCATAGTCATACTGCTTGTATTGCAGCATGTTCTTCATAAGCTGGAGGTCATGGATAGGTGCATCAGCCGCAGATGTGGTGGTCACCCAGTGGCTGGTGTAGAATAAGGTCAGGAACTTGTTCATCCTCTCCAGCTTGAAGATAGTGTCCGTGTTGTATTTTAGTTCCTTGGAAAACATGAGCATCTTCATACAGTAAATGTTCCTGGCCATCCAGCGGGCTTGGTGAATGACACCTGGCTTGGCCCAGTGGATACCTCGAGGAGGTTCCTCACCAAGCAGGATTAGGCACAGCTCTGCCACCTCTCTGTAATCTGCCCTCGGACTTGCTTCCTCAAGGAAATTGCTTAAGGCTGCAATTGTGCTTGTCTTCTTCTGTTTCAAGTCTTGTTCAACTAGGCCCAGAACTCTTGAGCCGTCCTTAACCAACTTGTCCCACTTCTCTTTCACATTGCTGAACATTGGGTTGTCAGGACTCTTGACCTTGCTGAACACAGCCTCCCATACACTTCCAATTATTACCTCTGATATGTGATGGCGACAAGCGAAGTAGAATACCTTTTTGCCTAGTTTTTCTTCAATAAGCTTCGCTGCACCCTTGTTGATGCCACTGTTGCTTGCTGTGGTATCAAATACCAAGCCTACAATGTTGTCTGTGAGACCCCATGCTTCTATCAGTTCCAATGTAGCATTACACTGTTGGATTCCTGTGGAACTTTCTATGAAGGGCACACCAAGCAGCTTCCCTTCTTCATACTGTGGAGTACCAGAGACTAGCACTGCAAGACTTTCCACTGGGTATCTTTCACTAAGAACATCCCGTAGAAGTTTTCCATCCCAGTGTAGTGTGCAGTAATCTGGCGGACTTTCCTTGAAGTTA
>OY744526.1:79762293-80019793 GCA_963556195.1 Sepiola atlantica | reverse complement strand
CGTTTTTTAGGGCGCTGGACACTAAATAGAAATATTTGTGCCCACGCGCAGGTGTAAAATAACTCTATAATAATTACTTCGGTGTATCGGTCATGATATATATATATATATATATATATATATATATATATATA
The DNA here is from genome assembly GCA_963556195.1 of Sepiola atlantica. Lineage (NCBI taxonomy): Eukaryota > Metazoa > Mollusca > Cephalopoda > Sepiida > Sepiolidae > Sepiola > Sepiola atlantica. The sequence goes on along the minus strand of OY744526.1, from coordinate 80,019,659 downwards.
TATATATATATATATATATATATATGTGTGTGTCCAGGGAGCAGTAAGTACCAGTAGTTGCAGTATAGCAATTTATCGCTAAGAATACCAACTACAAAAGTAACGTGATAAATTTATAAGCGATATACACACTAATTTCTCAATATTGCATTTGGTTATAAATAATTTCAACATGATGAAAAAGCTCTTACCAAAACATGAAATTATCATCAGTCAAGTATTTTATAATTTCTATTGCTTCTGCACTGCTTTGATCTACATGTGATGTTGACTGGATTTTAGTAAGGCAGTTTTTTAAAGGTTAAGAATTTTCACAGAATTTCACACAGGCGTAATGGTTAACGCACTTGATAAACGCACTTGATTACAGTCCCTGTGATCAATCGATTTAACAGTCAGCCACGCTGATAAGCCGCAGTAACGGCGAAAGACGTATCCGTGACTAACTATTTCTAGCTAAAAATAAATAAATAAATAAATATATGTACACGTCCTTAAACATAAGGCGACATTATGTATCGAAGGGAGGAAACTCCTAATTGCTCAGGTAGCAGTAAGTGCCAGTAGGTGCAGTATATCAATTAATCGCTAACAATAACAACAACAGAAGTAACATATATATATATATATATATATATATATATATATATATACTAGCAGAATACCCGTCCCAGGACAGGTAAAATTGATTCCCTTAACATAACAGTTTTGCACCACTTTTATGCCCCTTACTAGGATTAAAATCAACATATAATGATACTAAACCTTATGAGTACAATTCATATCCTACTTTTGATGAAAAGCCATTGCATGATGTTGATTCTAGAAAATGTTTAAAATTTAAGGCTTAAGTTTAACCAAAATATACTGAAGGAAGCAAAAAATCAGAAAAAAGAACATAGTCATGTCATGGATTGGCTATAATTTATGACAATCCCTCAAATAGGAATAATTGAATGTTTGAAGATATTTGAAAATCCAGACAAAATTTTCAACTTCATGGGAAAAGCAATGGAAAATGACAGATGGAGTACAATACATAATAAAGGGACATTTTCCAGGGAGATTTCCGTATCCCCACTACTTTTTGACATAGCTATAATGCCACGCACCAACATACACAGAACATATAAATTTACAGATAGAAAAGAAAAGATAAATCATCTCAGGGATGACTTGAAACTTCTGGGAAATCAAAAAGGAGTTTGAAATATCATTAAGCACGACTCAAATTTTTAGCCAGGATATAGAAATGGAATTCGAAAGATAAAAAGTGCACTACTTGAGATGAAAGAAGGGAAAACTCTAACAGTCGGAAGACATCAAACTACTTAATCGTTAAATGAGGGGTCTTGGAGAACGTGCAATTATAAACATTTTGGTAGCATCCCTAATAATATACTCTGCCCTCTTTCATAAACTGGATAAAAGAAGAACTGAAGAACCTGGATTAAAAAATAGAAAGCAAATTACTATGCACAACGCACTGCACATGAAAGATGATACTAACCGACTCTATACAAAAAGGACAGAAGAGAGAAGAGAACTCATACGTATTGCGTACACGACACAGTTAACGTAATAGACATTACATATGCTTTACATAAATACGGAAAATCTGATTACCGCCATCAAAACAGCATGAAGATAAATAGTACGTAGAACAGTGAAACAGGGAAGAAAAATACATGAGAAGAAAAAACTCTTGTTACCATTACTCAGGAGTTGTTGTACATTTCAGTATTCCATCTATGGGCGAAATAGAATTTGTCTCCGAGAATGGCACTAAACTGCCTCGTACATCCCTTGGACAAAGTGTTCGTGTATACACCACCGACACCACCACCCCAAAACCCTTCTTTATCAGCTGTTTCTATCATTTTTCTGTCAACTTCATTTCCCAATCGATCAACTGCTCAAGCTCTTCCCCAACATGGTATGACTTAAAACTACATGAAGTGGTGTGACCCCAATTTGAAAGTTTAAGAGAGTTTAGGGTCAACCGTTAGTTACCACTTTCTAAGGTTCACTCTGAACCGGAGTTGTAGTACCTTTCGGGGACCCACGTATGGATTAAATGAAAACATCGTTTATTAGCTTCTTTTTTTAAAATATAGGCAACCAAAACAAATTAATCTAAAAACAAATCGTATATATAACATAAGTAAAGTTTCAGCCTAAAATGAAGAAACAACGATTGACATGTCGTAAATACAACAATCAACCAACTAAATTCGGGGAGTGTCACCGAGAATGTGACCACTAAAATAGGAGACACATTTTTTTTTTCTGGAGAAAGCAATGGTCACGTCAGATGGTCTTTTCCTGTTTATGTATATTCTTAATGTCTCAATGATTAGGCAAACTAGCATTAAGCCCTTTTTGTTTATCTCTTTGTATATGAGGATGCCACTTTTGATGTGAGACCAGTTAATTTGACACGCAGATGGTAAAGCGTATATAGGAAGACGGACAGTTCTGGACAGATACGTTAGGCTTTGTGGTAATGTAACAGATGACCACTGACTGTACTTTTCAAAATAAAACTCCATATGTGTGTAAACTGCGACGCAAATAAGAAAGATTAGGGTTTTTATTTTAGTCCTGGCTGATGAATTGTGCTTGGGTCCAACATATCTAGTTACAAATCTAAAATGTATAGATCGTATCTACAAAGGTTATGTCAGCGAGAGAAATATCAAGCTGTTCAAATATAAGTTATTATTAATAACACGGCTTTATTTCGATAAATGCCTTTTGGTTCCAGCAAGCCAGACCATTAGCACACCTATTAAATTATGCTGCCCTCACGCTCATTGACTTTCACTCGTGCCCTGGACTAATACCCATAGTGTTGGTTGATGTGATGTCGCCGACTTTTGTTCGTATTGTTTACCTCCTCTTCAGGAGGTTAGGCACAAGGCCAGTGTTATCTTACTCCCACAAGGTAAGATGTGACCCAAGGTCAGGTCGGAAAGTGAGGCTTGAAAAGCCAGCCCCCGAGAAGGTGAGCACTCTGACCATTCAAAATTGCCTGGGTAGCCCCGTCGGCATTCCCTGGTAGGAGCGTCTCAGACAGTAAGCAATAAACTTACTCCTTCCCAAAGAGGGGAAGCAAAGCCTGGGAGGGTGGACCTCCTAGAACTGCACATAGACAGGCGTTAATCAAGCCCCGAAGGCCAAGACAATACCAGTCAATGGGGTGCAGTACCAATCGGAACAGATACTACACTTTGATCCCGGCCAAAAGGCCGACTTTTGTATTATTTACTCCTCTCCAGGAGTTAGGCACAAGGCCAGTTTTATCCTACTCCCACAAGTAAGATGTGACCCAAGGTCGGGTCGGAAAGTGGGGGTTGAAAAGCCAGCGCCCGAGAGGTGAGCACTCTGACCATCAAAAATTGCCTGGGCAGCCCCGTCGGCATTCCCCGGTAGGGGCGCCTCAGGCAGTAAGCAATAAACTTACTCCTCCTCAAAGAGGGGAGGTGAGCCTGGGAGGGTGGACCTCCTAGAACTGCACAGGACAGACCCATAGACCGGCGTAAATCAAGCCCCGAAGGCCAAGACAATACGAGTCTATGGGGTGCAGTACCAATCGGAACAGATACTACACTTTGATCCCGGCCAAAAGGCCGACTTTTGTTCGTTTCGCGAAAAATCAAGCGTTGACGAAGTTTCCACTCCCCTGAAGAACGCTGTCTCCGTTGATTGGAGCGTACACTTCTGACCCACGTTGTGTTAATAGATCAAGAAGTCCGACACATACACATCGAAAACGAGCATAGACGTCATCGAGTTCCACAACGATGACAGTTCGCTATGCCACAAAAGCATCATCCAAGTTTCGATGGAAAAGGACACGGAGAGAACTATAATCTTGACGAGGCTTATCGTCAATAAAATTCCAGAGTAAAAGCATCAGTCGTTATCAGCATGACACACCACCAGTAAACGGCTAATACAAGAACACCAAGTTCGCTGCAAGAGCAATTGAAAGAAAGAAAGAGAATTGGAAATCTGGAGAAAGTCACTATCACATAGATTCTAGAGAAAGCCACATGTTTATACGAACGAGAGATCACTGGTAACGACTAGTGCGGACACTCCAAGTGAATAGCAAATAATATTCTATTACTAATGGAGATTTGGTATCTGCGAGTCTGAAGCCGAAACTATACTATTACTTCTATATGTAAAGCCGAAACTATACTAATACTATATTTCAAGGTTCAATTCAAAGGATTATTTTCGTATTTGTTCTGTTGTTATGAGACCATTCTACCGGGAAGTATTTCGGGGGTAGCGGTAGTGTAGTATCTGTTCTGTGATCATAATACAATTCTTCCAGGTATTACCTTCTCCTTGGGGGGGGGGTAGTATCTTTTCTGTAGTTATACCATACTCCCCGGGATTTCATCTTTTGGGGATGGGAGGGGTAGTGTAGCATATTTTTTGCTTATAATACTAATAGTATTTATTGTTATTATTTACTCACAAGGAGTTCTCACACAGGTCATCATCCCTGAACAATCGCTGATAACTACCGGTTGCGTTCTCTAGAGTCTGAATGGCAACAAGTCTCCACATATTTCCACTTCTTTCGATAACCCTTGCAAATGACTTTGCGTTATCGCGATAGCCGCTTCACATTTATTTCTCATTAGTCTTCTATTGGATTTTGATTACGGTTAGGGTTAGGGTAGAGTTCTGGTTAGTACTCTCGCTCGTCGGTCTTTCGATGCTCCTTGAACCTCACGACGATTTTCTGTGGAATCAGCCGAGGTTGATGCCTTTTTAGCCCCCCTAAAAAGGCATCAGTTTATAAGCTGCTTTACAGGTTCAGTTCCTTTAAGTTCACGTGGTGTTCCCTCTATTTTTGTCTGTTGCAACTTCCATTTGGTTGTTTGATGTTCATAGTTTAGGTGGGAGGGTTTCCGCATTCAAGGATTTTCCTTAAGTTTTCAGCTGTTTTCATCATTGCTGTCCGTTGTATGGTCTCAGTCTTCCTTTTGATTTCTATTTCTCCGTCCTTTTTACAGTTTTTTTTCGGAATTGGTCCTATGCTCCCACTATTATTGGTATTATATTGACCTTCTTCATGTTCCGTATCCCTTTACGTTCTCTGGCTAGTTCCGTGTATTTGCTCTGTTTTTCTGTTTTCTTTTATCTTTATCCTGTGATCTGTTGAGACAGAAAAATCAACAATTTGGCATTTTTTCTTTCTTGTTAACTATAATGACGTTCGGTCACCTTGCTTGAGTAAGTTTATCTGTTTGCACCTCGATGTCCCAGAGAATCATTATTATTATTATTATTATTATTATTATTATTATTATTATTATTATTATTATTATTATTATTATTATTATTATTATTATTATTTAATAAAAGAAGCATCTACCTGAAGAAATATTTTCAAAAGACGAGTTTCTTACAAAGCTAAGAGAGAATATATAATTTAGAAAAATCGTCACGATCGCTTATGGTAATATTTCTACGCATACTTCATTTTTGTTGAACTGTTTGCTCTTTAAAGATTGTTGTTTTTTTTTACTTTTTTCGTTTCAGTTTTTGGTTGCATTTCCACATTTAGGTTGCAGGCAATGATCAGTCGACAAGCATCAGTTTATTTTGATTTTTCACCTTATTTTTTTAAAACAAAAAAAGACAAAATCTCATTTAAGACGTATATATTCGCTTGCCTTCTAGCTTAAAAAATACGTAATATAACATAGAATAGTTCTTTTCTTATTTGAATATATATATATATATATGCGCGTGTGTGTGTGAGAGAAAGTGTGTGTTTTTGCATAGGTGAATGTTAAAAATTCAAAAAAATCAAATATTATTTTAAATATTCGAATCGAATTCTGGAAATAAATATTTAAACCGTCCATTTTATGTACACGCGTTGCTGAAAATCAGTTTTATTAGTAAAATTACATTTTAGTAAAATTTCAACCAGATATATGTGTTTCCTCATCAGCATATTAAAATTTAGATATGACAATCTCAGGTACATTATACGAAGCATATGAATATACTAGTAATTATTAAGAAATCATTCCTTGAGTCAAAAGAAAACAGTAGGTTATTTTCAAAATATTCTTCCTTAATAAAATAAGATTTCATAAGAAATCAATTGGTATTGCATTTTAAAGAATAAAGATGCTAGATACATGTTTCTATCATTAAACAATAAAATAAAAAATAAAATGAATTTCAATTCAGCTTTTTGACTCAAAATAGGAAAAAAAACGACAATATCCACATTTTGTTTTCAAAATTATTTTTTAAGTGTTAAATATTTAGTTATGGAACTCGATTCGAATATTTAAAATCATTATTCATATGTTTTTAATTTTTTTAATTTATCATAATAATATATGAAAGTTCTATTTATATAACGTATTTATTATTGAGCTTATGTTTAACTTCGCTGATGAAACATTTCATGGATGAGAAATAACATCTTTTTTTAATAAAAGTGTATATGTATTAATCTGACCTAGGCTAATTCAAGAATTGTTTTAGTTTATCAACTTATGAAAATAAAAATTTGGTAAAAAACAATGTTTATTAATCATCAAATAGTTCAAGCAAGGAATATAAAGATAAACTGTTGATCTTTTCCTTAATCTATGGATTTTTAAAACTGTACATTTATTATGAGAGAAAATCAAATTGATAAAACAGCAAAATTATTTTACTGGTAAGCACAGAATTGAAAATATTAAAAAATGCAAAAAATATAAAATATAAAAAATATTTTTGGAGCAAAAGGAATCATCTCCACAGAAAGTAACATGTCCAAGTAAGCATATCTAGGAAAGCAGAATTAGTATTAACCAGATGTAGGTTCAAGACAAAAAAAGAATCCAGATATTCCTATTTGAATAATATAGGGATTCGGCTCCAAAGTAAAACAGTTCAATTGAAAATAATGGTCAAAATGAATACAATTGTATAAATCTCATGAGTATATTTTGTGAAAAACTCACAAAAAAAATCCATCGCCAAATATATTTTCTCCCTTGGCAGAACAAAAAGTGATGGTTGTAGTCTGGGTAAAAAGTCTCGAATGGGATAATACATGTAATATAATATAAAGAAGAAAACAAGGAAAGAGAGATAAGAGTATCATAGAGAGAAAAAGAAAGCAGAAAAAAGAGAGAAAAAAGAGGGAGAAGAGATAGAAAACAAGTGGAAAAGGAAAAACGAAGCAAGAAAAAAATATATATCAATATATAGTATTATATCATTTTTTGTATGAGAGAAATGTACAGAGTGCTCAATGACATATGTAAGAGCATATATCTTTTATTTCAAAAAGCATTATACATTATTTTTGCTCGTACATTGAAAAACATTGGAAATCCAACCCGTATAGCTAACACTAAGAGAGAGACATTTCTAAAAGCTTCGACTGAAAAACGGCCACGCTTGCTTTGTTTTTTAGCCCTTATAGGCTGTATTTCCAGCGTTTTCGTGAACCCGTAGATATCGATTTTCGATCAAACTAATGTATCGTGTCATTTGAAATATATCTATATACATAAAGTAAAGACGTTTTTCTCTGTATCTTTGACTAGAGTAAGAAAATAACCACATGCATCATAGGCTACTAAACTCGCCACTCTATTTAGCTTATTCATTTGAGCGTGTTTCAAGAAATTTCTGATTATTTCCACCATCTAACAATAAATATTACTTTTAAACCGCTATCACAGATTCTCACAAAAACATACTCTATACAAATTGTAGCAAAAACTGTGTCCTCTAATATTTTTCTACGCCCACTCTTCCACTTAGTGCCAGTAAATAAATTACATCGGAGACAACGAAATAGCAACAATATAGTTAATGGTAAAAATGCACATTAGTTCACAGTCGAGAAATCGAAAACAAAATAACAACACATGCCTTAAATCAATCGCCATATATTTAAATCAAGACCATAGTTAGACGAAAGCTCGATTTTTAATGTTCGTTAATCCAATCTCCAACCAAAATGGGCACTCCGGATTAGGATGAAAATTGCCTCAGTCTTGAAGGATTTTTCTTTACTGACAATGGAATACTTCACGCATATTTTTGGATCACATTTACTTATTTGGGGGCAGGGGGACAGTGGTTTTTATTTTTATGAATAACGCGCTACTTACAATCGTAGGGGGGAGTCACACAAAATATAGAGACATCTATTTTGTTTTATTCGAAACATGATGAATCCTATTTTAATCACTTAAATTACTTACATGGTTCTTTTAATACTCTAATACTTATATATATATATATATATATATATATATATATATATATATATATATATATATATATATTACTATTTTATGTATCCACATAAAATATTATAAGGAGATATAATTTTTATGTATCAATTTTCAGTATTTACTTCAACAGTGCTCGATACGTAAATTGAGCTAGGTAGTTTGCTATGAAAATATATTTATGGCAATTAAGCTACACAGAAGCTCCCGCGTTTCATCCCCGTGGGGGGATCTTCAGGCTAAAATGCATGAAGTTATTTTTGCCGGGTGTTTTTATATACTCGGCTAGCTAGTTACCCAATTAGATTCTTTGTTGTTTTTTTCAGCCAATCGTTGGGCTTCCCACGAATAAAGGTGCGGTTAGTGTTACTTCCTATATCCTGACAGCTGAAAGACTATCCCAATGCTGTGATAAGTGGCAACATTTTGTTCTCAAGCATGTGATAAAGCTCTCTGGAGTAAATACATAAATCTAGTAAATAAGGTTAATAAACGCAGATAGTATACTCCCAGGGATCCAATAAAACTTTTGGTCAAAAAGTCGATGACGGTTCTTGAGTTTGATACAAGGGACTTGAAAAAGGTCGGAGTACAAAACGGTAGAAACGTTGTGAAAATAAACAAGATTATTAATTCCATCCTTGCTCCCTATTTCCCCGGCTGTACTAACATGCAGAAATTTAAATGTAACGTCAACAAACATCTTGCTTCCAACTTAGGATGGCCGTTATAAATATGCCCTTAATCACAGTAGCTATTTACGTCTCAATGGCAGTATACCTTGTTTGGGGTGATTAAAAGTTTTCAAAAATTCAAAAAAAAAGTCGAAAACTTATAAATAATGATTGTAGCATGATTCAATTATATCTTTTAATGATAACTTATAAAAACGACTGTCAGGTCTGGGTGTGGGCGTATGTTTTTTTTTTACTTGAATTTGCATTTATAAGTTCAAAGTGAACACTTGAATTAAAGAAATCAGATGCAACCGAAACCATAGAAGAAGTAAAGCGGGATAGTTGTTTACTTCAGTCCGATTAACAATTGACTTGGACCAAATGAAATGGGCGAATAAGGAGAACAAGGAAGTTAACGAAACAAGAAGTAGGAAAAGAACAAATGATACAAGTGAAGGAATTTGAAAAAGAGAACAAAAAAGATATCCATTGAATTTAACAATACGTTTTAGCCCACATCCTTTTAAAGACATGACAACCTAGTTAATAGAAAACTTTGACTGGATTACATGTAGTGCAACATGCTCCCACCTCATCGTGGGTTGAATATTGTGATAAGTGAATTTGCTAGCTACTATTAGCGACTGTCTAGCGGGCATGAATTTCTTCTAGCTGATTATAACTATTCATTATACCATTCTACGAAGATAGAAGGTTTTTACCCTCGACACGTAGAGCAGCAAGGTCTAACGGTTGCACACGAAGTCTGGGAAGGTTTGACCTAGAGCGCAAAACGGAATGACAGTTGCACATGCGCAGAAGAAACGTTGTTATCTTCACTGTATGCATTTGCGATTCCAGACTTGACTAGTCCTTGCTTGCCACACGTAGAGGCAGAGGCGACCAGAGGACGACGGATCCTGATACTGACTTATCTTAGATTAACAAGAAAGGTAGCTCTAACAGTACCACATTGTTGCCGTTTATACTACGGTAAGAGTTGGGTTGGACCTTAGAGGTGCAATTGCTACTTGTACAATTGGAATCGCTGTCACATTAAGCTGCTTGTCGATAGAGATTGTCACTGTGGTAAGTCCAGTCGATTCTTTCGTGTTGAGTAGAATTGACGTTGCTTGCTTAGATGCCGACAGACACTGAACAGCCTCTTATGTCATGGATTTATTTGTTGTTCATTAGAGTCCCTATATAGTTGCGTACCCACGAGGACAGAGTTAAACACAAGGTCTGTTTTAGTACGGAGAAAATCAAGCTCTCCGAAAGGAGCACTCTGGATTGGGAAAAACTAAGATTGTCTCCATTTAGAAGGATTTCTCCTTCACTCACCGAGGACAGAAAAGATGAAGTGTGGTATCACAACAAATGATCGGCCTTTCTGTATTGTGTCGCAACTATTATCTCGTTTTTTAATTCTATCGTCTACGCAGTCTTCAATACTTACCATTCGTCTTGCCGCATTTTCCTTTACACATTATCGGGTTCAGTCCGTTGTATATAGTCATTAGTTTTCTGATTCTTTGATCAAAGTTCCAGAGTTTTTTTATGGCCAGTTTATGAAAGGTCCAGTATATACAGTGGATACGGCCCAAGTGTTTATTCCTTTTATATTTCTACGATGTAATGTAGTTTCAAAAAGCTTTCCTGTTTTTTTTTTCCGGTATTCTCTTTTAATCATATTTTTAATTGCTGTTGTTTAAGCATCACTTTTGTTTAATCATTTTTAATTATCTGTGTAGATTTAATGGTGTTTTATATTTATAGTTATGGCGTTCACTAAATGCGCCATCACTTCCCAATTATGCCTTCTGTTGTTTTGCGTGTTTCCTTATTCGTCTCGAGTAGTGCACTTTTTTCCACTCTAAATTTCATTCCAATATTCTGGCTAAAGATTCTAATTGTGTTTATTGATGTTTCTAGCACCTTTTTGTTTCTTACAAATAGTTTAAGATCATCAAGATGCATTTATGCGTAATAATGCATTCCATTTCCTTAGTCTATTGGTGAGTAGTGTCATAGCTATGAAAACAGTAGTGGAAATCGGGAGTATTCCTGGAAAATACGTCTCTGTATTCTAATCTCTGCTATGTGTTGTCCTCCAGCTGTTAGTTACAGTATCCATGTTTCCATTGCTTTCTCAATAAAATTGACATTTGTTTGCATTTAAACATCTGTAAGTATCCAGTTATCCATGTTCGAATAAGTGTGTCGTATGCGTGTATATGAAGAAGTCACCGGCTATTAAAAAAGTGGCTGATCCTTTCGCTAATTTGTGCCCCTTTGATTTTCCCCACGGTTTTTAGGCAAATTATTGGTTTGTAATTATTTGGGATCGTTCACGCCTTGCTTTTTTTTTTTTTTTGCAGTAATGTGGTTCTCACTTTTTCATCCACTCTCGCATATTCGCGTCGCATATATCCCCATAGCTTCTGTGCTAGTCTTTCATGTAGGGTAAGCATGTCTTAAACCAGAATCCATGTATTTCGTCGTGGCCAGGCGCCGTCCAGAATGATTATTATTTACTGGAATAAGTCTCTTTACTTTTATCACTTTACTTTATTATTAGTAGTAGTAGTAGTAGTAGTAGTAGTATTAGTAGTAGTAGTAGTAGTAGTAGTAGTAGTAGTAGTAGTAGTAGTAGTAGTAGTAGTAGGAGGAGGAGGAGGAGGAGGAGTAGTAGTAGTAGTAGTCGCTCCTGAAGAACTTTCACACAAATCATTATCAGTGATTGCTCACTGACAATAACCCGTAATGTTCCCTGCGGTCTAAGTGGCAACGAGTCTCCCCAGATATCTAGCAGTCTCCGTCTCTTTTAATAACGATAGCACATCAGTTTGCGCTATCGCAACAGCCGTTTACAATTATTTCTCACAAGCAACGACCATTAGCCTTCCAAAGTCCAAGTACTCTCCACACCCTTCCAGTGGAGGTTTGATTGGTGCTCACCTTTTTCGGTCTTCCCATCCTTCTTAACACTTCATGACTACTACTAGCTCTGCTATTATGAAACACAGAATACTCTATAAGAATACCCCAAAATGCATGCATACACATATATGTGTAAAAATGTTATTTGCGTCTTTCTGTATCATGTGCATTTAATGTGTGTGTGTATTAAAATGTGCGTTTGTGTGTAGACTATTATGTTCAATTGAGTGTGCTTGTGTCATAACTTGTATTTGTATATCTGTGTACAGTAATAAGTATTTGAATATGCTCGTGTAATATATGTAGTTGTGTGTGCGTAATAATGTGAAGGTCTGTGTTATAATGCGCAGTTTTGTGTGTACTAATATGTATGGGTAGAAATGTGTACCCATGTGTTTGTGTATAATAATGCGCATTTGAACTTTATTTGTGTAATAATATGTATGCAGTGTGTAATAATATGTATGCAGTGTGTGAAATACTATGCATGTGTATGCGCTTGGATAACAATGTGTATTTGTATATGTGTAATAATATCTATTTGTGTGCATGTGTATAATTTGAACGAATGCGAAAAGTGAACGTAGTTTACGTCGCTGATGGGATGTTAAAATTCGAATTTCTAGACATCATTGAAAATAGTTGGGTCTAAACTGCAGTCCGCATGCCACATGCACGTGCGGTTTTCTGAATCGCGCGCTTCACTGGAAACTATTTTTACCAAAGAAATATTGATGCAAAGTAAGCGGAATTGTGACGTGTAGCTTAGAAATAATCTGTATAAAAGAAAACAGTTTGGTATTAGGTATGCGGGGGGGGGGGGAAATTAAAGTTATTTGCAGTGTTGGCAGAGATACAAGGTCCCCTTTCCCAAAGAGAAACTAAAACAGACCTTGATAACCTTTAAATGTATTCAATGCCTTGCAATATCACGCAAATGTACGGTAAAGTATAAAAGGGGGGGAATAAATTATTTGTGAAAAACATTGGTCATGAAAATTGTTTGCTTTTGTGCCAAAGAAAAGCAGTCGACTGGTAGTACGTGGTCCACTTGTCCAGTGATTGAAACACTTAATCTAAATGATATGACATTATATAACGAATATTTATCATCTAATATTGTTGTGGCCCTGTTTAGGGTCCGAAATGAAAACACGAACACGTGTAATTCTGCCGCCATGTTTGTTCGTTTCCGTGGATTTAAGCCGCGTTTTATTTCGTTTATTCGTTATACAATGCGAACTTTTGTGGCCGACTTTTTTACAAGTCAGGCAGGTTTTTAAATGAAATGGACAATCTGTTACCTAATGAAGGCTTCCGCGGCGATAACAGGAGCTCGCCGGTAATCTATCCTGTTTTTATAGGGTTGGCTTGTTTGTGTAGAAGCGTGAAAATCCCGTTTTTGTTTTTAATTGTGTTTGCGGGAGAGCTGAATTTCGATTTTTTACGTACTTTTCTAATGTATGCAATGCCCGACTCTTCGTTGTCTTTCGAATTCTGCTTAACACTTATAAATCTCTTCAGCCTGGATAACTTTTTCGTTTTTGGACTAACATTCACTACCTGGATTGTTTTTTAATCAACTTTGATATCTTTCTGTAGAGTTAAGTTTGGTTGATTTTCTAATTTATTTAGAACCCTTCGTCTGATCTCAGCCTCTTTTCCTGATACCAATCTTTGTACGAAAATTAAGCATTTATAATTATCAGCAATCAGTTCGGCTAATTTAAAATCGTCGCAGTGTTTATTGACGACTGATGCGAACGTTGAATAATATTCGTTGTTTTTTTTTTCGGTAGATCCTAATTTTCGGAGCAGTAAGTGAACATTTGTAAATCTGCCCAATTTCACAATCTATTTTTTATAAAGTACGAAGCAAAAGTTTATCCTCGTCTGGGGAATAAGTTAAATTTTCAATTGCACTCCAAACGGCATTCTACGAGAAAGTAGGAGTTTTCTCTTTTGGAGAGAAAAAGAAAAAATCATGTATTCCCTTCCTGTTAAAAATTAACAACAGTGTCGGAATAGTAATAAAAAAAATCACTGACTTTTTTTCAATGAGAGAAAAAAATAAGTTGGTCATTTACGTGTTTTTATCCACCGGTAAAGCCAGTTTTTAGAACTAAGAGATTGTTAGGTGAATTTGTCGTTGAATTCTCCATGTTTGTCCTTTTTTAAGGTTCTCTAACAAACCCCTTAATATACTTTGTTGCTAGTTGTGGCGTTCATTTTAAGGTTCTCCAGAACCCTTTACTGTAACCACGACGTCAGTCGTTGTGGTAGTGTAAGTTCGAAATCCCACGTCGCCAGTTGTTGTGGGGGTACTTTTAAAGGTTCTCAAGAAATATCCTTAATGTTTTTCTTGTTTCCTGTTTAAGTTCGAATACCTCGTAACCAGTTGTTGTGAGGTCTTTTTTAAGGTTTTTCACAAGTTGTTGTGGGTTGCCGTGTAAGTTCGAATACCTCGTCACTAGTTGTTGTGGCTCTATTTAGAGTCCGGTATGAAAACACGAACAGAAGATTTAGCAAAAACATGTATATTGAAGAAAAGTAGCTGAAGTTACAGAAAGACCGAACAGACTAGGGTTGATGTATCTATTTAATACATTCCCACCGCAGGAATATGTGACACATGGTCGAAAGGTGTGGGGGAGTCAAGCCAGAACCCCTGTAGAAGGAGCACTCTGGCCTATCAAAAATAACTTGAGCAGCCCCGTCGGCATTCTCCGGTCAGGGCGCCTCAGGCAGTAAGCAATAAACTTACTCCACCCCAAAGAGAGTAGGCAAGGGCTGGAAGCGTGGACCTCCTAGGACAACCGAGGACCAATACCTCAGCCCGACAGATAAAAGGCCACCAAAATGGCCCAGTCCCTAGCGAACTGATGGTCGAGAAGGAATCCTCGACTGGTATTACCCCATCCTGAAGTCCTCAATCAAACGTAGTTACTGAAAGACTGAACGGACTGTTAACGCAGCTATGCAATTCCTTCTTACCGCAGGAATATGTGACACAAGGTCGAAAGGTGGGGGAGAATCAAGCCAGCGCCCCTAAAAAAGGAGCACTCTGGTCTATCAAAAATAGCCTGGGCAGCCCCGTCAGCATTCCCCGATAAGGGCGCATCAGACAGTAAGCAATAAACTTACTGAAAGACTGAACTGGCTGAGGTTGGCACAACACTGAGAAGCATATTATTCCAGTATTTATTGAGAATGAAAGAGTCCAAATGTTCGTTATAGGTAAGGTACCATGGCAAATATATAAAATTATCTTGTCGAATTTTCGGAGTTTGTCAACATTATCTTCTTTCTAACCATTTCCATATTTCATTCTGAATAGCTATTTTTCTTTTTTTATTGGACTCTTTTGAAATAAAAAGTGTGTTTCAATTATGTTTTCTTTTTCAAAATACGTAACCCGGCTCGGAACATTGTTAAACTGGTGGCATTTTTCATTAATTACCTTTACAGTATCGGTTGCTCACATCGTTTCTCTATCTATGTAAGCTTTCAGATAACCAATTATATTTTTTAAATAAATAGTAACCTATTTATATCTTATAATTACTTGCATATCATATTAAAAGTTATAATAGTTTGCCTTCTGAAATATATCTACATTGTTGTCTGAAACATTTCAAGCGGGCTTCCGATTTTGTGAATATTTGTTTATTGGTATGCTGCGTCTAAGTCAATTTTTATTGAATCCACAAACCAAATGCATATACAATCATTCCTTTAAAAATGTATGCATTGTTTTATTTACATTCCCAAAATTTCCAGGCTGGAGAGAAAACGGGTAATATCAATCTCTGACAACTACGCAAAAGACTCATTGTGGTAATAGTAATTGGGTTTGTGCATACATTTCTTATTGTGTGTAAGCGTTGGCCTGCCGAGCTGGTAGCAACATAGCAATTTAAGATTTTTGTCGGTTTTTATCTACCTCCCACAAGGTAAAATGTGACACAAGGTCGAAAGGTGGGATTTGATAAGTCAGCACTCTAAGGGAAGAGCACTTATGACCGTCAAAAAATGGCTGGGCAGTCCCGTCAGCATTCCCCGGTAGGGCGCCTCAGGCGATTAGCAATAAACTAACCCCTTCTCAAAGAGTGAGAAGGCAAAGCCTGGGAGGGTGGACTTCATAGAACTGCACAGGACACTGGCATAGCAACACGAGCGAGTACGTTCTACTTTATACTAGTGATATATCTCACCAAACAGAATGAACTCTTTCGTATTCTGTCACTCTGCTTAGAAATAAATTAATAAATAAAAACATTTGATGAAAATTTAACAACACATCAATATGGCAATTGTTCAAAACCGGGTCACAAATTTCTTTTTGGAGGCGATAAGTGTAAACTTTCGAATTATTTCTTAGCAAAATGCATATTGTTCACTACGCTGATTGTTTTCGTCTTGATTCACGGCATTTCGGGCTCGGTTTTTTTTTACTCAATCCTTTTTGTGAACGCTGGATCATACGAAAATACCGCCAACTTCCTAGCTATTACTGGTGATATATCTCGTAACATAGAACAGACACTTTCATATTTATTGTGTTACTTTAGTTAAACACAAGTAAAAGAACAAACAAACAGGAACATAAGTCAGTGGTAAGACTGCATACCTCTGCCTGACAACGTAAGGATGAGCGAAAGTTTTATCTGGGCCTTACTTCTCCATATTGTATGAAGTATTCCCGAAGTTATGCCATGGAAACGTTGATAACTAAAAAAACTATTTATCTGATCAAGTTGAAATTTTGCATGGTAATCAAAGACAATTGGATCCATACTTTGAAAAAACTTTGAATTCCATCAAAATTTCGATCATTACTAAACTTTTCACGGTCAAGGTAAAAAGTCAATATCATGGTCAAATAAGATGCGAGCCTTCATTGACTATAATACGGGCCAAGTGGCGAGTTTCTACGATTAAAGGTTATCGCCAAAAGTGTAACTTTCTCCATATCTGTGATCTTGACTGACATTTGACTAGATATCTCAAAATTAAATCCGTTTTTAATTCAGAGTATAATCAATATTTTGAGCAACTTTGGTGACGATTGGTCAAGCGATATGTACACAAACAAACAAACTCCACCAAAACCATAATCTCCTTGTCAGAGGTAATAAATAATACGCGATTTTTATTTGCAAAACAACAAATCAAAAATAAATTTGTCTAGAATAGGCTCCGTAACATTCTTTTCTTAGAAAGATATGTGTAACCTTTCGATTTATTCCTTAGCACGTAACAACTGAATTTTGCTCAGTAAGGGCGAGAATCAACAGGAGAATTATTTTAGATTCTTCTGTTGATTCCCGACCTTTCGTATCAAAACATTTGGATGCCAGAAAAGGAAGCAAAATAGTTCATTGCGTGTTATTAGAAAACAAACCAGCTTTTTTAATTAATTAGTTCGTGAAATAAAAATTCTATTTAGAAACAAAACATTTTTCACAAAAATTACTGTAAAGTAAATTAACTCACTATAATGCATTTCGGTTTCATAGAAAACAAGTCAGCCATTTATTGAATGTGTTCTCTGTGAAATTAAAATCCTACTTACAACAAATAATTTATTTACAAAAAATAATTTACTTAATCATATCTACTAAGACAAGTTTAAGTTTCTTAGGAAACGAGTCGGCCATTTTAATTAACTACTCCGTCATTTTTTCTCCTTGCTGTAAATGAGTCTGCTATTCCTCGTGCATTATGAAAACAACATTAACTTCATTTTCGGGCTACTCCGGATAGGAACAGTTAGTGTTACGTGTAGATTTTTTCTGACGGAATGGTACTCACGTTACTAAAAAGAACTAGTTGTAGTATTGTAATGTTGCGATGAGGAATCGGGGTGTTTGAATTATTGCGCAGAGTAAATAATATGGATTTCTATCAAAAGCGATATACATATTTAAATTCATCTAGAAAATCGGGTTAATCAATATGACCGCCCTCAGCATCGACAAGAAAATAATGTATAATTTTATAAATCAATAATCGCCCATTAATTATGAAAACGAATTTAGAGATATAATTATCATATTCTGCATGTAGTTCGTGTGTATGTACATTTTCTATATCTAATATATACATTTAAGTCGGTCTGATTTGAAAAGTTTGACCTAAATAGTATTTAAGCTCACATATCTAAAATAGATTTCGACTAGGTAATGTCCATTTGTTATAGTTTTGCCATGTTATTGACAATATAATAACATACTTCGCTACAATTTATTTTTAAATTTATTTAGTTCGGGCAATACGACAATTAATATGGACAAATTTTTAAATAATCACCTAAAAAATTAGCTTACGTCAGTAATGAAAAGACACTTTTCTCATTGCATATTCTATTTCCGCTATCAAATAATTATTTACATGTGTTTAGATATTACACGATTTTCTCTATTAATTTATTTTCGTTCTTGTCACACTTAAATAAATAAATTTAAAAAAAACAATTAAAAAACATTGATTGCAAGTTCGCTTCTTACAACTGGGACATGTATTTTAATTTAGAAAAGGCTTACGCCCTTAATAAATCTGTTTTTTCATGGGACGATTTCTCTTCACCAACTTCTAACACTACGGAAAATAATTGTGCTAATAATCGATCATTAACAGATATGAGGTTACTGGACAATTTTCATTGATTTGTGTACCATGTTATTGGCAAAATAATAACGTACTTTTCTACAATTTATTTTTTAAATTACTTAATTTGGTCCGGACGACTCGTAATATGGAATAATGTTTAAATAATCACCAAAAGTAAAATCCACCTCACAGCAGTAATAAAAAAAAACTTTCCCCTATTGATCGCTCTATTTCCGCTATCAAACAACCAATTACATGTGTTGAAATGACATACAGGGAGTTCTTTCTATGTATACACAAGAATACGGAGAACTTAATAGACTTAAAATAGATTTAAGATTTTTCTTCATAGGGAACTGCAAATCCAGAACTTTGCCTCTTATTATTTATATGTTACAGCCGACGTTAGCTATACACAGATGTCAATAATGTTTAAACAAATTCTTTTGAATAAAAAAGGGATGTGAACACCGTCCTTTAACATCCAATTATTTATATATTTAATAGGTCAAAAAGAAAAGCTTTAAATGTAATTTTCAAAAGACGTACGATTGATTTCAAGTTTATTTTATTTTGTGACAAAATACTAATACTTCTGGGCAATGCCAGGTCGGAACATCAACACCCCACATGGACACACACACACACATACGCACACACACACACACATACACACACACACATATATATATATATATGTATATATATATATATATATATATATATATATATATATATATATATAGTCTAAAGAAGCTTTGAGTCATTTTAAAAAAAAAAATTTAAATAAAAATAAAAAAATAAAATTTAAAAAAAAATGTAAAATGCAGTTTAAATTCCCAGACAAACTAACTAAATCCAAGATATTGCAGACTTAACATTCGTTGGAAAATTAATAAATGAAAAAATATAAGTAAAATAAAATTTAAAAAAAGGGGGGGTTAATTATCTAAGAGTGAAACAAAAACAGGAGACCTTAGTTCCCGGTAGATCACCGAGATTAAGTGACATTAAGCCTGGTCAGTACATTTGGGAATACTAGGCGCTGTATGTGGACACATAGCTATGTGCCTAGTGTGGGGACTATGGCGAAAACAACCTGAATGACAGTCATCAATTAGGTGTCGGAAACCTGGGTGTTCCTCTTCCAGGAGTAATAAAAAAAACTTTGCTGGTGATGATGATATAAGCCGACTAAAACCGTTTGACTATCCGAATCCTATAAAGACTTTAAATCCATACTTTGAGAATTGTTCGGAGTAAAACAAAATTATTTTTATTGTGACATTGATAAATTCTCTACACATTGGACCCTGACTTTGGAACCAATCAAGAGTTAGGGATATACTTCAATCTAATTCAGTGTAATATAAACTTTATTTTTCGTGTATAATTAAAACTATTCACGAGAAATAAAGTTGATATTCTTTTTTTAACAAATACCTGATTTTTTTAATTAAAATTTGTAAATTTACTTTACGGTTCAATTGTCATTATTTTCAAAAAAGGTTAAAGTAAAAATAAATAAACTCTGTTGCTGATATGTTTTGATCTAAAGTGTAAGTAACATAAAATCTTTTCTTTTTTTTGTCTTAAAATTTTAATTTCACAAAATCCTTAATTATCAATAAATGCTAAACGATATGAAGTCATTTATAATTTATTTACTCGAGTAAACGCTTATGTGTTAAACAGTGCATTTTAATCTCCATAATAAAGTAGAGTTGTTTTCTCTATCCGCATTAAGACATAATAAGAAAATAGCCCAAACCTTCATATGTTAATCTGTTCTGTAATTCAATTAGTTTAACTACTCCTGAAATTATGCATTCATTTATTCTTTTTTCAATATTTCCTATAGTTTTTTCAAAAAAACTTCCAAGGAGAAAATGGTTTCTATTTTTACCTACTTCTAACTATCTACTTTAACCGCTACTCAAAACACCGGGTCCATTATTAATAGAGGGGAATTTCTGTTAAATCACCTTAACATTTCTAATTGACAGAATATCATTCGGTCATTCAGAAAGCCTCACGCTAATACGTTATTTAAACATGCTGGGTTAACGGATTACGTTTTAATGAACAAATCGCCCCAAGCATTCAGAAATTACCACATTTGCTTGCACACGTAAGTGCATTTTTAACGTTCGGAAAATATCGCATTTTTTCGCTTGTGTTTTTAATGTTCTTCATGTTTATTTACAACTACTATTAAACGAATATAAACGTCTCCCGAAAGATGACACTTCACAGTTACACACAGGGTCGATTTTTTGGGTGTTGAAAATCAGGATCTCTAAACAAAATAAACATTGCCTCAGTCTACAAGGTTTTCTTCTGAGGCGGAATAAAAATCATTTCTTCTGTATTATTCTATATTGGATACGCTATTAAAATAATACTTTCAGCCTGATTTCATGTAATCGCCCCCAAAAAGTAGAATCTGATTTTTATTTTGGTGTGATAATACAAAAATACTGATACGTTTTCTTTCTATTGTTTGAGACTGCTTCTACAGCATATTAGAGATCCACACATTCTAATGACCTCAAAACTATCAATGGTCAAATTATGATACAGGAAGCATCTATATCTGAAGCTGCACGTAATTTGAGACATTTGTTTGTTATCATGTTGACTACATATGCAGAGTCCTATCCAAAACAACTTTGGCATGAACACTAAAAAGCATTTATTGAAGATTTCTCTTCTTATGAAAAGCAATCAACTTCCTGAGGTTGATATAACATTTTCAGACATCTTCATATTCAACACTGACAAAATTGGCTCTTACCTCACCTGATCTATCCAATACACAGTCGGTCATTACTGCGTGGACGTGCGAAATTAGTTACCAACCGCATAAGAAAAGCTACAATTGTTCGAGATGTTATCGCACAATTAAATACTTAGCACATTCATGTGGTTCGTACTGTAGTTAATACTGTAGAAAACCAGCAAGGTAGCCTTAAATTCCTTGATGCACCCGGAGGTACTCGTGTTCATGGTGGTAGTACAGCTCACTTCACTTTAAATTGTCGTTATCATTAACAAAGCGTGCGAATCCGATTTGCCAAATAGAAAGAGGATCAGATTCATGTAAAGTTTTACAAGTGTACAATGGCACACAAAAAGCATTGGAAACTCTAGATAAAACGTTGCGTGATCTCAAGAGACGTGATGTTTTGATGGGTGACATCGCACATTCATTATCAGGTGACTTCTGACAAACACTTCCTATTGTTTCACGTGGAAGTACCTCTGATAAGCTCTATGCTTCATAAAATTGTCATATTTGTGGAAGTACATCAAGACTGTAACATTATCTATAAACATGCGTGTGCATCTCAATGGCTTGTGAATTTGCCTCCCTTACTTATAAAAATAGTTGATGTCAAGATTGTAACAACCAATGAGGGCAAGAGTGTTACTACTCCAGGTATTGCATCAATTATTTCATTACTCACAAAAATGGAGAGAGCAATTCTAGCTACTAAAAACGACAGCGTACATGTCATCCATCAACAACTGCTTGATGAAATTAAAGTTGATAGTTGGATGCCCAATTATGTTACTCCAGAATATTGATGCTCCAAGGCTATAATTTTTTGGTTTCTGTTTTACATTGCGATGTCTGCGTTCACGCCGGACAATCATAAGCAGCAAATAATTCAATGGGTTCAAGATTTGGCATGGAATGTCTTGAGTTAATCTATTTTCTCGGCAACGTCAAGACAAGGGTCAGATAGTTGTTTTATAAAGTAAAAACATACCTGTTCCATTTGTAGTAGAACATTTGAAATACTCGTCATAGACAGCCACTTCAACTAAATATATATATATATATATATATATATATATATATATATAGAGAGAGAGAGAGAGAGAGAGAGAGAGAGAGATAGGCAACATCTTCTCTTGCGGGCAAGTATTGTTGAATATAAGAGACAACTCATGTCTTGATATCTTTTGGTAGATCCTTTCAGTAGTCCGAATGAGGATCTTAGTTTCGGAGGGGAATTGGCTGAGGAATTTGCCATAATTTGCATTTGTCTCCCAAGTACTTTCTGGCCCATCTGGGTCCATCTTCGGGATATCAAGACATGAGTAATCTCTTATATTCAATAATATATATATATATATATATATATATATATATATATATATATATATATATATATGTGTGTGGGGGGGGGTGTACTATAAAAAAGGTGACCCCTATTGGGCACGTATTGATATCGGGTTAGATTGTTTTAATCGGAAATAAGTTGTTGTACAAAGCCAGTTAAAGATAAAAAAGAAAATGACGAAATCCAAAATAATCTTCCCTCCCTCCCTCTCTCCCTTCCTCCCTCTATCCCTCTCTCCCCTCTCTCTCTCTCTCTCTCTCTCTCTCCCTCTCTCTCTATCTCTCTTTCTCTCTTTCTCTTTCTTTAATGTCAAAGGTCGGCCAGCCAAGATAAGGAAAGTTATTTCATTTGTATCCGGTGATTTGGATAGAAGTATTAGTACTTGGAACTGTGTGAAAGTAAGCTCCTCCAACTCCCGCTATGATATCAATAATTAAAAAAACTGTTGATCGGATTATATATGAAATTCGATGAAATCGTTTGAACAAATGTTTGTTTTGTTTTTTACAACACATTTTATATGACTGACGTAAGTTATATGACTGACGAAACAGATTTTTGTAGTTAGCTTATAGTAAAAAAAAAAGTTATCGATCACAAAGGTAGGAAAAAACTAACTTTACTTTATTTATAAGATTCTGATAAAGGACACAGGGAATATTTCATATGAAACCATTGGTGCCTCCCACATTAAGAACACGATATTATGGACGATGGATCATGACATTCATCTAAAATTATGTGAAGATTAAAACACATGGACGATAATGAAATCTAATTAATCTAATCAACGATGACATTTATTATCAACTATTTTTAATTGGATCGTTTTGTATTGAAATAAATTATTTTTATTGAAATAAATTTAAATCAATAATAAATGAGTCTCTGGAGTGCATGAAACTCCGACTGCAATTTTATTTACGCCGTATTTTAATGATGATATGTAAATGGCGCCAAATTCGACATATTTGCAATATTTGAGAATATTTTGATCACTTTGTAACGATTATTTTATATTCAACCCCATAACTTCAGTTGTGTAATCTGAATATATCATTCAGTTTTTCCTACATCAGTATGTTTTACTTTGAAGTATTTTCGAGTCCTACCTCTTGCGTATATTAAAAGGTCCAATCAATATAGATCCAGTAAACGTTTATTTCGGTGAGCTTATCGGGCTTCATCTAATTCCTTAATTTGAATTTATAATCAGTTTTACCATTATATATGAGTGTGTTACCAATTGTCTTTTCGCAACATAAGTATTTTCTCAAAATATATCGTATCTTTTACAAAATAGAAAAATCAAAATACGACATATCTAGTCAAACTCGTGAATATATTAACAAATAAAGTAGTAAATTACCTTGGTTTAGAAATTATATTCAGGTGGACAGAAAAATAGCTGTTCTAACCTAATTTTGTGCTGCTGATTTCAGATAGGATATCCATTTTCAGTTACCATTTTGAAAAATGTAAGTTCTTTAAAAAAACATAACATACATTTTTTACATGAAAACACTTTTAGTGTATCCATTTTGTACAATAGAGACCGCCAACGTGCACCATAAAATGACGTTCTACATAATGTTAAATATGTATGGATGAGCAAAAGGGAAACAAATTACTTACATTTAATACTACACTTATATTAACTAAAAGAAATATAACTTAAGTGAACACTTTTAAGGGAAAAAAGTTTGAATTTCATCAAAATGAATATAAAAAATAATTTAAAAGGACTAATGGAAGTAACGATTTTTGCTATTATTTTGTTTGATTAGTGTTTGGCTTGAATTTTATATATTGTATAAATCAAATAAAAATGAAAATTTTAAAAGTATTGGGTGTTTGTTAATGATTTAACAATATTATTTGTCAATTAAGAATAAATGAGACCATTTCAAAGTGAAAATAAGTTTTAAGTCACGTTGCAGTTTTACCGAATAAAATTAAAATTTGAAAGAGAATTTTGAATGAATAAGCCTTTACATTTGAAAAAAGAAAAATCATAAAAAGTATATAATACTTACTTTTGTCGTAAAGACAGAGTTTCTTTTTCAGCTTAAAGAATGTAAGCAACAAAAAAATCGTAATAAGAATAAGATTATTAACACATGCGCGTTAAAGCGATAACTTTCTCGTTACGTGTTGACGATAATAAAGTCTATTATGATCTTCCATAGTTTGACAATGTCAGGAATTCAACAAACTCTTGCTTACCTCGATCAAATAGACATTCTGTAAAAAAGCACAAATTAATCAGTCGAAGCCGGTGTCGGTCTTTTACGATTAATAACAGTTAGGTTTATATTATATTCAAATATTTTGAAAAATTGGTAAAAAATATTTTCAAAATAGATGTTTTAACTTTAAAATGTCTAAATGATGTAATTTAATGAATTAAAATACCTGGAAAATTAATTATTGTTTAGAACATTTTTTTTTGCAATTCACCAGATTTTTTTTTTTTGCAATTCACCATATCAGAGTGTATATTAACGAGGAAATGAAGTAAAAAAAAAATTAAAAACATAATATTGTATTTATTTTCACTTTTTATTTATGAAATCACGGATACTTTACCCAAAAGTGTTTATCAATTTTAAAAAAAGTAAATTTAATCTGTTGTTTAAGACTCTTTCGCTTTATATAACATTAAAATTTCGATCGATCAGAATAAATTATTTTCAGATTTCATAAAATGAAATAAAAGGGGGGAATCACGTAGAAAAAATATTTTCCTTATATATTTTACGAAACAAAAGCATTTTATAAATAAATTAGTCGAATGATGAATAAGTATTGAAAATTTCGTGAAAGTCTGACCATTTGTTTATTTTTGCTAGATTTAACACACGGATGTTAGCGCATAAAAAGTGGTCACTACATAGGAACGTTGTTTTAAGGCGTAAATAAAAGTACACACGTTTTTATTTTCTTATTTTCATTATTTTCGTACGTTGAAATGTGTTTTTTTAATTATCAGCAGTTCATTTTATGTTTCTTCTTTTAAATAGTAAAAAAAAGTTATGATGATAATATAAACCTATATTAAAGTTACATCGTGTTACATATAGGGGTAAATTCTATGGTGAGCTTTGGAGGTCCTTATTGTACAATATATAATGTGTTTATATATATATATATATATATATATATATATATATATATATATATATATATATATATATATATATATATATATATGAGTTTTCTTTTGTTTAATTTCTTGGCGATTGTCAACACAGGGGTGAAAGGCGAATAGTCAACAAATAACTGTTACTGAAGGCAATAAAAGTTACTTTTCTACCTACCTGGTTAATATTTTTGTGTTTTAAATTATTTTCTGCGTTTTTATTGCATTTTAATAATTCGTTCAAATCCGATCGTATTACAGTTACATTTTTCAACATGACAGAACTGGACATCACCGAATTTTGCTTGATGGGGTGAAAAAACAAAAAAACAAATATACAACAACTAACTGTTCCAAATGCTATCAAATTTAATTTTCTACCTAATTGAAAAGACAAAGGTACGAAAAGAAGTCTTATATCTGACCGATCTTTTAATTGAAATAAACAACGCTTTAAAATACTTTAAAACAAAATAATTAAACAGGTAAGTAGAAAAGTAATTTTATTGCTTTTGGTAACATTTATTAGTTCACTATTTGTTTTGTTTCATCCCTTTTTTCTGTTATTATTCTTGATAGTCGTCAATTTTTTTAAACTCTAAAATCTATTACTTTGAAATATCTCATTCTTTTTTTTACACGGTAAATTTTGAAAATTGTTACAGTGTACTTTTTATTTTCAAAAGTTTTATAAATACGGGTTTCTTTTCAATTAGGAATTTAATATCGAATTTAATCTTGTGATGATCATTAAGAAAAAAGCTACACGTCCCATAAGTAATCAATTTCGGCTGACAATCGTTCCATTCAATTAAACCTCATCTTTGAGTGGCTCTTGGCCTTTATAAGAGGTGACCAAAAAGTTGTTTTTGAATCAATAAAAATGGAATGTTTTAACTGAATAATTTTATTGGTTTGTCCCTTTTGAGTGTGTGATATTGTAAATAATAAAAAGGGTAATTAGCACTACTCATGGTCACCCAAAACAAATCACCATCATCATCATCATCATCATCATCATCAGCAGCAGCAGCAACAGCAGAAACATTACATATATCCTGGCAGTTCGAGGGGAACAACTTGTAGTTTACTAAAAAAAAAAAAAGGCAGTTAATATATAGCAAAAACAACTTTCAGTTATTATTAGTGGAAACCAAAATAGCAATTAACGCTTTTCACCCTAACCAAAATATATAAATACCTTTATTTAATTCCATGAAAACTGCCAGTATACTGAAATCATATGCCCTTAATAGGGTTAAGATGAAAAATCATATACACTAAATGTACAAAAGCAAGGAAATTACCAAATTTTTACACTTTTATTGTCATTAAGGGTATGCGAGCACAATAGGGCTATGTATTTTACTGGTAGGAATTTTTCTTCAGCGCACCTCACACACTTCATCCACTCATGCATAGAGATT
Organism: Sepiola atlantica; assembly: GCA_963556195.1. Lineage (NCBI taxonomy): Eukaryota > Metazoa > Mollusca > Cephalopoda > Sepiida > Sepiolidae > Sepiola > Sepiola atlantica. Next base: position 79,992,437 of record OY744526.1, on the reverse strand, counting down.
TATACTGTAGTCATGTGATAATGAAATGCTTTGGTTGATATGTAGTCATACCCTTAATGACAATAAAAGTGATACACCACGTAGAGAATTTATGAACGATGTGACAGTTAAATCGGAATGGAGAAAGTTCTTCGATTGGATGAATTGATGCTGTGGTCAAAAATGAAATTCAAATGAAATCCAGAAGTGTTACATATGTGAAAGGCAAACAGAAGGAAGTTCGGTACAAGATAGGAGGTGATATGATACAAACTGTTAAAGAAGAAACAGTGAAGAGTTTTGGAAGATAGTACAAGGGTGCATTAAATGAGAGAAGTAAGGGGGCTGAAATACAGCAGCAAGCGGAAGAGGGACTACAAACTATAGAAAAAACTGATCTACCTGGGAAATTCAAATTCTGGTGCTTACAGTATGCGTTGTATCCAAGGTTAATGTGGTATTTACAGATGTATGAAGTACCACGGACCAGAGTTGAAAGAATAAAACAGCGATGCAGCATGTATATAAGAAAATGGTAAGGATTGCCAAAGATGCTCAATGCAGAAATAATCAACTACAACTGCCGGCCGCGTCTATTATAGAAGAATATAAGGCTGCTAAAGTGCATACAGTGATGATGCTTCGCTTTTCCAGTGACAGAAAAACCAAAGATAATTCTCCTGAAGTAAGAACTTGGATGAAATGGAGAGCAGAAACTGCAGTCGATCATGCAATAGCAAAGTTGGAACATGCAGATGTTGTTGGGGCAGTGCAAGATGGTACAAATGTATTTGGAAACTTTAAACCATTTTTCAGGAGTAATGCAAGGGAAAAAAGGGATGCTGTAGCGAAAGAAATTAGAAAAGAAGTTTAAGAGAACCGATATGTACATCTTGTTACATGTGATCATTAAGGACATTGCTTACGAGGGGAAGAGTGTGTTGTTGAGCGAAAAATTGGATGGAAAGAAATATGGACCTGGGGGCAAGGACATCGTTCTTGATTAGATCAACATATGATGCATTGCCATCACCTGCCAATCTTGTTCGGTGGATGGATGTCGACGCGGAAAAAAGGGAACGCTAAGGTATAGTCTCTCAAACTGTGAGCTGGTAACAGAAAGGTATACGTGGCGTCACAATCAGGTGCTTGCAATAGTTGAAGAACAAATCAAGCAACAATAAAGCAATTTCATGATAGAGAATTACCCAAGATCAAGCAAATAAAGAAGATGGAATTCCACAAAACAGGCACAAAAAGTAATCTTAGTAGTCATCGAATACTATAAAAATAGATGAAGAGATGGTACAGGAGTGTCAAGATAAAGGATGGAAGATCGAATTTCATCATTTGGCCATTGGAGTAAGAGGAAATGTAGAGCGAACGGTTGTAAACCTATTTCGACATCACTTTTATTGTAACAACTCAGAATTGAGAAAATTTATTAAAGATCTTCAGGAAACAGCAAAGAAAACATCTTATTGGATATGGCTGAAAAGGGATGATATGAATAGGAAGGAGAGGTGAATTTTGGACGGCGAAAGAAGGGAGATGAAGGAGATATTGATGACGCCATATGCACGGTAGTTTATGACGTCACATTGCAATCAAAATCAATTGTTTATGATGATGGCTGAAAGGTGTATTTGGCTTGATTGCATTTAAGAATTTAAGAATTGCATTTAAGAATTTCGGATGCTTCCTTGGTCTTTTGGCTAAGATCAAAGTGTAGTATCTGTTCTGACTGTCCTGTGCAGTTATGGGAGGTTAACCCCCTCCCAGGCTTTGCCTCCCCTCTTTGGGGAGGAGTAAGTTTATTGTTTACTGTCTGAGGCGCCCTGCCCAGGCAATTTTTTGAGATTCACCTCACTCTTCCTCTAGAGTGAAATTCCCACCTTCCGACCTTGTGTCACATTCTACTTTGTGGGACGTAGATAAATAGGTGATTGCATTTAAGTGCAGATGACACCAGTGCTACTGTAAAAAAATTAAAAAATTAAAAAAATTTAATTTCTAAACCTTTTTATTAAAATTTTTACCTCTTTAAATGACTATAAAAAAAAACTAAACTACTGTTGCGCAAGACGAGTTCATCTATACGCCTCATTTTTTCCTGGTAACAAAATGGGAAAAAAGACAGACAAAGCTTGCTTGTGAATCAAAGAATCGAAATTTATTTACAAATAAATAGAAGAAAAATGGTTAAAAAAGAAAATAGGTTGACATGCATATTTGTCCATATGTCATTTAAAAAGAAAACAGGTAACAAACAAAAGTACTCACAGTTCACAATAAATATTTTTTTACAGACGTGGAAATTCTGTTTTTACAGACGTTGACATTCTCTGGCATATATTTTTTTATTTCGCTCATCAGTGGAGATAAAGTTTGACTTGCAAATGATCTTTCATTTTGTTCGACCAAGGGCCGAGCAGACGACATCTTTCTTCGGTTTTTTTGTTACTCAAGTAATAAATTTACAAATATCCCAAGAGTATCTGAAATCAAAAACTTATTATTTTCTAACTTAATTAACTTAATTAATTCTTATATTAATTTTTATAAATAATTATTACTCCCCTTTTATATATAAGATGTGAATATTTGGACTAACAAACGAATTCCAATCAAAACAAAAAACGTTAGATGACTTTTTTTCCTTTTCGTCTATCTCTGATAGACGAAAGTTGAATTCAATAAAACCTTTTAATATCTTAGTCTTTCTGACTAGATAATAAATATTATCGATCCAATGTCGATATTTTTCAATCAATTCTATAAAACAATTAGTCTTTCTCTTTTAGACTAAGTAAAATCAACGACTCTTTGTCGTGATTATATTTTTCGATTATAACTTATCGTCATAAGTCTTTTCATAAACAATGGTTTATATTTGAGTTTTGTCAAATACAAACTTGTAATTCTAGGACCTCTTCCTAGAATTATAATTAAAATTAGTCATCAACTTAAAACCTATTGTCTGTAGTCCAAATTAAATACACATCGAAACTAAGAGATAAATATCTCAAATCCACTAAGTTATTTTAATAAATCTTTTAATTTATAAATTAAATTAATTTTCGACATAATAATGTCGATTTTACATAAAAGGGAGTTATCTAATTAATTATCGAAGACACAATTTTCCTAAGGAAGAAAATTCTGTCCACGGAGACAAATTAGATGTTAACAATTCAACATCTCAAATTTATCTGAAGAAAATATCTTCAAAATATTTTAGCGAGAAATCTGCTAATAATCTTTGTTTACAATTAAAAACTGACACGTCACTCAAATTAACCAATCAGAGGACGAGCCTGAGTCAATCACAGATTCAATGAAAAAAGTCGTCTGCTCTGAACAATTTAGGCGCGGTCGAACCAAAAACTTGAATTCGTTACAAACGAATTTTACAAACATTATTATTATTACTGAGCGTTTTCAATAAAAATGAAATATGGCCATTCTTTTAAAAATAAATTCTCAAACTCTCCCGACAAAAAAAAGAAAAAAGAAAAAAAGAAAAATTTCCCTTAATTCTATTTCATGAGAATAATGCTCCATCTTTGAGAGAAGAGAAAAAAAAAGGCAATACCATTTCTAATAGTATTCTGACAGAATACACACACAATTATTGACACTTATTTTCCACATAAGAAAATCAAATGTCAGCTTAACAAAATACAGCCAGCAACAATTAAATAACATTAACTTATATTTCTTGTTAAAAATCCAGCTCCCAAAGGAGTCTCTGGAATGGGACAAACAATTACCTCAGAAGGAATTTTCCTCCATTGACTGAGGACAAAAAGTAATTTTTCCTCCATTGACTGAAGACAAAAAGTAATTTCTCGAATCCACAAAAGGCCGGTAAGATCCACACCGACGTTAGGGGATGGACGAATACAAATATCTTTCAACTTGTCTTTCATGAACAAGCAACTAGTTGTTATGTCTTTCGACAGCACACATGACAGAACTATTTGAACATCTACTACTAAGCTCTGTTTTATTGACCCAGAGGAGAGAATCCTCTTGATCAAAGATGCCACCTTATTTTTGGCAAATAGCAAATTTGCCGAACAATCCTGAAAATTATAGGCAGCAAAACCATACACCTTTTGTGAAGCATCACAAAATGCAATCAAATCTGAATAAATAGGTGTATCAATTACAAATGTGGGAAACCTCAAAATGTCCAAAGAAACAGGCTCCACAAACATCTTAAACCAATTCTCCTGAGCATATGCAGGCAAATGCCTATTCCACTGCACTTCAATTTTACATACACGACTGAGGAGAGATCTCCCCTGAAACACAATCTGCACAGCGTCAGTACACAAATCGAGAAGAACCCCAGGAGAGCCGTGAGTCCCAACGAGACCATCGGCACAAAAGCTGTTGAGCAGCATTTCCCTGGAAGGAGCATCAAGATACTCAATTATAAACCCAAGTATGAAAGGACTGGCTACAAAACCAAATATAAGGGTTCTGTAACAAAAACACACAATTTTCTCATCAATCTTGACGAAGAAACAAAATTGATTCTTGTCCCTCTCGGAGTTCAATTTGATCATCAAGAAGGCCCTGCGCACAGTGGCAAGCAGAACATAACGATCTGCTCTGAACCTCAAGAGGAGATCCAACATATCTGTGAACAGATTTACACCTGGGTAGACGCAATCATTAATCGATGGACGCCCACCAGTGCGCAATGAACAATTGAAAACCGGTCTTATCTTTGTAGTACTTTGACTATCTATTTTTATGACTGGTCGATGGGGAATCCAAATGAACTTATCAAAATCATCAGGCTCCACCTCTATCCTCTCCACAATACCCTCGGCCTCCTGTTCCAAAAATACTTTAACGTAATCCTTGTACAAATTCTGGCTATTTAATTTATTAACCACTCTATCTAATACTTTTAAAGCTACTCTAAAATTCGAGGGAACAGTTGCTAACTTATCCTCATCCCAAGGAAGATCCACAAAGTAGGAACTCTCCCGATAAGATATAGAATTCCGAAAATCTTTCAACTTATTAGCGTCAAATTCGCTAACAGAATTCTCAAAAATGCCCAAGTTTTCAAGACTGAACATTTTTTCTAAACTTCTATCAACCGAGGAATCACTGAAACTATCCATCGGATCAAAATATTTTGATGGTGGATCCAAGACATAATACACGTATGTCATGGGACAATCAGAATAACTTGAAATTACCTGACTGTAATTCGAGCTCTGTGTCTCTCCATTAGAAGAATCAACACCATTAACTTTAAAGTCAGAAATATCACCAAAGGGAACCAATCCTTGGGACAATTGGAAAGCATTACCCTGGAGACAACTGACCAAATTCAAGGGTCCCAAAACTCTCAAAGCGTCCACTCCCAACAACCCATGCACAGTCATGGTATCGTTGAGAATATCAGAAATATTTACTGATAAATGGTGGCCACTCTTCGCCAAATTCTCAAAGCAACTTTTTAATCCATGTAAATGGAAATCTAAATTCAAATCCTCCTCCACCAGGAAAGGTACTTCAAATTCCTTTTGGGAGGATTTAACTAATAAACTGATTCGACCCATGCTCCTCTGGGATGAACCCAAAAAGGTATTAATCAAAATCTCTTTACTACACAAAGTGTCAGGTCGGCAGAGGAACCTTGCTGGAAAGGTAAGACCGCTGACTACCGGTGTCGAGCAAACAATTAAGCTTGCATTCAACATTATTGAAAATAACAACAACCTCTACAATGGGCAAAATAAACTGTCCTTCATGCCTCTGTAAACAAGGATTAGTATTCACTGACGCCCTGTCAAAATCAGGACACAACGAACCTACATGGTCTTTCTTGTTGCATTTCCAACAAGGACCCAATCTTGCCCTACACTTATCCTTAGGATGATCAGGGCTAGAACAACTTTTGCACAACTTGTATTTTAAACATTGTTGGAGTCTGTCCTGTAAAGTAGGAAAACGTCTGCAATAATATGCACTATGTCCGTTGGTCTTACAAAAATTACATTTATAAAACAGTGAGGAAGCCTTGGCATGAAAATTTCTCAGGGTCGACACGTTTCTATTTCCTATAATGTTCTGTGATTTGTCAGGAACAATATCTCTATTACCAGAATAATGTTTGGTGGGAGACCTATCTGAGGGTTTTATAATTTCTAAAGTTCTAATGACTTCAGAATAATTATCAAAAATTTCATTAAGAGAAGGATAATTATTTCCTACGGTTCGAATAAGCTCTCTTTTCAAAACAACGGGTAGTTTCTCAAAAATTATGTAACTCATGAATTTATTACCCGGCTTATGATCGTCCAAAAAATTCAAATCAAAGGAATTCTTTAACTCATAAATCTGGCTCTTAATCCCAGTCAAAAACATTTTAACAGAGTGGATGTCATTATCTCGCATCAACTTGATTTCTGTTATAGATTTAAATATACTACTGATGATATGCTCTTCATTCAAAAATTCTTTATCTAAAATATCCAACGCAATATCATAATTTGCGTCAGAAATAGAAAGGTGACTTATTATTTTCTGGGCATACCCCCTTAAGTGGTTTTTTAATATAATAAGTCTCATGGATTTATTTCCCGTACTAAGAACGCAATTTTCAAATTCCTTGTAAAAATTCAAATAAGCTAGTTTATCTTTAGATAAACTTTCCGGATCAAACAACGGACATTTCAATTTTGGAGCCACATTATAATGTGAGTGAAGTAGATCAAAATTATCAGAAGCAGGGGGAACCATATCTTTATTCTCCGAACCTGGAAACAACCCAGCCAAAAAACCTTTTACCTCATTATGAAACAAAGTTTCATCTATAAGGTGCTTCCGATATATTTCATTCTCCACATCAGACTCATGATAACCGTTAGTTATCTGTTCATTTAGTAGTTCAATTGAACCCAATAATTTATTTATACTTTCTTCCTGTACGGCGAAAGTACTCTTAGTAAGAGCAGTATCTTCTTTAATGCATCGAATAACTGCCTCAACACAAAGTTTCTGCCCATCTCTTTTCCTTAAAAGCATATTAAGCAGTGGGGAATCCATAATAAAATTTCAATCAAAAAAATCTAACGAAACCTCTAGTTCAATTTGTTATATAAAATAAGTTACACAAACGAACAACTACAAATTTGCCTACTCATTTAAAGTAAAAATGCTCAGTTCACAATTTCCCTTCCAAACAACAACAAAAACATGCAATGTCAGAGAAAAATAATTAACGAATTCAACAATACACAAGCAAGCAAAAGCGCTAAAATTTTCCTTAGACACTAGTCGTATCCAATATACTTAAATGAATAAAAAGAAAATTCAAGCATAAGGAATACCAAATGTACAAAATATGCATAATGTAAAAAAATTAAAAAATTAAAAAAATTTAATTTCTAAACCTTTTTATTAAAATTTTTACCTCTTTAAATGACTATAAAAAAAAACTAAACTACTGTTGCGCAAGACGAGTTCATCTATACGCCTCATTTTTTCCTGGTAACAGAATGGGAAAAAAGACAGACAAAGCTTGCTTGTGAATCAAAGAATCGAAATTTATTTACAAATAAATAGAAGAAAAATGGTTAAAAAAGAAAATAGGTTGACATGCATATTTGTCCATATGTCATTTAAAAAGAAAACAGGTAACAAACAAAAGTACTCACAGTTCACAATAAATATTTTTTTACAGACGTGGAAATTCTGTTTTTACAGACGTTGACATTCTCTGGCATATATTTTTTTATTTCGCTCATCAGTGGAGATAAAGTTTGACTTGCAAATGATCTTTCATTTTGTTCGACCAAGGGCCGAGCAGACGACATCTTTCTTCGGTTTTTTTGTTACTCAAGTAATAAATTTACAAATATCCCAAGAGTATCTGAAATCAAAAACTTATTATTTTCTAACTTAATTAACTTAATTAATTCTTATATTAATTTTTATAAATAATTATTACTCCCCTTTTATATATAAGATGTGAATATTTGGACTAACAAACGAATTCCAATCAAAACAAAAAACGTTAGATGACTTTTTTTCCTTTTCGTCTATCTCTGATAGACGAAAGTTGAATTCAATAAAACCTTTTAATATCTTAGTCTTTCTGACTAGATAATAAATATTATCGATCCAATGTCGATATTTTTCAATCAATTCTATAAAACAATTAGTCTTTCTCTTTTAGACTAAGTAAAATCAACGACTCTTTGTCGTGATTATATTTTTCGATTATAACTTATCGTCATAAGTCTTTTCATAAACAATGGTTTATATTTGAGTTTTGTCAAATACAAACTTGTAATTCTAGGACCTCTTCCTAGAATTATAATTAAAATTAGTCATCAACTTAAAACCTATTGTCTGTAGTCCAAATTAAATACACATCGAAACTAAGAGATAAATATCTCAAATCCACTAAGTTATTTTAATAAATCTTTTAATTTATAAATTAAATTAATTTTCGACATAATAATGTCGATTTTACATAAAAGGGAGTTATCTAATTAATTATCGAAGACACAATTTTCCTAAGGAAAGAAAATTCTGTCCACGGAGACAAATTAGATGTTAACAATTCAACATCTCAAATTTATCTGAAGAAAATATCTTCAAAATATTTTAGCGAGAAATCTGCTAATAATCTTTGTTTACAATTAAAAACTGACACGTCACTCAAATTAACCAATCAGAGGACGAGCCTGAGTCAATCACAGATTCAATGAAAAAAGTCGTCTGCTCTGAACAATTTAGGCGCGGTCGAACCAAAAACTTGAATTCGTTACAAACGAATTTTACAAACATTATTATTATTACTGAGCGTTTTCAATAAAAATGAAATATGGCCATTCTTTTAAAAATAAATTCTCAAACTACATAACCACCTCTTGATAGAGAGGCACCGCAACTTCAGAAAAGCACTCGAAACTGCGAAGTGGTTCCTCAAGATGATGGTGTAGTTCTGGATCCGGTAGCGGAGCTTTCAGCTGCGAAGCACAAAAAACCCGTGTCATTCAAATCCTATAAGCAATCTATATAAACACACCTGTGTGAGGGAATCCGAACTTCGACACATAGGTTCAAAACTAAATATGTTCATACCAATACTAGTGCATAAAATATACCTAAACATGTAAAAGTAACATACCAAGATGCATAGGTATTTAATTCCATAGGGTGCATCCGATAAAACAAAAAAAGTCACAAGTCAGATGACATATCATACGGGTGGGCACAAGTACGCTACAAAAATCACAGTCAACCAGCATGTCGGTATACAAATAATCATACCAAACCGTTTCAAAACAAGAACAATAGCTTTGCATAAAACATTCACATGTTGGCCGGTCATAATTCAGGAAGGGGACATTTTTTATTCAGAACCGTCCTCTTCCGGAATACATGCGCACGGGGTAGCTGTCGTGCCTCTACACCGCCTGCTTGCCCAGATGCGGTCTTTTCGAATCAGTCAACATGGGAGTCGGACGTTTGTTTCGCTTGTGATAGACGTTGGCTCTGGGGTAAGTAGCTTGGCAAAAATAGAATTTTACGGTGAAAAGATGTCATAGTTCAGCGTTGGCCACGTGCGCGCAAATAAATACATATTCATCCGTGTAATTCGTGTCCGAGATCTTTTCTCTAGTTTGCTTGCTGTTAAATAAGGTAAAAGAGAAACGTCTACTTGATGACGATTCCGGATTTAAAATCGAAAATAGACAAGCGATGTTTATCAAAAATCTCTAATTTACTATATTTTAGGTTGAATTTGGGGCGGGGGGGCAATTAATAATGTTCTCACCATTTTTATTATTATTATCACATGAGAAAATCAATCTAATTTTTATAATTGGAAATTTGTATTCTATTTGTTATTACAAATAATCGAACCAAACTATTTTATACTTAGAATATTTTTTTGTTCGAATATATTTTTTGTATAGTTGATTTTGAAAAATCTTTTTTTAGATAGTTTTGGGTAAATAAAGTTGAATACAGTTTATACGAGGGGAAGGGGGAGAAAATGGAAGAGATAAGCTAAGTATGAATAATTGCAAAAATTTATTGACGGTCAAAAGATTTAAAATGGGGAGAAGTCGTTAAAAATATATAGCTTTGATAAAATCTGACAAAAGTCTACAACAATTCAATAAAAAACTAATGTCAATACATATAACGAAATAATAGACTAAAATGATTGAAGTGTTAAGTTAAATCCATGGATTAAGGAAAGAAGAATATTACATTTTATCCAATTTTTATTCTCATCATTTATCTTCTTATAATACGACTCTATCTAGTATATCAAGCATTGACATTTCCAGATCGGATATAATTTAAAGATGTAATTTGTATCTTATATATATATATATATATATATATATATATATATATATATTCCTTAGAAGATTTGGGTCATTTTAAACAAAGAAAATGCAGTTTAAATTTCCAGAGATACTAACTAAATCTAAAATATCGCAGACTTAGCACTTACATAAGCCGACTCTCCGCTGGAAAATTTACAAATACAAAAGGGGATTCAAGTATATAACAGTAAAACAAAAACAGGGGACCTTGACTTAAATTTTAAAATAGAAAACGGGAATCATCAAATGTAACTGTTTCGAGGATTTAAAAACAGAAGAGTTATAAAATGCATGGCTTACCAGTGGTACTGATCAAATTACCACATCCCCAATAACCAAATGTAGAAACAATTCAGTTTATATATATATATATATATATATATATATATATATATATATATATATATATATATATATATATATATATATATATATATTTATATATATATATTTATATATATATATATATATATATATTAGAAGGGTGTAGTTTGCTTGAAGCATTGTGCGTAGTGTGTACGAAGCTGTCTTTGAAGGCTATGAAAATGCAGTTTGATAGAAACACAGCGTTAGATATGAGACAAAGTAAACAGAATAAATAACAATATTGAAAGATTTCAATCATTTTTTATTGACTATTTATTTACCAACGTGATGTGTCGAACCAAGATGGTATCGGTGGTGTAATGTTCTTTGAACTTTCGAGGTAATCCGCAGCTTCAGAAAGAAAATCAATATGTATAACAACTCGGTCGGAGCTTATTTTTGTCCGGAAAAGTACAGAATTGTTAACACTAGAGAACTTTTAAACGCCCAAAAAACTAACGATACATAATTTACATAAAACGCATTAGAATGAAATTCTATATCGTACAAGCCTATGAAACGACTTATAAGATGTTTATAGATGTCAAAAGTACAGAATAGTTAACACTCGACAACTCGTAAATATGACGGAAATGTAGCCTTTGTTCTCGAGATTTTATAGAAAAAAAGTATGAAGTAAAGGCAATCTTTCAAATCGTTTCCACTCGTTAAGACTCGGTGGGTTCGATGGAGAACTCCATTCCAATGCGTTTTATATAAATTATCTAATGTTTTGTTTTTGTTATTTTTGTTTACAGGTGTTAACTATTTTGTACTTTTATATCGCCCTCTTCTCCTTTTTCGCTCACACACAAAGCTGGCACTACGTAACCAATTACTCCTTCAATACATTCGCTTGTTTATGAGCACTGTTCCTGTCTGTATCGGCCTGCCTGCTTGTTGATTTGGAATCTCGTTCTTAGCTTCTTGTTATTTATAAATTTATGAGTTCAACTAAAAACACTCGATTCAAAATATAAAAACGCGTAATAAGAATAAAAGTCAAAAGATACCCGCGCAACACCGGATATGTAGGGTGTGTATCTCATAAAAGTACAGGTACCAATCATATAAATAGTAAATTATACCAGTTTGGGTTTTGGAAATAAGTCTAGTCGTCTTCAAATCCAATCTCAACAAATTACTGTCATGGACTGTCCCAAAAGTAATCAAACTCACTTCATATTATTGATCAATGTTAGTAATTCCGTAGTGTTTCTCATTATTTCGGCTGGAAATCAGTCCCGTCTCAGTAGTCCTCATCCTCGAGTGGCTCTTGGCCTTTATAAATGGAGACCCCAATAGTAAAAACGAAAAAAAGGAAACCGCTGGGGAGGATAAACACCCTTTTGCTCAGGATGATTTTCGTTCCGGCACTGAAAATTTCTGACATTAATAAATATGCACATCAATGTTACGCAATTCGTCTGTTTCGTAAATAATAAGACATTAGATTTGAGATGGAAGAAAATCGATTGATTGTTCGACACAAAGACACAAGCGGGCCAAAACCTATCTTCTGGTTGTTTGGTGATACAAGTCACAGGCGTCAGGAGATGTGTACGATACATCTTCTTGCGGGTGGAGTGGATAAAAGGACTGTGTCTGTGTGACAGTTTCCTAATTCATATATATATATATATATATATATATATATATATATATATATATATATATATATATTATTATTATTATTATTATTATTATTATTATTTAATTTATTTATTGGCGGGAAACTTTCTTCTCATCGTAAAAGCAGACGAAACAAGATTACCTTTCTTTTCAATGAACGCTGGTGTCAATTGATTTTTTTACCTTTCTTTTGTTCTGCCTTTTTTTCTTAACACTTCATCCAGCTCAAAGCGTCCTGCTTCATGATTATCAAATCGATATATATATATACATATATATATATATATATATATATATATATATATATATATATATATATATATATATATATATATATATATATATATATATATACAAAACCACTGATGCCTGAAAACAGGACTTGTAACTGGTTTATGTCGTCTGTTCTACGGCATATATAAATCTTCAATGGCTTATTTGATAGCTAAAGCGCAATACATAGCGTAAATGATTCGCTGTATACGATTGATTGAACATAAATTGTTATTTTACACATAGCTGTGAGGAGTAATTGGGTGTTCATATCTTTCACAGAGCATTATTGTCGTTTCGGCAGTAAATTTAATAGTTACGTCCCTTGAACCATTTGAAGTACAAGAAAGACTCGCACATGTGAGATTCGGAATCGAAACTTAGTCTCTTTCTGGTTTGGGCTGGAAGCGTAATGGAAGTGTTCCACCCCAGCTCTCTATTTTTATATGGTTTTACACTGTTGACGCTGTGTCGTCAGATCTCGTTTCTGTGGCGATTCAGATGGAGACTGTATAGCCAGCTTTCCATTTCAGCGTGGCACTTTCATTATTGGTCGTATCATTCTAGTGCAGAGTATTGATTTACTCCTCTCCAGGAGTTAGGCACAAGGCCAGTTTTTATCTTACTCCCACAAGTAAGATGTGACCCAAGGTCGGGTACGGAAAGTGGGGTTTAAAAATTGCCTAGCAGCCCCGTCGGCATTCCCCGGTAGGGGCGCCTCAGGCAGTAAGCAATAAACTTACTCCTCCCCAAAGAGGGGAGGTGAAGCCTGGGAGGGTGGACCTCCTTGCACATGACAGGCCCATAGACCGGCGTAAATCAAACCCCGAAGGGCAAGACAATACCAGTCTATGGGGTGTAGTATCCATCGGAACAGATACTACACTTTGATCTTAAGAGTAGTTTCCAAAGAATACAAATTAAGCTATATTTATTTCATTTTCATTAACGCATTCCCCGTGCTTACTAGGTGTCGCTAGGAACGGGAATTATAAAAGCTGAAGCACAAAAATAGTCTCTCTTTTTTGCCTAGTCAGATACACTTCACGGTGAACCACTCCTGCTCATTCGTACTTCCGAAAACACGTGCGCTCAACATACGTGCAAAAATCGTAGGTATGTAAGACACATCCCCTCCACTTTTTCACACGTACACGCACACATTCTTTCAAAACTTTTCTAGACATATGTATGTGTTTTACGCACACAATCGAACCGGGAGCGAACCTATTTGGGCTCACATTAAATTAATGTGGTATGTGGTATCTTAAACATATCGTTTCCGTTTTGTTCCTTGTTTTATGCTTTGCTTGCGCGATAAAAAATTTATAAACGTATAAAATGGAATATCCAATGTTCTAATTTTACAGTTTGCAAAAATAGTAACTGCAAAAAATGTAGGCTTCGTAAAAGAATAGATGCAATATCAAAAGTAATGCCAAAGTCTATCCATACATAATTGATCAACTTTATTTACGTCTTGATGGGACAACCCAAAATAAAGAGTTAAACAGAAACGAGTTAGGAAAAGTCTAAATAGTCTAGACGAAGAAAGAGTTGTTTTGTTCGTGCGTATGTGAACATGTATGTGGGCCAGTTCGTGAAACTGTGTATTAGCTGTCGCTATATTTTAGTAGTCCATGATTGTGGCTTGTACTATTTGCCTAGATGCCAGTAACCAAGCGGCCATGGCCAGATTTAGTTTGGTCGCCAAGAGTATGTGTAGCAGTTAGTAACAATATGTTGTGACTGACATAGGTTCATGATCTCTCACTGACGTCTGTGCTTGGGGATCGCTTAAATAACATATGTTGGAAAGATGCACGGCTCATAAGGCAAACTCTTTCTGATTGATTTAAGTATGGTATAGGCAATCAATCGACATTGGGTATTTTGATTGAATTGACCAATTAGTATTAAGTATTTCAACAAATAAACGCCAAATAGCTTACAGAGATCGTTTTTTTCTGCCGCTCGTTGTTTTTGTTACGACTGGAATAGCTTCAGATGACGATTCGATAATGTTTACCTTTTATAGCTATGTAATAAAATAGAAAAAAAATAAAATGAGAATGTTACTCCAGAAGAAAAACACTTTTCAAATTGAATAAGGTAGAACACAACATGATCGACAGAAAAACTAACAAAAATTGCCCTTGAACTTTTTCCTTTCCATTAGTCAATAAATATGATCCCTAACATTAACAACAATAACCTTAATCTAGGGTTCCCAGTAGAAATCGTCAAATAATTGTCACTAAAAAAAATCTCCTTCGCAACTGGATCAGTAAAACAAACATTTTTGTATTGTGATTTTTTTTTAATTACTTATTTCTGCGTTGTTGGTTAGTTTGTTTTTTGTTTTTTTTTGCAAATACTCAGAGACGTTTTTACAAGTCTACGACTTTTTGGCAAAATTTAAAAAAAAAAAAATGCAGAAATAAATAGTAAAACATCGCTTGATGCAAAATGTTACTTTTGGTGATAATACTATTATCACCAAAAGAAACATTTTGCATCAAGCGATGGTTTTACTATATACTTTTGCATTTACTTTTTCACTTTCATAATTTTCATAAAGCAACAAAAAACAAAAGAACGGTAGAATTCAAATGTAATTGCCAAAATTATTTAGAGTGAAATGGGATTTGGCAGGGTTTCAGTATTCTTCTCAAACAACTTACTTAAACTATGTTTTAATAATAATAATAATAATAATAATAATAATAATAATCTTAAAGAAAATCCTGGAATGTAGAAACCTTTCCACATATACTACGAAGACTAACCAATTACATGCAAAAGCAATAGGAAGAAAACAAAATCCCATAAAAGACACTACAAGAACCCAAGGAAGAGAAATTGCAAAATAATTTATAAACTACCCCTCCCCCCCCCCCCCAAAAAAAAAGTAATGGCATCAGCCTCGGTTGATACCACACAAAACAGTCGTGAAAGGTCAAGGAAGATGGAAAGACTAAGGAGGGATAGCACTAACCAGACCTTCGCTGGAAGAGTGAAGAAAGCACTGGGACATTGGAGAGGCTTATTGCCATCCAAATCCAAGAGAAGGCCAATGGTCGTTGCAACGAGAAATCGATGGCAAATTAATTTGCAGTAGTTATCGAAAGAGGTGGAGAGAACTGGAAATCTGGGGAGACTTGTTGTCACTCAGAATCCAAAGATACCACTGGTGATTGTCAGTGAGCAATCACTGATGACTCCTTGTGAGTAAACATATTAATAATGACATTTAAAACAGTAAGTTATGACAAGTTTAATCGTACATGTGAAACACCGAATTGAAAACTCGGACGAGAAAAAACGTGATCCACATTATTTAAAACAAGTTCAGAAAGAGGCAAGAGGCGATAACTCAAACTCATAATGTTCTAGTTAAGAACAGGTAACCAATGTTTAAGGATAAATACAAAAGAAAAGGAAAACATGATTTTAACATTTTGAGGGACTGAAAATAAGAACGTCTTACAGGTAATCGATTTTACAATTAAGAAAGGAGACACATGCATAAATACGAAAAAAAAATCGTGTGTGCAGCAAAATATCAAAATGGCATTTATTTCAAAGAAATAAATATGTATCCGTTAGGAAAAGTGTATATGATTCAGTGAGTCGACAAGAGAGATTATGGATCGTTACCATAAGATGGTGGTGATGGTTATCCTGGTCGATGTGTCATTTGGGTGATATTGCTCATGCATAGATCGGTTGATGGCGGGTGTGATGATGACGGTTAATTCTGACCGAAATGTCCTTTCGACTTTTCACAGTATTCTGTTGTTTTTTAACGTAGCTGTTGTAGAACTCGGGATGGCTGAGCACAAGCTGCAGATGTTGATGTTGATGATGTATGGATCAGTCGATAACTGCAATATGTGACCGTTAAAAAGAGTTCATGATTTAGTGAGTCGACATAAAAGGTGATGGGTCGTTAACGTAGAATGATGGTGATGGTTATCCTGGTTGAAGTGTTCTTTAGTCTTCTCGTTGGGATCTGTTGCTTTTGACATAACTGCTGTAGAAATTCGGCTGGCTGCAGAACAAAATGCAGATGATGATGATGATGATGATCATCATCATCATCATGATGATGATGATGATGATGATGATGCATGGATCGATTGATAGCTGCTGTAGTTGCTGTCACGTAATCGATGATGATGACGGGCATTGTAGTCGTGCTGTAGACACAGAGAGCGATGATGATGATGATGATGATGATGATGATGATGATGATGATGATGATGATGATGATGATGATGATGATGATGATGATGATGATGATGATGATGATGATGATGATGATTGTGTTCATCGTTGTAGTGAAAACGTCGTTTCGTCCAGAAGAAATAAAAGGATGTTACGTATCGGTAGACATGTCTGCTTACTGATTAGAAAAGGGGGATAAGTTTCGGAAAAAACTCAAAATATAAGAAAAATGGCGACATATAGATAAAATCGTTTTTTTTTATTTTTAATGTAATAAATACTGGATGAATTTGCGTAATTTTTGGTGTACAAACTTCTTTTCAGCTACCACGTAAGTACATAACAAAGTTTATACATTTATTTAGCTATTTTTTTAAGAGAGGCCTAACATGTTATTATGAAACTACAGAAGCATCGAATAGTCTCATGACAAAAAAAAGCAGATACTACACTACTCACGCACACCTAAAAAGTAGGAGGTAATGCCTGAGGGGTGGTATCATGACAACAGAACAGATACTACACTACTCTCTACCCCCCCCCCCAAAAAAAAGGAGAATGCAGTCCTAGAAAGGATCCCTTCCAAAAAGAGGAAGTAATGTCTGGAAGGATAGTATCATGATGAAGAACATATACTATACTGATGCCCAAAGGATGAAGTAATGCCTGGGAGATGGTATCATGATGAACGCACAGATACTACACTATCCCCACTCTAAAGGAGGAGGTAATGCCTAGGAGGATGGTCTCATGACAACAGAACATATACTACACTACTCCATTAAAAGATTGTACAATATCAATTTCAGAGTAAATCTATTTGTTTGTTTTTTTCATTTATCTAGTGATAACAGATACTACACTTTGAATTATTTATTTGCAAAAAAATATAATGGTTGCATTTTGTACAAATTAGGCACGAGGCCATCAAAAGCGTGGATAAAATGACAAACGGACACCGTTTGTCATTTTTTGTCTATGATAACATATTTGAATATCTTACTCTTGACAAGAATCATTGAAGTCACCATAATACCACATTTATTCTAGGGGGTCATCCTATATAAAATATCTCCAAAATGTTGGAAAATTTAAATTTATTTCATAAATATATTTTTGTACAAATTCATTGGCACCGGAGAGTGGGTCAACCAAAGACAAAAACCTGTTAGTAAGACCATCCCAACTTTTTCTAAAGAATAGACCGCCCACTGTTTTCCGGAGTGTTCAGAACTGGTAACAAGCAGGTCAATCTCTGAATAGAAGTGGGATCTAAGTGGGAGGGAAAAGAAATAAAGATGGAGTTTGTGAATGAATGGTGTCCTTTGATCTTATACAAAAAGGCCGAGGAGTGATTAAAAAAATGTGTTTGAAAAGACATCCAAGCAACAACCGTTGTATTCAGTCAACATTCTGATACTACATTATACACACCTAAAAGAGAAGATAATGCCTGGGAGGAGTGCCGCATAACAACACAACATATACTTTTACTTTTTAGAGAGGTGTGAATCCTCCCAAGTTTTGCCTCCTTCTTTGAGGGGAAGTGTAGTATATTTTCATTCGTCATTATATATTCCTCCCAGCCATTACCTCCATTTGGGGCGGAGGGTAGATGCAATATATGTTCGTTCCTTATGATAATATTCTCTTGGGTGGATGGAGAAGGGTAGTGTATTATTTGTTTTGTTGTTATGATATCATCCTCCCAGTCATTAACTCCTTTGAGGAGTAGTGTTCGTTCGTCATGATACCATCATCTTAGTCATTAACCCCTTCTTTCGGGGTCAATGTAGTATGTATTTGTTCACTTTTATACCATCCTCCCAGGCTACCAAGTTTGCTAATTATAATAATAGTCGTAATTAGTAGAGTCTCGGTCAGGCAGATACAAAATCTCCATTATTAATGGAAATAAATAACTTTTCCAATACGTTAACACAAACAATATTAATTTCAGGAGAGAGAAATCGTACGACTTAGATAGCAAACTGAGCCTCCCTATAAATTGAACAGGTTTAATGGAAGATTTTTTCTTAAACAAGACAAAATCAAAAATGTTCCTGCTGTCATAATTTCGTCCAAATTTAGTTCTATTATTTTTCTCTTTTAATTTAATATAATTTGTTTTTGTAACGTGTTCTGCTTGAAAATCAAAATAAAACTTAGTTTATATTTCAGTCACCCAAATTATATAGAATGCGTTTCGACATTATTCCCAAACAACATGTTTTATATAAAGAAAAAGAAACGTTAAAACCAGTAAGTTATAGCATGTTTCATCATACACGTGGATCGCTGAAATGAAAACTCGACCGGAAAAAGGTGACTAAGGGCAGATATCCCAAGTTCATCATTTTCTAGTTAAGGACAGGGAACCATTTTTTTTTCAAAAAGAGTAAATACAAAAGCGAATGAAAAACATTATTTTACGATTCTTTTAGTTTAAAAATTTGCAGCGCTTGTTCGTTATTTACGACCATCTAAAAAAGAAATTAGATTTTTCTTACAAAGCTGGCTCCCTCGCCATATTTGGTAAAAAAAAAATAGCTGTCACGTGATATGCTATAAACTACGTCTGCCACACCTCAGCGATTAAAATCCCTTTTCCGGACTAAAATAAAACCATGCGCCCGGAGCTGATAAAACGTAAATTAAGCTCAAATTTTCGTCGAGGAAATCAGTTGGAAAAAATCAGCACACGTTTAACAAGAGCACAACTTTTCCACATCACTCGTTCCCTTTTTTACTCACCCTGACAAAAAGCGACACACACACAAATGCCTACATTGTCCCAAAGTGGTCAAGATCGTAAAACTTTGCGTAATCACCTGAAATAATAAACCCCACACTTATACACACACACAATATATCTCCTATAGGGAAAAAAATTAGTAAACTGCCTTAAAACGCGAGAATGGTCCGGAAATGAGGGATCATTTTACGCTAAATTTATATGCGAAACTGATCCCCAAATTAAATTCTAATATTTATTTGTTTGTTTTTTGTTGTTTTTTGTTGTTTTGATTTTTTGCCAAGTTTTTCAGGGACGTAATCACTAAAAGAAAGTAGAATCTTTTTTTTCTTTTTAAGGGGGTGATATAGGCGACGGTGTTAAGCTTAAATAATACCATAATGTTTTACTCTTTAAAAGGGGGGAAATACTCTGTCCCTTGCTTCCCCACAAGCTCAGAGTTAGGCAAAAAAACGAGAAAATTTTGAAGTTAACTTATGTTCCTTTACCAACTTCTCGATTTGTTTATAAAGATGGCGACTATATTTTCCGGTCAAGTTTTTATTTCGGCGTTTCACATGTATGCTGAAACTTACTATAACTTACTGTTTTTAATGTTTTTATTTTTTGTTGTTTTTATTTTACTTTTTTTTAATAAACCAGTTTATGGGAAAATCAGTTTTTTTTAGAAATAATGACTAGACAGATTTCACTGTTTCCATGATTTAGATGACTGAAATAGAAATTAACACAAAAGAGAAAGACATAATAACAATAAATAATAATAAAAATCAAAATTAAGTAAGAAATATATATATATATTCAAGTAAAAGAATTCGCCCAACGTGGGGCTCGAACCCACGACCCCGAGATTAAGAGTCTCGTGCTCTACCGACTGAGCTAGCCGGGCAGACATCATCGAGGCAAAATTCAAACTATTTATCGACAGTTAAGAACTGTGCTACTTGTTTTGTGTGTGTAAGTTTTAAAGGCGTTTTATATTATTAGTAAATTATATGGAAGGCTGAAAATGCTATATTATACTGATTTGTTAACAACGGCCATTTTTTTCAGGCTTGTCAACTTAAGAAATGAGTTAATAAATATCTATTATATTTCATAAGGTAGCATGCTACTGCTTGTTTGATAAATTTCGAGTCGTTTTTAATCGAAGCTATTTCACAAAGATATGAAAATGAAATTTTACTTTATTTTGTCGATCACATGTAAACAGTTTGAAAAAAATATCGGTATTTTTTTACTATCACACGCATCGTATTTTACCCCCCTCCCCTCACCAACACCAAAAAATTAGATTCTACTTTTTTTGCCTGAAAAAATATCGACAAAAGGGAATCAAAATTTTTTTTAAGATTTTAGTGTGTGATCACTTACCTATATAAATTTAACGTAAAGTGAGCACTCACTTCCAGTTCAGTTAGCAGTAAATGGAGACGTGTAACCAAATTCTTTTTTACTTTTTTTAGAGGGAAATAAGGCTCTGTGCGAAGTGGAATGTGTGGGTTAACTAAGCTTATATTTTTCTTGAGTGTGTGGGGGTGGGGGGGGGGGGGGCTGGACAAAAAAAATGAGGGAGCATTTTTTTCTACAATAAAAAAAGTATAGAAACAATGTTTAATGTTGGTGCTAATTCCGAATAGGCATCCATAGATTGACAGTCGTTACGTAGGCAGTTTTGATTACGAACAGAGAAAGCCGGGGCAGTTCCGACTTTTATTGAGTCTGAAGACAACCGATACAAATAAAAAGGCCTGGTTACTTTTGGGCAGACGACAAATTTGACTTTTTCCTTACTATTTAAAGATGAACCTTGCGTTTTAATATGCGACTATTTTGCCTTTCGTAGAATGTTGCATAGGTTTTTGCAAGGATAAAGACCTTGTACGGAATGATCCGCTCCCTTCAAGAAACAGAATAAACAAAAAAAGGAAAATTTGTTTTTCTTTCTGAATACTTTCGCTCTTGTCATGCCTTTGCCACCACCACCCCTACCTCCTGGCCATGTCCTTGCCCCCCCCCCCCACCACCACCACCACCATCGAGCACCGCCAGAAAGAATGCCTAAATAAACACAGAGCGCACTTGTTTGCCCATGAAACAGAAACAGACGAACGAGCAATGCTCCTTAGCGCTTCTACCATAATTGTATAACCTCTACGCGCCATGCCTTGCTCCCCCCTTCCCCCCCCCAAAAAAAAAACCCAAAGAAATTCCTCTTATTAACCTAAAACATCTAAAAAAACATTTTCACACACAAAAAAAACTACCTTTCATTAACCTAAAAGAAAAACCATTACTCTCTTCATTGCAAAGAAAAGAAATAGCACACATTGTGTTAAATAACTTTTTTTTAAATTCCTTTTTATATCCAAATAATTTTTAAAAAGACAAAAAATAAACAAAATTAAACAATATGCTTAAACATAAGAAAAAAATAAACACTTTTTGCGTTAAATAAATTCTGCCTTCCCCCCCCCCCCAAAAAAAAAAATAGAAAACGCAAAAAATGCTCCTTTTCATCATATATTTTGGCCAGCGACCTCCCTTCTCTGAAAAAAATATAAGCATAGTTAACTCAGACTTTCCTCTATTCTGCACAAATTCCACTTTCCCACCAAAAACCTGATGAAAAAAAATTGGTTATACATCTCTATTAACCACTAACTGTCCAGGAAGTTGATGCTCATTTTATGTTAAATTTATATAGGAAAGTGATCCCCACTCTAAAATCTAAAATATATATATACTGTTTTTTTAATTCTTTTTTTGCAGATATTTTTTCCAGGCTATTTCCATGTAATTACTTAAAAGAATGTAGAATCTGTTTTTAGGGGGAGGTGGAGAGAGAATGCGATGGGTGTGATAGTAAAAATTTACCAAAATATCTGCAAAATAGACATTTAAAAAAACAAACAACATAATTTGGATCATTCGGATAACTTTTTGGCCGATGTAAATTCCGATCGTCTTCAGGTGCATCTTTTCAAACTCAGGAATCTTTTGTATAATTTGGATTATTTGGACTGCTGTTCTCATCTTGATTGTTATTCTTTCAACGTTTCGGCCGATGTAACATCCGACCTAATTTAGGTGTATAATGTCAAACTCGGGAATCTTTCTGTCGAACTTGAGAATCTGCACGGAATTTCGAATGGAACCCATGACCGGGTAGAAGTCTGTAGTAATTCTGAATTATAAGTATCACCCGTACTGAGGATTGAACCTTCAACCTTCAGAAGTGTAAATATAACTAAATTTTACTTAGTACTTGTACTAATACTGATCTCTTTATTTAATCCATGAGGGTAGATTGTCTTTGTCCGTCAGCTATGGCCGGTTAGATATGTTCCTATTAACTTTCTTCTCCACAAGGGCAGAGTTAGACACAAGGTCGGTTTTAATGAGGGGAAAATCCAGCTCATCAAAAAGGGTAGCTCTTCATTGGAACAAAAGATAAAATTGCCACAGTGTTGAAGGATTACTCCTTCACTGACCGAAAACAGAAAAAATGAAGTGTAGTACCAGAACCGATACTGCAGCAATAGAACCACAAACGGCAACAACAACAACAACAACAACAATGGCTGCAACAAGCCACCATTAGCGGTGTTTTGAAGCTCTGCTTTATTCCTAAGCTGGGCTCTGATTGGTGCAAACATTTAACTTCGTTTATGGTTTGCCCAATCAGAAACAATCTGTCTAGCAAGCAGAGCATAGGTTCTAGCAGCGTGGGCCCTAACTTATTAAGATGTTGACTCGTGTTCTACCTTAGAGAAAATACTAAGATCCACGTGTTATATCCACATATTTTGCCCCATAAAGCATGAAAGGAAGAATAGAATTGGAGGAAAGCCTGTTGCTAGGCGAACGAAAGGCTCTAGAAAATAGCGGGAAAACCCTGGCAAGTGAAAACACAAGGAGACAGATTTCAAGAGCGGACGTGTCAAGATTTGGTGCTCACACAGCACTCAAATCGAAACAATATATCCCTGCATGCAATAAAAAAAACAAAAACAAAGGGGATTAAAAATTTTCAGGCTGAGAAAAATACTGCGACGATCTTATTGCTGTCTATGGGACCTCACAAGGAAAAACCCAGTCCGACAAAGTTGCCCACATAGACAAAGTCAACAGTTTCCTTTCCGGATACAAGATTACCTATAGCTCGCCACACAAAAACTATCCGCGAAGGACGGACATCAGAATCTGAAATTCCTTCATGTAGCCGAGAACTCCACACTAAAACCTATCTGAGAAAGATGGACATCAGAATTTAAAAATTCTTTGATAGTATCTTCCACAGGATGTCAACTATCATACGAAAAAACACTATAAAAGGTATGTGCCTTATGGAAAAACAAATTACATATTTTTAATTCGTCCTAATTTGAACTTTAGTATTTGCAAATTTTTTGACTCCTGACTGATCAACCATTCTCGGTCTTAACAAAACCAGCCCCTCTATCAAGAACTTCCCTAGAGCGGAGCAGAACTTTTAATTGATCATTTTGAAATAATAAACACTTGTTATGTTTGCATAATATCGCCTTTGTTGATTCCTGCAAGTGTCTTATTTGTTTATGTTTATAAATTGTGATTCTAATGTGTCCCGTTTTTTCTTTCTCATGATTACTTGCTTGTTTTCCTTTCATCGTTTTAATGAGAAAAAAAAGATAAATAAATGAAAGTCGTTTTCACGAACAGCGAGTCTAACATGTGATTCGCAGGCCCCGACTAAAACACAAACGATAGGAGACGCGTGGTATGAGAAGAGCGAAGGGTTTCCAACCTTATACATTATTAATATTCGTGCTGATCTACACATTGGTAACATTGGTGTCAAAGTATCACATTTATAACACACACTTACATTTAAATTGTTATAAAAATGTTTAAAACAGAAAAACATGCATGAATGAAAGTTGAATGGAAGGAGGAAACATTATTTTAAGAACATAAGATATTTATATATATACAAAATTACGAAGTAATTATTCATTTGAAATGTTCAGTTCAGTTAGAAAAGTAACAAAATATGTGAGTTTATGCCTGTCATTTATGAATGTGTGATGCTTTTCATTAAAATGCGGAAGTGTATGAATGTGTGTGTCGCCTTTTGTCAGAGTGTATAAGTGTACAAATGTGTGTGTTGTGTGTGCGCTGAGTTGAGAAGGCATCCCTTAACCACTTTGGGACAGTGTAAGCATTTGTGTGTGTGCTGCTTTTTGTCAGCAAGGTGCATAAGCATGTGTGTGTGTGAGTCGAATAGTGGCAGTCTTCCAAGTTACAAGGGAGGGAGGTGGAAACGTTGTCCTCTGCTTCTGTGTGCTGATTTTTATCAACTTCGTTTCTCAACAAAAATCTCACCTAAAATAAGGTTTCAACCGGTTCCAGAAAGCACCTTGAGTTTGGGTGCGAAAAAGGGGATACAACCATTTCTTTATTTTTGCTAAATATGCTTCTGGGAGCCTGTTTTTGCATAAAAAGTCTAATTCTATTTTTAGATGGAATTTTTGGGGGAGGCGGAAGGAATGCCACAAAAAAAAGTGGTAGTACCGGTTATTCGTTTCGGTGTAGACTAACAGCCTAACACCCTCCGCTGAATCACCCCCCCCCCCCTAAAAAAATAAAATTCTACTTTTTTTGGAGATCATGTGTGAACATGCTGAAAAACATGTCAGAAAGAAGGAAACAAACAATTTTTTTAGAATTTAGAGGTAGCGGATTAGTTTCGTATATAAAGTTAACGTAAAATGGTCCCCCATTTCCAGGCTTTTCTAGTTTTTAGGGA
The DNA here is from genome assembly GCA_963556195.1 of Sepiola atlantica. NCBI lineage: Eukaryota > Metazoa > Mollusca > Cephalopoda > Sepiida > Sepiolidae > Sepiola > Sepiola atlantica. The sequence goes on along the minus strand of OY744526.1, from coordinate 79,967,023 downwards.
AGTAAAAAAATTACTACTAATCCTAAATGAAAGTTGAAAGGTTGTAAAACAATACGTAATCGCCTAAAGAGATAGAACTACCACAACCACCACCCAAAAAGATGCAAACAAGAAACATTGGTAAACTAACCTAAAACGCAATAATGGCCAAGAAATCATTTTACATTAAAAAGTTATGCGAAACTAATCCTTATCTTAAATGCTAAAGTGATTGGGTTCTTTTGTTTTGAAAAATTGCCCGAATCTAGAAGGATTTATCCTTCAATGACCGAGGACAAAAAAGATGAAGTGTGGTATCAGAATTATTATTCAAATCAAAAAAGCAATAGCATAAAATAAAATTAATTTCTTTTAAATCCAATGAAAAAAATAATTTAATTAGGTAATTAAATCCATCAGAATGCATTTTGGTTTGTTCATGAACACGCCAGTCATTTTAATATTTTGTTAACAGTTCGGAAAAAAAAAGTAATAGAATTACTTTGCTACCTTTCTAATTTTTAAAGGAATTTGAAAGTATTTAAATGGTCGAATACAAAGTTATTTCTGGATTTAAAATTCTTAGCAAATGTCTATTTATTGACAGTTTTGGAAACTATTTACATCCAATAATTTTATTAATAGAGATTAAAACAGCATTATCTTTACAAAATTAATTAACAATTAATAATTAATTAAATTAATAATTTAATTACCAAACGATACCGTAATAATTAATGTTTACTTTCAAAATCCGATTTAAAAAATAATAATTTGTTAAAATAAAAAAGCGGCATAATTAAAAAACAAACAAATAAATAATGAAACAAAATAAAAGTAAAAATATTCCCGGGTAACGCCGAATAGGTAGAGCTAGTTTTTAATAAATTCATAAAAAAAAAAGAAAAAAAAATGTTTTTAAAGTAAATAAATGATTTATTTTTAAAAACAAATAATTTGTATTGTGCAGGTTTTCTAAATATTTTATAAAAAATATTCTCTTTGTTATTAAAAAATAAATAATTTGAATAAATGTCCTCAAATGCCTAGGCTTAGAAGAGTATTAATATGATCAAACCAAAGCCTAAAGAATCGATGCAGCCTCTATTCCGGCATTTTTTTTATGTAAATCGCTCCAGAAAAGGCATGAAGCCACTTGATGTAAGGAGCTAACAATAACAAAATATGATTATCGCAAAGACAGGAGATGCCTATTGGCCTTAGTCTTGAAAAGACCAAGGCTATACATATGAAGAAAAACAGGTCAGCAGAAAGAGAGTTTCACAAGCCTGCAGTTCTTGGAAATAAGCTACTGGAATAGGAAGCTGTATTACAATGAGGTATCAAAACAGCTAATTGATGGAGACCACTAGACCAATGAATCAAACAAGCTAGAACAAAAGAAGCAGGGAATAGATCACATAATTCTGAAGAACACATACCATAATAGTATGTATAGAAAAGACTGAGACTAGCAACATCACGTCTGTGAGAGAGAGAGGGTGCAGAGAAGAAGAAATGGTGGGGCCAATCAAATTATAGATACGTTTCTGCACCTTATCAAGAATCCTCAAATAGGACAGAGATTCACCAGCCCAAATATGACAACAGTACTCCATACATAGTCTGATAGTAGATTTGTAGAGATCGAGAATAGCCTCAGGTATGGGAAAGTGTTTTTTAGCCGACTTTATGAGAAGCAGAAAAAGCAATGGATCTAATGTATGAACTCCAAGAAATATTTGATCAGAGAGAAAGACCAAGAAGTTACAGAATTGATTTATCCTCAAAAGCAGAGTCATCCATGAGAATCTCAGGAAGAAAGGGAGCATGCCTACAATTGAAAGACATGAGCTGAGTCTTAACAGGATCAAAACAAGCCATTTCGTACCCCAATCCACAACTGGTCAACTTCTAGATCAGCTGCATATTTCAACTGATCCGAAGGAGATGGGCGAGAAGCAACACAAAAATAGAGAGTTGTATCATCAGTATAAATGTTAATTTTCTGAATAATATTCTCTGGAAGATCATTTATATAGAGAAGAAACGGTGTTGGGCCTAGAATAGAGTCCCTGAGGAACACACAATTCAAGTAACAGAGTTGATTTGATTGATTTGATTTAGTTTTAGGGCTCATCAACAACTGTTGGGTCATTTTGAGCCCAAAAGGTTATATTTATGATATTTCTTTTTGTGAAGGTGTTTTTGAAGTGTGGAATTTTTTGATACTATTCACAATGTGTGAGTGATTTTGTTTGAGTTATTTAATGTTAGATTTTTGTAAACAATTTTCGTTTCTTTTAGGATGTTTAACATATTATTTAGGGTGTACATGTTGGTTGTTTGGTAATAAGGTAATGCACATTATTTTTGCAAGTCAGGGGTAGGTTTATTTTTAAGCAAATAAATTGGTTGGTTGTTTCATTTTATGTCACATCAACACCTTTTGGGACGTTCAGTGACGAACTCAGTCATCCCTGTAAATGGTTCTTTACTTCAAGTTCCTAACATCTTCAAATATTTATAAAGTAATTTGATTTTAAATCTATATTTTGTCTGTGTTTTGTCTTTTTCCAAACTCGAGACGAGAAATTCTTTTTGAAAATAACAACTAAGATGAGAATAGTAGTCCAAATAATACAAATTATCAATCCACATCTCAAAAATTCCGAAATAGGTCAAATATATCTTACATAAATTTAAATAAATGTTAACAACTTAAATTTTGGGAACTGTTTGCATCTCACATTAAATCAAATATTGTTTCAATTTACATAACTGATTTCTATCTTTTTTTTTTTTGAACAAGGGAAGCAACTATTCATTCGTATCTACAATTTATTTATATCTGCCAAAATGAGAGACATGTCAAAAGACATGAAATGTAAAACATGTACAACAATGTACATTTCAGGAAGTGGCCCTTCTAAAAGACAACTTAATTTTTAAATTAAATTTTGAAATAACACATTTATTTAAATAAATTGGAGATTTGCAGTGACCATGACACTACGCTAATCCGGCACTAATTACTTTTTAGTCTATCAGATTGAGGAAAATTAAATTTGATAAAATGATTTCATACTTATGCAGATTTTCCAAAAGAAGGTCATGACCAGGGATCTACACCTCTTGGCTGCGCTACTCTGCTGGAGAGTTTCCTAGTTTATGTTGATTTTTTTTGTATTTATCTCCCTCCCACAGCAGTAAGATTTGACACAAGGTCGGAAAAGTAGGATTGAAAAGCCAGCGCCCTAGAGGAAGAGCACTCTGGCCTACAAAAAATGCCTGGTCACCTCAGGCAATTAACAATAGACTAACCCTTTCTCAAAGGGTGAGATAGTAATATCTGGAAGGGTGCACCTCCTAGAACTGCACGAGACAATACCTCAGACCCACGAAAGGACAAGACGGTACCGGTCTACAAAATGTAGCATCCATTGGAATAGATACTACACTGATCTTAGCCAAAAGGGTAAGGATGATTTTTTTTTTAATGCTTGTCTGTGAAACAATGGAAGCTCTACTTATTAAGTTAAAGACTATGAGTCAAGGTCTGAGAGAGAATGTTACTCAGACCAAAGTGATGATCAATGGTGAAAATCCCTCAAAAAGAGAGAGTTCCCTTACTCAGTTTGTGGAAAGGGAGTTGGGAGCAACTCAATGTTTTGTAGGGTTTGTAAGCACAAGAAGTTGAGTGGAATCGCAGGTAAGAGAGGATAACGAGTTTGTGTGCAAGAAGTGTAAGATAATAGAGACAGATGAGAACTCGGATGTGGAAAAATTATATTTGGATGGCTATTAAGGTTGTTCAGCAGTTTTGCTACCTTGGTGATATCATTGGAGCACAGGGAAGGGCTGGTACTGGTGCAATTGCAAAAGTTAAGAGTGGTTGGAGTAAGTTCAAGGAACTTCTGCCATTACTAACCAGCAGAGGATTACTGCTGTCAACAAAGGGAAGTTCTATCAGGTATGTTTACGCAGTGTGATGATGTATGGAAGTGAAACTAGCCAGTGAAGGTTGAGGAAGTTAGTATAAAAGTCAGTTTCTACATGCCAGAATATGATGTTCTTCCACTCACGAGTTTTAGGCTATTAGATCTTGCAAAACTAAACTTGCCAATAATGCACACGAGAGCGATAATAACGAAGGAAGAGAAACTTGGTAGTATTAGTTCCTAGAAGTATGCCATAGAGGATCAATCTCAGTGATATAAATATACACACAAATATATATACACACACACGCGCGCGCGCGCGTTTTAAAATAGCTTTTAAGCCATTTTCTTTTCTTTTGTAATTAGCTGAAGTTATATTTTTAAATGTATATATATTAAGCCCTGTTTTATCATAAGAGGAATATCGAGCTTATATATATTATATATTTATATATACACGCACTATTATGGATTACTAAATATCCAATATTTTATTTAATGAAAAGTTCCAAAACTATATGCATTCTATTTAACGAATACTAGATTTTAAAAATAAATTTATATTTATTGTGTAAATGACTCATGGCTCTAAAAATCAAACATGAAATCTCACAAGAAAATTTTTTTTTTTAAATATTTCAAGTTTGATTTTTTCAGGCCACAAGTCATTTTCACAGTAAATATGTGTCTGGAGATGTCTTACACAATTTACTACACATCACGCACGTTGTCTGATCTTGAGAAATATTTAGGTTAGGGTTGTTATTTCATGCTTCTTCAGATGATTCATATAACCAGCCTTCGAAAAAAGTACCCATTAACGCAATTCACATTTCTAAGTCATGATCATCAACCCTGCGCAGCTAACACTTGAGTTCCGCAAAAGTTCTACAACTGTCCCTTATATGCCCTCTCTACTGAGCTCTACTTAAACCTAACTTTTCTCAGTCGCTCACATCAAAACCCATGAGGAGATTGGTTCTGTGTCCTTGTACCTCTTTTTTGGTATGTGTAAAGGAAGATGCAGCTCACTGTAAAATAGTTGCTTCAGGAGTCTATCATCCATCATGCAACCCACATGTCCTGCCCAGCACATTTGATAGCATGTTAGCTAGAGATTCAATACTTGAACACTTTGTCCTGACAAGGATCTCAGCGTAAGGAGTTCTGCTCTGCCACTTGATGTTGAGTCTTAGACATTTCTGCTGAAAATGCTCGGTTTCATATGTTTGGGGAAAAGTATCTAGGTTTCAGAACAAACAGCTAATACACACAAACGTTGGTATAGGTGGTAATGTCACAAGCTGCTCATGATTTTGTCCAGTCTTCTGAAACTCACCTTTGCTCTTTGTCGAGTTAAAGTTTTTGTTTTGTTTTTTCACTTTTTTTTTTTTACTAACCAAACAACATTCAGAGATAAATAGTTGGTACAACAGAAACATTATATTAAAAAAATTATTTTAAAAATATTAAAATAAAAATGTTAAAATTTTTTTTAAGTCTTAAACGATTAGATTTGTTTTATATTATTCTCATCTTGGTTGTTATTTTTTTTCTTTACAACATTTCGACCAATGTAAACTTTGAAGAAAAAAAAAAGATATGCACCAGAAGGTCAACTCAGGAATCTTCAACCTCCAGAAGATTGTCACTTAGAACTGATTGATACTCAACGGATAAAAGGTGTTGAGTTTCAATCAGTTCAGCATAAAGATTCCCGAGTTTGAAAAAAAAAAAAAAAAAAAAAAAACACCTGAAGAAGGTCGGAATTTACATCGGCCAAAATACTGTGAAAATAACAACCAAGATGAGAATAATAGTCCGAATATTCATTCATCTATTTATTCTATAAATAGATGCATTTCAGCATCTAAGAGCCATCTCTTGACAGTCTGCTGCTCAAATAAACAAACCTGTAAAGCACTTCCAATCTTATTCCAATAACCAAGATATTAGGCTGAGTGTACAGTTCCACAGATGCAGGAGTAAACATCGTGTTAGTCTTTATAAGGCTGATTGAATGATCAAACGTTGCACATGAAGCTGACAAGCAGTCAATGATTTGCTGCACGTCAACCGTCATGTGCACCAAGAAGTCAGCACCATTTGCATAGAGAAGCTCTCTGATCAGTCAGTAAAGTTTTAGAGTTCATAAATGAGGGATAATTTGGTATCCATAACAAGTATAATTAAAGTTGTAGTTGTGGTCAACAGTCCATCCGACTCCATGTTCGAAACAGTTAGAATGTCAATCAAATTCATAGATAAAAAGGTATAGGACTACATTGGAAGTTAACAGAAAATACCCTTTATTTTGGTAGTGCTTAAAAGGAATTAAAAACAGCTGATAATCAATATTTACAGGGGGGGAGCACACATCCTTGTAGATTCCATCCTATGTTGGTGATTTAGAAGGAACTAGACACATAATGTCTGCTTTGTACCATTCTCTGGATCCAATTGCCAGACAGGGAACAACCTGTGTGGGCACTTAGAAAAACTAGTTCAACAAACTGTATTCAAGACATCTGATTGGTCAATGGGCCAATTACTCAGTGATACCTGTCTATTTACATCAAGAGAAAATAGTACATCAAAATATGTGACTCCTAGAGTTTCATTAAATAAATATCTATATAGATATATAGACACAGATACATGCAGAGAGAAAAAAGATAGTAATAGGTGCTAATTATTATAAGAAAAAAATAATTCATAAAAAGCAATTTGAACAAATTTTATTAGAAATCATTAAAATATAAAGTATCATGTAACCATTTCTTTCAGCAAAAAACGCTTTAATTGAACATCACGTAAAACAAATTTATAGAACTATTTTTTTAATTTTTAATCAGTTTTGTGAACCTAAAAATTATCTTTTTCTTTCCTGTTTTTAGATTGCAATGGTAATCCATCCAACAATCAACAACACACCACCATAGGGTGTGATCCATCGGATACTTTTGTCTCCTGTGATTGCATGATAATAGCAGCTACCACAAAATATCAATGTACCAACACTCAAAAGAGATCCAGCCTGGAAAAGAAAACAAAATTCTTTTTGGCAAATAGAAGAAAGCATCAATAAATGTTTAAAAGAAATTACAATCGACAACATTAAATAATTATTCAAAATAAATTGTCAAATGGTGAGTATTTTTATCAAATATATATTATATCGATATATCAAATTAAATGAATCCTTTAAAAATGTAAACGAATATAACAATGGACATCATTTTTTTTATATTTCCAAGAGAGCAAGCAATTTGATCACTTATCCAAATAAACATTGGAATGTGTGTAATGAGAGCAGAACCAGGGTCACGGGTCGTCTATATGGATAGCAACTGATTATTATTTATTTATATAATATAAATATATAGATATATATATATATATATATATATATATATAAGAGAGAGTATATATCACAAGTTAGTAGAAAAAAAAACCATCAAACTGCTCGATCATGGGTCTTACAAGAGCTAATGTTAATTATTTTATTTAAATTTTATACATTACTGTGTCCGCTGGGGGATTCGAAATTTTCGTTCATCTGGTCATCCTGGAAAAAACCCAGGTATTCCTAGTGGACACAGTAATGTATAGTATTTAACTAAAATAATATATATATATATACATACATACATACATACACACTAGTAGAATATCAGTAGACAGGTATAAGCAATAAATATAGCATTAATTTTAAGTTTTTTTGTTTTTTTTGTTTTTCTTTCTTTGGGGGTATGGTACGGTTCGGTTGCACTCCCCTAAATGGTAAAGTTTACAAAAACAAAAAATAATGTCCCCACATTACTCACCTTGTTGTTTAGAATACATATTCCATAATAAGTTTAATAGTTTAGGATTTTAGCAAGCATATATATATATAGAGAGAGAGAGAGAGAGAGAGACATTCCTGCACACACAGCGATTCTTTTCAAAAATATATTACTTAATATAACTCAAGATTTTATGTAGAACAATTCTTTTCTATATTAAACTAATTGTATCTAACTTATTTTAAAAGTTTTTCAGGGTGAAACCCCTAAACGATAAAGTTTACAAAAAAAATAATGTGGCCATGTTACCGAGAATATAAATTCCTTATTTATTAGTTTAGGATACCACCCTGTAGATCATAGATTAGATATATAGAGTATTGACTTTTAATGAGCCGTTTTCGATGTAAAAACAAATTTTCTGAACATTTGAATCCAAGTGATTTGAAATCTTTTTAAGTATGTCAAGTTCTATTCCGTCATTGTTTTTTGGTGTTTTCATTGACATTTGAAGTCTTTTTTGCATGAAGTTTCGCTTTGATGGTGTACGCTTTTCATTTGACAACAATCCTCTAAAGACAGGAGTTTGTTTACTGCCTGAATTTGTTCAAGTACGTTTTTGATTCTCCTAGAAACATGTGTTAGCTTTGCTTCGAAACTGACAGTAAATCACTGTATGGCATAACTTCAATTTATATATATATATATACGAATGTAAAAAGTGGTTAGAAGCCGAGCAATACATTTTTTAAAAATAAATTTTTATTTAAACGTCCTAAATTTTTTACTTAAAATAGTCATCTTCAGGAGTGTAACAAGACATTTTTTTTCCTTTTTAGCAACATGTTTATCACTAGTAAAATGTAGTAGAAATTCGTAAGCTATTGACATGGTGATAGTTCAAATGTCTCAAGTCTGTAGGAAAATATGTAGAGGTCTCCTACTTTAAAGACTTGAAATATTTGAATTTGAATAGCGGTTAGAAGCCAAACAATGCATTTTATTTTTTTTAAATAAATAGTTATTTAAAAGCCCCAGATATTTTAATGCTTTCAAGTAGGAGACCTTAATTAAGGGAATTAACTCATATATAGCTAGTTGCACATAAGAATTATCTCCCTTAGTTGTATAGACCAAGCACAACGAAAACAGATGCAGGTTTCTCAAAACTGACCAATGAAGCTGTGACAAGTTTTAATGGGTTTTTTTTTAGCCAAACACGTGGAAATAGCTAGAGAAATTGAAATGCTATTTAATTTTTTAAAATTTGAAACCATTCAATAAGAACACAACAAAAATATTCCTTGACAATAACTGCTGAGTCTTCCCCACGAGGGTACAGTGAGACACAAGGTCGGTTTTTAATGTGGGGAAAATCCCCCCACCACCACCAAAAAAGGGGTTCTGCCTCAGTCTAGAAGGAGTTCTCTTTCATCCACTGAGGACAGAAGAGATGAAGTGCAGTATCAGAACAGATACTACACTTGACTCCTAGTCAAATTGCATCATCCCACGCAGTCTTTCCATAGACCCAAATAACCTCATATTAATTCAATAGTCATAAACTGTTCTTAATAACTGAACTTATCTATAATATACGTTCTGAAAGATCCATTTATCATAGAACACATAATCTAAGATTTAAAATAAGTTTACAAAAGATTTTCTGGTTTGTTTAATAACGAGAAAATCCTTTAAGTTTTTCGAGTTTAATAAAATTATTGGAATTATATTTTTTACAGAAATATATGGTAAACATTACGATTGGCGACAAATTATTTTAAAAGAAATACAGTTGGAAAAATAGGCTAAAAGTTGATTTACCTACTCATTTGTGACCTATTTGAGTTTTTTTAAAAGTTTAATATACAATATAAGTATTTTAAGATGCCGTAAATATTGGTTGTGAGTAAAGTAATCAGTAGCAGCGATCTTATTTTTTCAGGAAGTCAAGTACTAGACCGGAGAGGTTACACAACAAAGTCCGGATACTGTTCAAACGAGTCAAATACTGTTCAAAGTCATTATTTTTGGTAAAAATTGTTGCCGTTCTTTGATTACTTCAAGGGAAAGAACTTGGTAACAAGAACGAAAGTATAAATAGAGTTATTGCCCTTACACACTAAATAAGGTTTATAATTCTACCTCAATTGTCTAACATATATATAAGGGACCAAAAATATTTTTTCTTAGAATATATGACAGGGGGCATGTGAGAAAATGAATGTTTATCTTTTGTTTAAAAGCACAAATGAACTATAATACTTTATTTTTTTGCTCCTATTCAAACCAACGATTACTTTCTATTTCATAGTTTAAAGGCTTCAAAATTACTTTAAAATGCCAAATGGGCAATGCATTGTTAATGAGTGTAAGTTTATAAAAATGAAGGTGAGTAAAGGTAATAATACTATTAAGGAACATTACTGAAAGTGCGAATGTCGAAATTGGAAAACTGTGGCTGGATATTGGAGATTAGTTAGGGATATGCACATCATTATCTTGTAAGAGATATTAAAATAGGATGAACCATGAAACAAAATACAAGCTGGTAAAAACCATGAGATTATTTAGACAACATTTTTCATCTATTCCTTCTATATTCTCTACTGGTTTGTCCTGTCGTGCATATGGCTCCAAGATGGCGTTTCAATCAAGAAAAGGATAACTGGGAGATAAGAAAATTCCAAATAAAACCGATAAAGAAATAAGAAAATTTGTCGAAACCTCGTTAATTCACAGGTGTCGTGTTTCAGACCAAGGAAAAACAAGTTCTGACGCATATTATTCAGACTACTATTCTCATCTTGGTTGTTATTTTCATAACATTTCGGCTGATATACAGAATTTCTAACTAAACCCTTTATTTAATTCACGAAGATAGATTGTTCTCATTCCATTAGCCACGACCGCGTAGAAGCGTTAATTTTTATGTCATTTTCTTTTTGGTTTCGCCAGCCAATTGTTGCGTCAATGCATCATGACTCGTTGCTTCATTTCCTTTTGTTAAATATGTCTAAACAAGTAAATATTCATTTCTATTTCATTGAAAAAGTTTTTTTTGGACTGCGAGTCGCCACAACCTACTCAAAAAAACAATACTAAAAATCTATATTATTTGATGTGTAGATTAAATTTTAATGTTAAAAGAAGCCTGTGATTAATTGCATCCCCCATCTTTTAAAGCTGGACCACACAGATATGTGGTTAATAGACAGATAGCTAGTGTAAGATTATTAGTTTTCCCTTGCTGCCCGTTTTTTTGCTCATTCTTCACCGTAAACAACATATGTGAATAGATCAAGGTGAATTTTTACTCTCTTGTAAGTTCTTCCCGGAATTTTATGGAACAGGAGTGGATCCAAAAATTGACATTCACCTAGTAAATAAAAAGTCACTTAAACCAGTTATATTTTTGGCAACTTTTGTTGAATCTGGCAGGCTGTGTGTAATGTGAGTCTTAAAGATCTGATGACTTCGGAGGAAGATAAAATCTTGACAGTATAGAGAAATGTGTGCAGAACAAGAAACTTTGATGGTATGGCCACGTTGAAAGAATAGATGAGAGTTCTTGGGTCAGTAGATGTAGAACAGTTGAGGTGTAGCAAGTATAGTTCACAGGGGAAGGCCAAGTAAAACATGGGAGAAAATGATAAGGATGAACTTGAAAGAGAGAAAAATAAAGACTTAGCCATAGAGGTTAGTTTGGAAGTCAATTTCTAAAAGCAGTCCAATACATGTCAGCATGTAAAATGGATGTTGTCGTCATGATGATGATAGTGATGATGGATGGATGGTGATGGTGACAACATTTGCACTGAAAGGTTAAAGCAAAACTGATTAGAAACTAGTAGAATCTGATTTTAGAGAACAAAAAAAGAACTTTTCCATGAAAAAACTTACCAGCACTGGTCGACGAGTCATCGGAATAGCAAGGAGAGCAGCAGAATGAACAAGATGGATTTTATTACCAATATCAAATACCTGAGAGAAAAAAGTGAAAGTCACTACAGAAATTCTGGGTAAAAATCATATATTTTAAAACTAGTGGAACTTATGGAAATTCCACAGTTGTATCTTTCTGTAATATACTTTCAAAATATGGGTCTATCTCCAAAACTCTTGTACAAGTTTGACATATTTCCATTCTATGGACGTCCAGCAAAAACGTAATCCCCACAATATTATTGAACCATCTTTGGACAGAACAGATACTACACTTTCATACTAGCCTCAAGGCCGATAAAGTGTATTTTAGTTAAAGTTTCACGTTAGATTCTACAGCGATACAAGATGAACATTTTTTAATTGCTTTTTTTGCATTGCATGTTTGTCATTCGGGTAGAGGGTAATAATATACGTACAAACATGAAATTGCTTTAGCGTATTATTATAGAGGTTTTCAAAAATAATCTGGAAATCTTTTAGCAAAGACGACAGCTGAAATTCAGCTGGAAATTGAACATACATAACTTTTATTTAACAGATTCGAATCTGGTCTATGTTTCACTATGTCTATAAAACTGCAAAGAACTTTCTCTTCTTGCTCCCTGTGCCTAACATCAACCAGAATCTCCATCCAAGAACTTCCATCTGTGGAACACATTACCAGTGGATAGCTTTCCTGTAGACTACAACCTAATAATTTTCAAATCCAACGTCAACAAATACATATCCTTATAAATAATCGAATTTTGTTTATTCCATTCATAATTTTCAATCCTCTCATATTTTTCATCATTCAACTGACAATTCATCTCATTAACCCTTATCCTTCAATGGCTTTTGGCCTTGATAAATGGTGACTCATTAGTAATAAAAAAAAAATAAAAGTTCATTCTTTATTTATTTCCTAAAAATCCAATTTTATTTTACTGACTTACTAAAACTTATTTAAGTTAATCCGAGTTCTTAAAGTTGGACTTCAAAATCATCTGTGTGTTTGCAAAAAGTTTACCACAAAAGCTTTTTAATTATTGGGGAATATGATAGATATATAACTATAGGCAAGAACATGTATGTAACAAAACTATATCAATTAGTGCCTGTATGTATGTATAACGTCTTAAAATGGAAGACTTACATCAAATCTGTTAAGGCCGCTAGAAAAATGGTTGCATTATTCTATATGAAACTTAGGATATGTGATTTTTCTTATGAGCATTAAAAAGATTTATCAATAATCTTTCATTAAAATATAAATTGGTAATTTAAATTCACAGAAAAATAATTAGTTTTAATAGTTATTTTTCATCTACAGTGAAACCGACTTTCAGCATTTTCTAGTGAAATTTGCAGAGACAACCAAACTCTTTAGAAGCGGCAAAACCTTTGTCTTATCACAGCACCACCCGATAGAAGGAATGGCAACCATACAGTTTCAAGTAATTAGGTAATACTGCAGTTTCTTTTTGTAGAGTTTTTAACTAAATTATCCACCAAAAAATAAAATTGATATTTTCTGCTCCCGAAATATTTTGCTATATCTCATATAGGTAAAGGTTCCTTTATCTACCAGTAAAGACGTTCAATTCTCGTTCTGTAAATAGATATTTGATGAAATATGTGAAAATTAGTGACAAACTGTTTTGTAACAAGAGTTAAAAAAGACTGAGTTTGCATGATGTTGGAAAGTCACTGGTTGTGTCTCCACTTAACACAGCATAAGGAGATGGGGTTTTCTTCAAAGAATAAACCGACTTTCTGCAGTTAATGGTAATAACATTTTCAGCAAATCTGTTGTCTTCCTGCAACAAGTAGGTTCTTAGAGTTTTATTTTTTTTTTACTTAAATTTATAACTAAATAATTATGGAAAATATGGATACACTCACATGTTTCAATTCTTGATGTTCTTTGTCAGGATGAAACACTGTAATAAAATAATAAAAAACATTAAGAGGTTAGAATATAATCTGAACAAATGAATGTAGCTTTTGACAATGCTTTTAAAGTAATCGGAGAGCAACAATAATATTTTACAAACATATCTAAAAATATGTATCCTCTTTGTGGCATTCAAAATATGCATTGATGGTGTATATTCTTCATAAAAAAAGATGATCTGCAAGTGCTGTGGTGTCACTAGCGCAAATGCTCAACTCTGACTCTTAAAAATTTCTGACTCTGGCTGCTAAAGAAATAAACTTGTTTGGATTCCGAGGTAATAAAAGTTACAATGTATTAACGACTTGAAAATCATGCCTTTGTGTGAAAATAGTAAAACATACGCTCAAATAACAATCATAGTTTTGGATACAAAAATTAGTAATTTCCTAATGTATAGTGGCTTATTATTTACCTGCCTACCTGGTACAGCATTCACCCTAAGCAGGTTACGTTGGCTTCCTCCAAAGGAGGAAGTTTCTAGAGAATGTTAAATTAATATGCGTTCCAGAGTCACATGTATATCCGGGTCAAGGGAGATGATTTTGACAACTTTGCAATGTTTTGGAGGGTAAGAAAGGTGTCAGCATCCTCCTCCCACATACAGCAACTGGTAAGTCTCAAATGGGTGGCCATCCTCACATCACTTAATTCTATGCAACGTGTGTGCTCAACCCTCACTGGATCCGTTTCATTTTAAACATCATCACACTTCATACACATGCTTGATAGACTCTTCTTTTGGTAAAATATAAATAAATTAGTAACAGAATTTTGAGAAGGAGGGGGACAGAAGATATTTTTTCCATATATTCTTCTAGATAATATAGTCGGAGTGCTATATTTCATTATTTTTATTTTACAAGTTTTAACATTATTATTATTATATAAAAAAAATATTGTTGCCATATCTAAACTCTCATCAATCTTTAAAACTATGTATCACAAACCAGCCTAGTTTAGAGTGCGAAAATGAGTAAATATAGTGAAATTCCCTTCAATTTCAACTTGTAATCTCATTTATTTTTTTTTAGTTATTTTGATAAAATTTAGATGCAAACAAAATTTAACCTTTTCTCTTTAAAATGTACAATTCTTTCATATTTTTTTTTTCAGTGTACTTCAAGTTGTGTTACTATTTTCGGTGACAGGCGATTTATTTTTTTAATGTTCATATTTTTCAAATTTGGTGTGCGTGATATTGTGTATCTCTATAAATATAAAGATAGTTCCATCTTAAAGAAAATGGCTACTTATCAATATGGTGGGTTTAATATAAGGTCTTCAGTTGAATGAAATTGTTACCCTATTATCAAATTGTGTTTCTGTCCGTTTTTACATGATTCAAATCTGACTGTTTTTATTGATTTACAGTTAAAAGAAAACTCTAGCTCGGTCTCTACTGTGCTCTGAATCACATTAAGAAGATTCAATGTGTTAGCTTTTGAAATGAATCTTATATGAACAGTCAAAGTTGCGCCTCAATGTCATTTTTGCACACTTTTTCAAGGGTAATGGGATTTAGCCCAATATTTACACTGGTTAGCTCTAATAATTAGTGCTTCTATGATGATCACTTTTTATTTACCATAAAATAACATTACATTTGTAAGAATATTTTTTACTTGTTTGAAGGCTGCATTTTTAGTAATACACTAAAAATTGGCTTCTGGATAAATAACACACAAGACGACAAATTTTCTAATTTCCAACAAATGTGAAGGGCTATAATTCGATGGTTGAGTGAGTGACTAAAATAAATTTAGTACCATTGTTTGTTTTACACATTTTAAAATAAATTGTTCTAAAAAAAAATAAAAAAATAAAAATAAATTTAAAAAATTAAAAGTCAAATTATGCCATCCCATTAACTAAAGTAGTACAATTTTAGATAAATTCATTTCAAAAAGTGACATTCGTTTTATTGATTTTAAGAATATTTAGCTGACAATTATTTCTACAGTAAGACTGTCTTACCGTAGAAATAATTGTCAGCTAAATATTCTTAAAAGGAAGTAAATCACTACAATTTTAAATAAAGAAGATATACTAAAATTTTATTTATTTAAAGAATATGACTATTTTTATGGAAGAAAGAGTTGGTTTTTTTTTGTTTAATAATATTGACGGATATACATTTATTATTTCAAAAGGAATATTATTACTAACAATACATGATACAGAATTATGTAGAAAGCATTGTTGAATTTCCACAGGTACCCGCTAGTCAGTTATAAATTGAGTTACCTCCCTTGTTTTTTCAACAAAAAAGGGAGGTAAGATTTCTTCTGGAAAATGCCAAAAAATCAGGGTATTTTACATGAAACTGTCATAGAAAACTGAACCTACAAGCTAAAAATTGAACATGTAATTTTTTCATTTTTTTTTGTTTTATATTTTTTAAATGTGGTAAAAATTGATAATCAGATTTTTGTTTAACTGAATAATCATTATGTTCTTTATTTTTATTTTATTTTGCATCGTCACAAATGACAATGGTTCTGAGTATGACTTTAAAGAGGCTCTAATTCGGAAGCTTTGAAGCTTAGTTAGCATCACCCAAAGTTCACTGAGTAGTAATACCTGTCAGTAGGTATCCCAAAACATTTTATTTTCATTATATCAAAAACATTTTAATGTATCCACATAGATCTTTGCAAAACAAACAATGATACCAAATTTATTTTAGTGGGACAATTAGCCACCGAATTATGACCATTCAAAGTTAGTTGGAAACTAGAAAATTTGCTGCCTTCTGCGCTATTTGTTCAGAAACCAAATTTCAGTCTATAACTAAAAACGTTTTTAACAAGTGAAAAATCTTTTGGTAAATGAAAATTAATCATAATAGAAGCAATAATTGTAGATTAAGTCAGCCTACACATTGGGCAAATCTCATCACCTCTCAAAAAACATATAAAAATGGCATTATCAACCCTCACTGGATCAGTTTAACTTATAAACATCACCACATTTCATACACATGCCTGATAGACCCTTCTCTTGGTAAAATATAAATAAATTAGTAACAGAATTTTGAGGGGGAGGGGGGGGGGCAGAAGATATTTTTGCCAGCCATTCTTCTAGATAATACAGTAAAAGTGCAATGGCTTTAACTGTTCATATAAGATTAATTTCAACAGCTAACACGTTGAAGCTTCTTAATATGATTCATAATCATAGTAGAAATCAAGCTATATATTTCTTTTAATAGTACATAAATACAAAATCTCAGATTTGGACAGAAACAATTCAATAACAGGGTAAAAATTTCATTCAATAAATTTTTCAACTTTGATTTATTTTGTGAAAGACAACTTAAAACCTTATATAAACCCACCATATTGACGAGTGTCCCTTTTTCGTTAAGATGGGACTAATTTTATATGCATAGAGAACCACAATATCCTGCACGTTAAGTTGAAATATAACAACGTTAAAAAATAAACTGCCCCTTACTGAAAATAGTAACATAACTTGCAGTAACCTGAAAAAAAAAAAAACTATTAAAAACACAAGAGAAAGAATTGTAAATTCATAAATAGAAAAGATTAAATTTCGTTTAATACCCCCCCCCCACCCACCCACCAAAAAATAAATAAATGAGTTATCACAAGTAGAAATTGAAGAGAATTTCACTATATTTATTCATTTTCACACTAAACTGGCTGATTTGTCAGAGTTCCATCTCCGGGTTACATAAAATTTGTCACAGGTGTACTACACTAGCACGATGTCTAAATGGTTAACGACGTGGACTGAGGACCTGGGTGTGCCGGCTTTGAATCAAGGTCGTTCCACAGAAACACTTTCATCAAAACCCACACGTGACCTTGTGTCTAACCTCCTGGAGAGAAGGTAAATAAAATACTACACTCAACTGCCTTGGACACCCTTGTGCAAGGTGTTCCTCACCTCTACTCCACCTACCAATCCAAAATCCATCTTTACCAGCTCTATTCTACTTTTTTTGTGCGACCCTATCTATCAACTATTCAAGCTCTCCCCCATTGACCTGTAAAACAGTCCTAATGACCTTGTAAGCCAAGGAGAAGGAGGAGGAGTATTGATTTACTCCTCTCCAGGAGTTAGGCACAAGGCCAGTTTTTATCTTACTCCCACAAGTAAGATGTGACCCAAGGTCGGGTCGGGAAAGTGGGGTTTAAAAATTGCCTGGGCAGCCCCGTCGGCATTCCCCGGTAGGGGCGCCTCAGGCAGTAAGCAATAAACTTACTCCTCCCCCAAAGAGGGGAGGCAAAGCCTGGGAAGGTGGACCTCCCAGAACTGCACAGGACAGACCCATTGACCAACGTAAATCAAGACCCGAAGGCCAAGACAACATCAGTATGGGGTGCAGTATCCATCGGAACAGATACTACACTTTGATAGAAGGAGGAGGAGTAGAACTCTTCAAATACAACGAACATAACTGACCGACCTGGGACAGTTTATTAAACTTTTGGGAATACAAAATAAACAATAGAAGACTGTCCTGCTAGCAAATTCAAACTTTACCAGCTTTTGAGTTCGGATCAGAGTGTAGTATCTGTTCCCTCCTCAGCCAGGAAATGGAGGAGGAATCCTTCCAGACATAAGCAATTTTTGGTATTATTATACCTTACACTATATGCTAGTTCACTCAAAAAGAAAAATGATTCTGCTTTGATGCAAATGCAGAATTTAACAGATTGTTTTTGTAAATTGTTGCTTTTTGGGGTTTGTTTGTTTTTGTAATTATTGTAATTTATTTAATGTCATTCCCTTTTCTTCTTGCAATAATAAAACAGTATGTATTACTAGGACAACAGTTGTTTATGACTGTAAATAAATAAGGGTACATGTACAGAAAATATCTCCAAGAATTTAACAGAGATTCCAAAGTTTTGATGACAATTATGAACTTGGCCAAGATATGCAGACAATAAATTGGCTGAGTTAATTCTTACTTCTGCAGGACGTTTCTGCCAGAAGAAAAGCCTTCTATGGAAGGTATTCTATTCTACCAAATGTCCTGGGAATGAAAAGTGCAAATGGCAGGTTAGATTGAGAAAAACTAAAAGCATTGGAACACTACCACTAACAACTGAAAGAATAATAAATAAACATTCTAAAACAATTTATCGGTCTTTCTCATCTATTCTCTTCAACTCACAAACCAGAAAAAAATCTGAAAAATAAAACAATTAAAAACGTTGCCAACTTCTGGGCAATCAAGAAAAGAACAAAAAAAAAGGGTAATATTTTTTTTATTATCACACTCATCGTATCCTCCCTAGCCATCAAATGAGATTATAGTTTTTTGTTTTTTTAAGGCGATTACATGTAAACCTGCAAAAAAAAAAAAAAAGGGACTAAAAAAATAAATTAAATTTTAGCATTGGGGATCACTTTTCTATATAAATTTAACATAAAATGAGCACCAACTTCCTGGCCAGTTAGAGGTAAATAGAGATGTGTAAGCAATTTTTCTTTTTTCATTTTTTTTAGGCAAATATTAATTAGTGCGAGATGAGACATGTGGGCTAACTAATTTTGATGTTGATTTTTTTCTTGTGTTTAAGTGTAAGGATTTGAGGGAGGGGGGGGGGGAGATTGCAAGACATATCCCATATAGGCTATACAATTAAGGTGGGGACAATAATGAGGTTTGCTCTTTTGCTAGTTTCTGTTCCATGGGCAAATAAGTGTGCTCTAGGTTCATTTGGGCATCCTTTCTAGCAGTGCTCGGTGGCGGCAAAGGCAAAAGTATTCAGAAAGTTTCCTTTTTTTGGGGAGGCGATCCTTCTATAAGCCTAATTATTTATTTTTCCTTTGCAAGGATAACCTTGCAAAGGAAAAATAAATAATTACATGTAAAAATACAAGGTTCATCTTTAAATAGCAATGAAAAAGTAAACATTTGTCGTTTGCCAAAACGTAACCACGCCATTTTATTTCAATCGGTCGTCTTCAGATTCAGTAGAAGTCTGAACTGCTTACGTCATGACTGCCAATCTATGGATTCCTATTCAGAATTAGCACCAACATTGAATATTGTTATTTTATTATGAAAAAAAAAAAAAAAAATTACCTCCACCCCTACATTTTTGGGTCCAGCAAAAAAAAATGTATGCTAAAACATAAAATATTGTGCTCACACTTTATTGTAGGGAAAAAAAGCCCCCCCACACACACATATTTTAGGGCCGGCGAGCCCCGGCCCCCAACAACAAAAAAAAATATCAGCTTAGTTAACACACACTTCCCTCGAGCTTGAACAAATTCTGATTTACCTCCAAAAAATGTTTTTTTTTAATTTATTACACATCTCCATTTACTGCAAACTTTTTACGTTAAATTTATGTAGGAAAATGATCCCCCACTCTAAAATCTAAATATTTAATCATCTTTTTAGATTTCTTTTTTTTATAGATATTTTTTATGCTGTTTACATGTAATCATAAAAAAAATAGAATCTCATTTTTTTGGGGGGGTGGGAGGTAAATACGATGGGTGTGATAGTAAAAAAACAAAAAATGGTACTTTTGAACTTTGTTGACTGGAGCAATTTCGTTCCGCTTATTTTGGGGTTTCTGTATTGCCTATTACTACGGCATTACGTTATTTCCTTTACCTTAACAAAAAATAAAATAAGACCGTAACGAGAAATGTGTTTTTCATCTAAATGCTACTATTTCGCCTTTTGACGATTTATCTGAAGATGTCCTGTGTGTCGAACATACGTTTCAGATTGAACATTTCTGTATTTGTTGTTCCATGGAAATGCCAGTTAGGGTTAGGGTCTTTTGCATGTGTGAGAAAGAAGCCAAGGCCCTTAGTGACTACGCCAAGTAAAGTGGGGGCAAGAACAAGTTGTGCTCGTTCACCAGTTTCTATTACATGGGCAAATTAGTGCGCTTGGGGTTCATTTGGGCATCATATATAGCGGTGCTTGAACGTGAAGAGGGGGGGGGTAGTTTGGTAGTTTTCTTTTTACGGCATATCAACCTTTTTCGGGTTATTTAATGCCGAATCCGGTCATTTTGGTGAAGGTTTTTATGCTTCAAGTCCTTTATATCTTTAAATGTTTAATCATGGTTTTTGGTTTGGGAGTTTTGTTTTACAGCATATTAACTCTTTTCAGGTCATTTAATGCTGAATCCGGTCATTTTGGTGAAGGTTTTTATGCTTCAAGTTCTTTATATGCTTAAGTATTTATTCATTGTGTTTGTTTCTGGTTTGTGATTTTGCAGAACATGATTGAGTTTTGCAAAGAAAAAAACAATAAAACATCAATGTTTGGTGCATTTTGAGTCAGGAAGTCAATTCTGATTTGGTAGCGCCAGTAGGTTCTATTTGACCCATAGATAGGGTCCTTACAGGTACTACCACTCCAGACCAGAGTGGACCTGGGAGCAATGGCAACTAAGGGGCAACTTCACATTCCCCACAGCTCCCTAATGGAGGCCTCACCACTGGATTTTTTTAAGGTCATACCCAGGACAAGGAGGCGGGGGGACTGAAGACATGGCCAGAGCGTATACATTCAGAGAGCGAGTGTTTTTTCACAAAAATCTTTAAAACATTGTCCTCTTCTGTGCAATCAAAACAAATTTACTTTGCATTAAATAAATTGTTTTAAAAACAAATTTAAGTTGAACAAAAACAATTCTTTTCTGAATATTTAAAACAAAAAAAAAACAAATTGATTGGAGAAAAAATGTTTTGAAAAATAATTTAATAGTTTATGCTGCTTTGTTGCTATCACGGTGTCATTCAATTTGTACACGATTCGGAAATATCGGGTACAAAAATTACCTAACATCGGTCAGAAGAGATAATACAAAACTGAGAATGACCGAAACGAAATTGGTTCAGTCAAGAAAGTTTTAAAAAAAAACAAACACATCAAATAATAATATTTTTTTAAAAATCGACCTTGTGGGTGCTTTTACCGATCACAAACTGGTGGAGGATATTTACTCAGTAAAATCCGGTACCGACTGGTAATGAGTTACAACAGCCAAACAGCAACAATACAAAATGAAAACCTGGTTCAAGAAACGGAAAAACATTTATTTACATTATTGAATTGTATTTTGTAAATAAAAGTCAAGATTACAGGAGGATTAAGATTTTTGGAAAATGCGAGAATTTTTTTTTGTTTTCAAGATTATGACATGCTGAACCTTTTGGAGTTAAAATCAATTTAGTATTACGTATTAACAGGGATTTTTTTTTAAATTAGTACATAGGTTTATTAGCAGATCGTCCTAGCAAATATGGTGCCATAAGCCGAGAATACTAGCATATTTACTCATTTAAAAAGTGTTTTCTTCAGATTCCATGCGTAATAGTAAATTGATTTTACTCCAAAACGTTCAGCATGTCATAATCTAAATTTAAAAAAAAAACAATTTTTATAGCCTATACACAATTTTATATCGCCTTTTCGAAAAATCTTAACCCGTCTCTAATGTCGACTTTTACCAAAATATTTGATATAAGTTATAAGCTATTAAACTTATAGTAAATATCGATTCTTTGCAAAGTAGCCACCTCTTGGTTAAACAAAATGGCTAAGCTTTGCTTAGAATCGATATTTACGGTAAAGTTAAAAGCTTATAACTTACATTAAATATTAATTATTATTTAACGCAAATAGCTCGCAAAATAAATTGTATTGTATAATTTCCCAATTGTATTTCCTTAAAAATAATTTGTCGCCAATATTAATGATTACCTAAATGTTGAGTAATAAAATGCAACAATATAAATAAATCATTGGGCGCTTTGTCGTTTCGGGAACTCATTTTTCATTTTGTGTAGTTGCCTTTCAGCTGTTGTAATTCGTTACCCAATTACATAACGACAGAGTAATGTAAACAAATCACAAGAAAAAAAGAAAAAAGAAAAAATAATCTTTTGGGGTGACAACTTACTGTGTGCTCCGTACGCCCCCAAACTCACAGCAAGTGCCCCGGAGAGTCCGGCGACCCTGACAAAGTTACTTCCGACACGACTCCACATCATAACAACGTCTTTCCTTCGGACATCAAAGGGAGGATCTGGACCGTTGCCACAACGGGTGTTGCCTATTATACCCGATGGGTTCTGACCGGACCAAAAATAGCTCGTCCACCCACCACCGGTATTAGACACGTGGTTGCTGTTGTTACCGCCGGGGGAAGTAGAACCGCCAAATAGTTGGTTGCCAATTGCTCGTGTGGTGTTTAAGCCGAGATTCCCAACGGCAGCTGTGGACGACCACAAGAAATTATTTACACCATGAAGGAAGTCCATAACTTGTCTCTCTTGTGGTTTTGGTTTCAAACTTTTTTCTGTTCTCAAACAAACTAAAGGGGGGTGTTAATACGTTACAGAGTAACAACAACTTGGTATTAATTTTGTCCTTCAGCAACACGACGAATCATTCGAAATAACAACAGTTTTCATCGTTACTTTTTCTTTCTTTCTCTTTTTAAATACCCTTTTTGGTTTCTGGGTAAAACTAGCAGATTGGCAGAAATGAAATCAACTACGCAGAAATTAAACGAAAACAAAAAAACAAGGGAGAGAGTGGAACGGACATTTCTTCCGGTGTAAAGACAGCGATAATAATAATAACAACAATCAGCAGCAACGGAATCACCAGTTATGGAAACCCATTCGTGCCATAATAAACATTTTTCTTTAACGATTACATTTTCTGTTTGCTTTAAAAATTAAGGATGAAAATCCTATTTTAGTCCTCCAAATTATTTGGAGTGAAGTGGGTTTCGGTATTTTTTTTACTCCTAAACACTTAAGTTTTACTTATACATGTTTTCTCAAAATAAATTAATAACATTAAAAATACTAAATTTTGGCAAGTTTCATAGTACACGTCAAACGCCGAAATAAAAACTCACCAGAAAAACTATAGTCGTTGTCTTTATAAACCAGTCAAAAGGTGATAACTAATTTTCTAGGACAGGGAACCAGTTTTTTTAGAAAAAACATTATTTTACTTTTAAAAAGTCTTCAACCAAAAAATAATAAAATAATGTTTTTCGTTACTTTTGTATTTTCCTTTTAAAAATGTTCTATGTCATTTAACTAAATAATTATGAACTTGAGTTATCGCCCTTGGGCTTATTTATAAATATTGCAACTATATTTTTTAGTCTGAATTTTCATTTCGGCATTTTATGTATATACTGAATTTTGTGATAATTTACTGAATGTAATGTTGTTTTTTTTCTTTTACTAAAACATGGTTTAAGTAAAAATAAATTTCGGAGTAATGCCGAAACTCAAAGAATATTTACATCTATTGTGTGTCTGT
The DNA here is from genome assembly GCA_963556195.1 of Sepiola atlantica. NCBI lineage: Eukaryota > Metazoa > Mollusca > Cephalopoda > Sepiida > Sepiolidae > Sepiola > Sepiola atlantica. Next base: position 79,943,125 of record OY744526.1, on the reverse strand, counting down.
GTGTGTTATGATAAGAAATTCAGAAACAACTTGAATCGTATTTGTTTTCTAATTTGTAGCACATACTCCAATAACGTAAGACGGGGTATTTTATACAACAGAGGTGCACGAGAAAAATAATGCGGCAGTGAATATTGTCCTTACGTATCGACTCTCTATTGGACAATAGCTTAAATCAGCAGTTTCTTTAAACGAATCAGAAACATATTTACTTCCAAGTACTATAAAAACCCAAACACAGCGCTTTCTTTCTTTTCTTTCACAGATGACACAATCCTACCTTTGAGGCGAAGACTCTCGACAAACGCAACGAGAAACACATACAAACTTCTGTACCCGTAGCAAAGCATACACACGCCGCTTACCAAATTTACATACACAGTTCATACATACATTCTCTCACTAACAAAACAGGCACGCACATCTTCGTGCTTATCCCATTTTCAACACACGTAAATGCACATGGCTACAATCGAAATAAACACGTGTACTCAATTTCTCCTTCCAGATAAACGCCTTTCTTTCACTAGAAGGTTCTTGGACCCTTTGAACTCTCATTCTTCACAAACTCTTTATCTTCCATTGTGAACACTTTATTTTGTATTGTCTTGATAAGTTCTCAATAAAAAGAAATTACTTGTGTATGGATAGACTTGTCATTCTTTCTTTTGATATCATGCTTCCCTCTACAAAATAAGTCATAATCCAAACATCTCAAAGGGTCACTATATTTAGTAAACACAAGTCCCTATTTATTTTTCTCTCCACGAGGGGAGAGTTAGACACAAGGTCGGTTTTTAATGTGGTTAAAATTCGGCCCCTCAAAAACTGGCACTCTGGATTAAAACAAAAATAAAGATTGCCTCAACCCGGAAGGATCTCTCCTTCACTGGCCAAGGACAGAGCAAATGAAGCAGAGTATCAAAATAGTAGGGGAAACTGTAGCAGTCTGAAATAGGACCTATTTCTTATGCGTCCACTGTGGGCAAGTTGGTCTTAAACTAACCAATCGGCTCACACGGCGTATTGATTTCAGCTAGTCCCTTGTGGACTATTTGCACCTCTGTTGAATGGTGGAACAGATCGTCAGAGAGACCCTGGCCGTCAACCTAGAAGGAACTCTTCTTCACCTCTCTCCTGCTCCCCTCATCCACTGGATTTCCAAGCACCGCTCCTCGGGCAGTAAAAGAACTTTGTTTCCTTCCACCGGACACCAGTCCTACCTTTTTCTATGCTATACCCCAACGGTATAGGATACCCAATAAAGATTTGTTTAATATTAAAGAAACGTTGAGTTTTTCCTCGTATGACTACCGTCTACCGTGCTTATACTTATAGTGAGGCTATGACTACTAGCCTTAGCTATTATAACACCATTATCTCACTGTCCACTTGATAAACTCATTAACCCTTATCCTCAAGTGGCCTTTAGACCTTTATAAGTAGAGACTCATTAGTATAAAAAAGGTACTACACTTTGCTCCTAACTAAAAAACAAAGGCTTATTTACAAATGGCTGTCATGTGTTTACTATCGTGACCATTTGCAACACGGAAACGATTTTGAAGCCTTTAAACAGCAGAATAGGAAGTAGTGGCTTGAATTAAAGTTTTCAAAGTGAAAATCAAGTATCATGGTTCGTATGTGCACTTGAACCAAAGAAAAAGGTTAATTTTCTCACGTGCTTCTGTTGTATCAAAGAATCTAATTTTATTCACCATTATTTGTACAGTGAGAAATCCTTATATTTACAGTTGCTCAATGAGCAAATTGGATGTTGCACCCTTTCATTCTTATTTACTTTTGTTTTAGTGGTGCGGGTTATAATTTCTTTGGATTACCGAACAAATGATGGAAGTATGATTTTGTGACGCCTCTCTATTAAAAACAAAACAACTTTTTTTGTTAATTGAAATAAAATATTCAGATAATTATATCGATTACACAAAATGATGCGCTGTCCTCCTCCCCCACCTGAAATGCTCGTTTTTACTGTTATTTCACCACTTATCAAGGCCAAAAGCCATTCAAGATAAGGTTAATGAAACAGAATGATTATCAGCCGAAAGATTAGGAACACTATGGGAGTACTAAAATTGATCAATGGTATCAACTGCATTTGATTACGTATTTTTAAAAGTGGACATTCAGATGTTCTAAAGAAAGTTGCTTTTTGGCCTTTTGGCCAAGATCAAAGTGTAGTATCTGTTCTGATGGATACTACACCCTATAGACCGGTATCGTCTAGGCCTTCGGGCCTTGATTCCGCCGGTCTGTGGGTTTGTCCTGTGCAGTTCTAGGAGGTCCACCCTCCCAGGCTTTGCCTCCCCTCTTTGGGGTGGAGTAAGTTTATTGCTTACTGCCTGAGGCACCCCTACCGGTGAATGCCGACGGGGCTGCACAGGCATTTTTCGTAGGCAAGAGTGCTCATCTTCTCGGGCGCTGACTTTTCAAATCCCACTTTCCCGACCTTGTGTCACATCTTACTGCTGTGGGAGGAAGATAAATCCAAAATATATATATATATACAGGAAAAACGTAGGTGCTTCTGTATTATTGGGGCTAATGAAATTTTCATTCTAGAAGAGCCAGTTGAAAGGGGAGATAATTCAAACTGTTTTTTTTTGTTTGTTGTAACCATAACCCATAAGGAAAATCCAGAGAATTAATAAGAAAATAAATTTCAAAAAGGGCACTTATGCAGTTTACGGACCGGGCTTAAATGATAACGTTATAATTTAGAAAGCCATTCTTAACATGGGAACGTGGGGGTTGATAAACTATTCTGTTTATTAAATTGTTAGGTGAAAGTACAGAATAGTTAATCAACCTCCCCATGTTAAAAATGACTTTTTAAATTATAACGTTAATATTTCAGCCCGGTCTGTAAACTGCATAAGAACCTTTTTTTAAATTTATTTTCTTTAAATTTCATCTTCCCCAATAATACAGAAGCACGAAAACGTATGTTGGAAAGTTAGAGATCACCGTTCATCACCGATTGTAATGGAGCTTAGGTGTTCAATTTTTATAATAAAGTTATGTAACGAAATGAAATGAAACCTGTGAAAAATTATGGAAATATTTTTTTTCAAATTTCTGGGTTCTTTTTGTTGTTTTTTGATTTTATGGAAGTCGCTCCAGACAAGGCATGAAGCCACTTTATGTAAGCAGCTAAAATGTACAAAAGATGATTAACGCAAAGACAGTAGATACCTATTGACCTTAGTCTTGAAAAGACCAAGGTTATAGGTACGAGGAAAACAGTTAGTAGGAAGAGAGTTCCACAAGCCTGCAGTTCTTGGAAAAAAGCTGCTGAAATAGGAAGATGTATTATAACGAGGTACTTGAACAGAAAATGATGAAGACCACTAGACCAACGAGTCAAACGAGCAGAAACAAAGGAAGCTGAGAATAAATGAGATAATTCTGAAGAACAAAGACGAGCAACATCAGGTATGCGAGAGAGAGGATGCAGAGAACCAACCAAGTTACAGATACACTTGTTTGGCCCACCCTTTCTTCTCTGCACCCTCTCTCTTATAGACGTGATGTTGCTAGTCTCAGTCTTTTCTATACATACTATTATCGCATGTGTTCTTCAGAATTGTCTGATTTATTTGGCAATCTGAAAATTATTAATGTGCAATTCATAGTAATTAGAAATTTAAAAAATATATTATGACCTCATTTGTTTGTATTCGGCTCAGACAAACGAGAAAAGGTTGTGAATTCAATGGATTCTAATCTGTATAGGGTCGAGGAGAAAAGAGAGAATGCTTCAACTCACTTGTTCTCTTCTACTTTATCACACATGCTTGACCACTTGACCTTTTAAATCTGTTCACAACCCATTAATGTACTCTGTGATTTGCAAGTCTGTATCCTTTTGTAATGGTCGATTCAGTATTGTTTTATTTTTTGTTTTGCACATACACCAATCTGGTACAGAGTTGCCTGCTCTCAGCTCTCACTCCTCAATGCACATATTGCATAACATTTATAAATATATACTTGACAAACTGTCGTCTAGTATATATATTCAGTCACTAATGGTGTGGAGCGACCACCGGGTCCCCATAAGGGAACGGCCTTCAGATATGGAAGTTAGCTGTGAATAACCCAATAAGTAGTCTCAGACCAACTGGCAATCTACTCAAAGGATGTATGTGAGATATGTTCTAGTCAGGTATATCTCTATGAAATGCATATAGATGGGTGATGTAAAGTTTAGATTTGGCGGGTCTCAGCCACCATAAAAGCTGACTGATTGGCTTAGCCGAGTGCGGGCTGTTGACCTTGGTTAGTGACGGACTTAGTGTCAATCACGATAAAGCATTGGGAAAGAAAGGACAAGTTTTGTAAATCTTTTGCTCCAAAACTTTTCATTGATACTTCCATGCGTGCAGCTAGCCAGCTACCTGGACGGTGCCCACTAGTGTGGATGATGCCCCTCAAACCTGCACGTTAATATAAAAGGAACTGTTGAAGAAGAAGAAGAAGAAGAAGAAGAAGAAGAAGAAGAAGAAGAAGACTGTATACATAGACGACCCGTGACAATTCAACCTTCATGGTGCCATCTTGGACTTTTAGCAAAGATGAAAGTGTAGTATCTGTTCTGATGGATACTACACCCTATAGTTGGTTTGTCCTATGCAGTTCTAGGAGGTCCACTCTCCCAGGCTTTGCCTTCTCACCCTTTAAGAAGGGGTTAGTTTATTGCTAATCGCCTGATGCGCCCCTACCGGGGAATGCCGACAGAGCTGCCCAGGCATTTTTGAGGGTCACAAGTGCTCTTCCTCTAGGGTGCTGACTTATCAAATCCCACTTTCCGACCTTGTGTCACATTTTACTTTGTGGGCGGTAGATAAATATCTAATTTCAAGTAATTTCCTTCTTGATAATAATCATTCGTTTTTATGCACTCTTCCCTCTCTCTCTCTCTCTCTCTCTCTCTCTCTCTCTTCCTGTCTATGCTTTCTCTCTCGCTCATTTTTCTTTTTCCCTATCCCTCTTGCCCCCTCTCTCTATACCTATTCTTTTCCCCCCGTCTCACTCTTTCCTCTTCAATCTGTTCCTCCTTCCTACAACTACTTTTATCAATCACCCTTTAATTATTCTCCCCCTCTCTCTGTTGTAATAGGTGACAGAATACTTTTGTTACGTCATAAAGAATCTCTTCCACCCTCTGTTGTAATGAATTATGTAATCCTTTTGTGACGTCATCCACTATGAATCGTAACAAACAAGCAAGATGACAAGCAATACTCACAAAGCTTTATAAGTATATAAATAAATTGCCAAACTCCCCACCAAGGTCCCCCCCTCTCCCCCCAAAAAATCTGACTCTTATCACAGTAACCCCTTATGCTTCAGTGGCATTATGACATGTTTGGGTGAATAAAGGTTAAAAAAGTATATAAATGAACATATTCCAACCTTTTTTATAAATCGTTTTTATTCATACATCTTACAGCTATTTCGCCCTTGTATTGAAAAGCAACAGATTAATTTGCAATTATGCATTTTTCAATTCACAGAAGCTCGTCAGAGTGAAAATAGTAAATCTGAGGTCAAAAAATATCTATTTTGTAGTTTCTCACTTGTTGTGATCTTCATTTTGGGTTGTGGATCAATTGAAGATCACAGCAAGTGAGAAACTGCAAAATCGATATTGTTTGACCTCAGATTTACTATTTTCACTCTGATGAGCTTCTGTGAATTGAGAAATCCATAATTGCAAATTAATCTGTTGCTTTTCTTTACGGAGGCGAAACAGCTGTAAGATGGACGAATAAAAATGATTAAACAAAAAGGTTGGAATATGTTCATTTATAACCGGCTCTAGTTGGGAAAATTAAGATTAAAAACTAATTAAAAAAACTATTGGGCTGCTTCTTGTAATCTGAACTCTAAAATAAAGTTGTTGTTACTTTTTAAAACAATAAACAAGAATTAAGAAATAAATTGATACAGTTGTGTGGCATATACAATGATTGTATAGAGAATTGCTGTTTTAATTTTGTATCATGTTACATGACAATGAAATGAGTGGAATATGAAATTTGATTTCAATTTATTGCTCTTTATAAGCAACAATAGAAAAAATTATTTGTTGAACAATCAATCTTTTTTTATACTAACGAGTCAGCAATTACCAAGGCCAAAGACCACTAGAGGATAAGGGTTCATGAGATTAGATGATGAAAAATACTATGAGAAGATTGAAAACGATGAATGGAACAAAATCTGATTACTTACGTCGACAGCTCGACTAGTAATTTTTTTTTACACTTGAAGAGTTGTAGTCTGCAGTACAGCAGTCCCATGATAATGTGTTCCACACGTGGGAAATTCTTAGAAGAAACTGTGTTCATGGAAATTCTGTTTGGTTTTAGATACATAGAGATAGAAAAAAATTTTTGCAGCAGTGATAGCTAGACGCATTTTTGCTGTGAATGTCTTACAGGGAACAAAGTAGAGATTAGAGCTCAGTCGAGCACCTTTCATGGAAATAACGATAGAGTAGAGAAAGACTAGCAACGTCTCTTCTGTGAAAAAGCGACTGTAAGATAGAGAAGAGATTATCACCCACTAAATTGCTTGTCGATTTTGTATTTTGTCAAGGCAAGAAAGAGTGCTCTGAGCAGCACCTCCCCGGATGTGGCAGCAAGACTCCATCTTAGACGTATCTGACTCTTATACAGTTAGAGGATTGCATCAGGAGTCAGAATATGAGTCATCTCGTAAAAAATGGATGATGGTGAAACTAAACTGTTTCTTTCATAACAACCAACCGTGTCTAACTTTTTAAGGCATATTTATTTGCCTCTTCACAAACAAAAATATGACACAGGGCTAAGCTTTTGTGGATTGCTTATGCATTATACATGTCAGCCACACACGTTTCTAGTTTCTCTCTACTCCATTGTTATTTCCATGGAAGATGCTCGACTGAGCTCTAGTTTTTGGTTTCTGTTTGTAAGACATTCACTGCAAGAACTCGCTTTTTTACTACAACGAAAAAAGTATATCCTTTTTCAATACCTAACGTCGGGCAGAAATTCCTAGGACAGAGCTTCTGTGCAAGGGCTTCCCGCCTGTGGAACATTTTCGCAGGACAGATTCTCAGCTGATTACAACTTGGTTCTCTTCAAATCCAATGTCAACAGATTTTTGTCACGGACCGCTCCATAAGCAATCAAAGAGTTCATACCATTGAGGTGGTGCTCATCTTTCGGCTGTCTCACTAACACTTCACCTTATCGATTGAATCTTGGTCTTGAAAATAATAATAATAAAACACACAAAAGTAATCTAGTGTCGTTCGGTTCTCTCTCTTTTAGACGTATCGGTAATTGAATCTTGTAAGTAACAGTTAATTGACTTCTGTTTTGCTGACATTGGTTTCCACAATTTTTTTTTTATTAGATACTCACAAGATGGACCACATGAAGGTTGCCAACATCCTTAACGAAAGTTGTCTGATGAGTCAAGTAAGACTTTAGCATAGCACACCAAGTTATCAGTCCGCACTGTAATTCACATGCATACCGCAATCTCTCAAGTACTGAATCTTCTCTTTTGGTTTCATGAAATAGGGAAAGGTGCTGCTTGGAAGAGAAAATACGCCCTCTGGCTGAGAGAACTAATTTTAAAGAGTTGTGTGTCGACCTCAGAAGATCAGGGGAAGGAGACGTAATATATATTAGATTGTATTTTCTCACCTTCCCACAAGAGCAAGTTTGACACAAAGTTGGTTTAAAATAAGGAACGCTATCTCTTGTAATTAGCATATACAATAGAGTATACCTGCTCCCTCAACACTTCCTAATTGATGAATTGACCACTGCTACCCCCCCCCCAAGGCTAACTTGTAATACATGATGTCATCTGACCAAACAAATAATAACAAGGGTTGGAGTTTTTAAGGAAAAATAAAACAACATTCTGTGAAAACCGAGTACTTTTGATTCTACTTAAATCATTTTAAAGGTATTCAAAAGCTTATTAAAGTGAAAGTAACTATTTTGACTGCCAAATTTTATTGACTAGTGTTGTCTGTTTTTCACAGCAGTAACAGGGAAAATTTATCCACCGTGCAAATATTAATTTGTTGCCTACTTTTTAAAAAAATTTGATTTTTTTACTTTGCAAATATTAATTTGTTTTCTGATTTTTGCAGATTATTTTGCAAATAAATATTAATTTGTTTTCAGAAATATGAATTTGTTGCCACCCGGACTTAGGTTTAGTGGTAGGGTTAAGAGAGAGTATGTTTTGTAAGAAATAGATAGTAAAATCAAACAGTGTTCATTAAAAATTAAATTGAAATATATTACAAATTAAACATAAAAAAAATCAGAAAATAAATTAATATTTGCAAAAACAAAACAAACACAGACTCAACATAAAAAAAAATTCTCTTGAATTGCGACAGCAAAAAGCAAAAACACAGTAGCATCAACGGCAGACAATACTGGATTTAAAAAAAAATCAAATATGAAAAATAAATCAAATATGAAAGATTACGAATTCAGTAAAGTAACACAAAATCAATAATTAAAAATAATTAATTAATAGCACATTTATTGAAATAAATTCAAATGTGTGTTTTTTTTTGTTTTTTTTTGCAAAACTAACAGTTTATTTACAATATAGTAAAAAAAACTTATAAATTGAAACAGTCATGTTTTGGGGAAGTGAATTTTTTTTTCAAAACGGACAATTTTAAAAAAAATATTAAAATTTGTGAAAACGAACAGTTTCTTTGAATATGTGATTTTATTTTCAAAACGAACAGTGTATTTACAATATATTTTATTTCGTTTGATTTTCGCACACATTTTGGATGAAATTTATTAATTAGTCTTAAATTGTAATTTTTACCCTGAAATAAAATTCTAATTTATTTTTTAAAGATGTGAAAATCGCACTTTAATGTAATGCCTTAATCGTTGACGGCCATGTTGTAATTTCCTTTTATTTTATTTCGTGCTTGACATCTATAAAAAGGAAATATGTTTGACTTAATTTTATTTATAAAAAATTGTGGTGTCTGAGTTTATTTTCACATCTATAAAAAGGAAATAGGTTTTACTTTATTTTATTTATTCAATAATGTGGGGCTTTGAATCGCACTTGACATTCATAAATAAGATACTTTAATTTTATTTATAAAAAGGAGAAGATGATTCCTGGGAAGATGAACCCATGACAACAGATACTACACCCCCACCCCGAATTGAACATTGAAAGATAGTACATTAGTCTAAGGTAGTATAAAAAAAACAATACAATTAATAGAAAAAGAGTATAGTTACGCTTCAACAAAACAGGGAATAAAGTCATAATAGCAGAAACAATGATTTCCAAGTGAATGAATAATACTATGGGGCAGTCTGCTCGCCCTGATGACTTGCTGAAAAAAGATGAACTTTCACGCATGCGCCTTATTTCCTTTGCCACTTCCGGTCCTCTTCATAGTGGTTCTTACTAACCACTATCAATGACGTCACCATAAAAACTTGACTCAGTGCACTGGCCTGGGTTATTACGATTGTCGTGGTTGTTATGATCGTCGTGGTTGAAGACGCTACCTACTTTGCATAGCCACATGTTTTTGACCATGGTCTTTGAAGTCAGACAGTCTCATGTCGCTTCTGCACGTAGACACAGTCTAATTGTAATGGCCACATGCCAGTCGTGACTGCTTATCTTGTGGTTTCTCCACACCGTCACCACAATTGAATAAATTGATGATTAGACCAAAGCTTTTTGTTTAATCAAAATTGTTTGAATGAGAATTTGCTGCCTAAATATATGTACCTATCATAATAATACACATTGTGTATATCTTTATAGGTTTAGATTTTGTCTGTAAGACTTCATTATTTCAAAGAAGAAAATTGCTCAATTATTTTTTTCTTTGTTGACATATTCACTATGTGTGTACGTTAATATGTATGTGTGTTTTTTTGTATATTGTTGTTGACTACTGGATCTGGATAGTATCAGAAAGAGCCATTTCTGCTCAACATGTTTTTTGCGAAAATATTGTTTGTATTTTAATTCCAGGAATAAATTTGATCAATTCATACTTGTATTTTATATGGGACCATATAAAGTATAAGGACCCCGGAAATTGGAAAGATGAAAAGAGACTAAATTCGGTCTACACAGATTGACCATACCGTTTTTTTGTAAACAAACGGATAATAACGTGTTTTTGGGGTTTTCGTCAAAAGCTCACTTTTTAATACAGGGAAAGATTTATTTTAAGAAATATTTATTAAATATTTATTTTTAATGTAGGATGCGTTTTTTTTATTTACAAAACTTTTTAATAATCAAACGAAACATTGCAGAATTCTCGTTCTAAAATGTGTTTGTGTCACTATTTACTTGCCTCCCCACGAGGGCAGAATGCATAATGAAATAAAAAATTTATAGGGTGCATTTTTTTTTTTTACAATACGTTTTAATAATCACAGAAGATTCTATTTTTCGTGTTGTGTATTTCAAGAAAAATAAATAAGTATTTAATATACACCCTTGATGATCACACGATGAGCATATACATACAATCTAAAAACGAAAGAGTTATATGATGTTATAACCGCAGAAAAGCAGGATATAAAAGTTTTGAATGCAAAAGTAAACACGCGTCTACATTTAAAAGATGATGGTGTGAAAATTGCAAGACTGGAACTCACGACACGGATTATTGCAGAAAAGGAAATAAGTCAGCTAAAGTGCTGAAAGACACTCATTTTCATTTGCAGTAAATAATACTGAAAACCTTTATAAAATGAACATGTTTGATTTGCTTGTAGACTGTGGGGCTACTACTCACATAATTAAAGATAAATAAAAATTTTGATAAATTAAAGCAGACTATTGACTTAGCTGATTGAAGCTGTAGTACTGGCATAGTCCACGCTAAAGGCGCCGCTGAAATTTACCTCAGAGACGACAATAATAATAAACGTAAAGTAATTTTACAAAATGTTTCATTTTACTCGATACAATCAGCAACAGAAGATACCGCTTCGATCTATTTTTCAAAGAATCGCGCTAAATTGAAGACCCCGGATGGAAGCAAATGTAACATTAATAAGCAAGGGAAAACGGTATTTTCTCAACGGTATCAAAACCGAACAAACACATTCACTGATGGGATGGCATGATATTTTAGGGCACTGCAATAAAGAAGACATTTTTAATTTTGAACGAGCTGGTATAGGCATGAAAATAAGTAATAAAAATAAATTTAATTGTTATTTATGTGCAAAAAAAAAATGTGCCAATATAAAAATAGAAAAGCAGACAAAAAAGCAAACAAAAGACTTGATTGTGATTTAGCATCTCCAATTGAACCAACTTCAATAAACGAATCGAAATATGTAATAACATTTGTCAATGATTATTTGGGACTTATTAACATTTATTTTGTTAAAAATAAATCGCAAGCAGCAGATACCACACAAAGATTTTTGGCTGATATAGCACCCTACGGATCAGTCAGAAGACTAAGAACAGATAACGGAATGGAATTTACTTGCTCTCGGTTTAAAATCCTTCTACATAAAATAAAATAAGACAAGAATTTTTGGCGTCTTATTCGCCACATCAAAACGGCACTGCTGAGAGGTCATGGAGATCGCTTTTCGAAATGTTTGTTAATACAAGCAAAGTTACCAAAAGATTTATGGAACTATGTGATTAGAGGATCAGCTTACATAAGGAATATATGTTTTAACAGAAAAACTGGGAAAACTTCTTTTGAAATGTTCACAAATCAAAAACCTGATATAAGTAATATGCATACTTTTCGCACTACATGTCTTGCTTACATTGAAAATAAAACAAAATTAGATCCAAGAAGTGAACAAGGAATTCCAGCCTATCTCAACAACCAGATACAGAGGAAGACGAGAATAATTCCTTTGATTATCCCAGAGAACAAACAACTCAACCAGAAGAATACAGAATAATGAGATAAAAAATATGAAGCATCAAATACAGATGAAAATGAAACGTAGAAAAGATGTTTTCAACGAAAAATCGATAAGCATAAAGACCTACATGATTACGTGTTAGATCCTGACAATTCGAACATATCAAATTGTTCTATCGACTATTGTTATAGAATAAAAGACATTCCTGAAACTTATGAAGAAGCAGTGACATCTACAGTAAAATTAAAATGAGAACGAGCCATGAGTGAGGAAATAGATTCTCTTTAGGAAAACAACACTAACGAACTTACCCCTGTTCCTAAAGACAAGAAAATTATCGGAGTCAGATGGGTCTTGGCAGTGAAGTTAGGACCGAACAATGAGGAACAATTTCAAGCGAGATATGTAGCTAGAAGATTTTCCCAGATACAAAATATAGATTATCAATAAACATTTTCTCCTACAGCTAAGATCACATCTATCAGAATGTTGATGCAAATATCAGGACAAACTGATTTAATTGTACATCAGGTGCACTTTAAAACAGCATACCTTAATGCTAATATTGACTATCAAGCATATACTGAACAGCCAAAAGATTTTGTACGAACAAATAAAAATGGTGAGAAACGTGTTTGTTAATTTAAAAAATCTTAATATGGACTGAAAAAAGGGGGAAGAAATTGGAACAATTTATTGCATAAATTTTTAACAGACCAAAATTCCAAACAGTCATTAAATTATTCTTGTGTGTATAGGAAAAATTATAATGATTCAAAAAAAATTATAATAACTTGGGTGGATGATCTAATCATTTCAGCTCCAGATTTAGAAAGTATGAAAGATATAAAAAGTAACCTATCCCAAATGAAAGACCCTGTCAATTATCTTATTTCTTAGGAATAGAATTTGAATTTAATAACGGTATTATTAAAATGAGTCAAACAAAATGCTTATGAAGAGTTTAATTTATGCAATGACTTGCACAAGATCTGATTTATGTTACACAGTTACCACGTTGTCTCAGTATTCGTCAAACCCACAAATGCACATTTGAATCTAAATGGATTTGTTTTGAAGTATATTAAAGGAATTCTAATTATTGTCTAACCTTTAAGATATCTGAAAATAATTTGAATTTAATTGATTTTTGCGATTCTGATTGGGTAAATTCCGAAGATATTGCTACTAATTAAAAAATTATGGTTTATTGATATCATGAAAATCTTGAAAGCAGATGACTGTTGCTTTGTCGACATGTGAAGCTGAATATAGGGCTATGTGTAATTTAATGCAGGAAGCAAATTTTGGCACTTGTGCAGTTTAGTAAACAGGCAAATAATCCACAGGAAGTAACTACCAATAGATTAAAACATTTTTATAAATTTATTTATTTAATAAAATATAGGTTCTGAAAGAAAAACATTGTAATAAAATAAAGTTTATTTCCAATAAAGTAACATTTTGGCGAAAACATTGTAATTAATTGTAGTTTCTGAAATTGACAGTGATGTTTTTATAATTTAAAATGTTATAAAACTATATTTTATTACAATGTTTTAGCCAAAATATTACTTTATTGAAAATAAACTTTATTTTGTTACAATGTTTTTCTTTCAGAAACTATATTTTATTAAATAAATAAATTCATAAAAATGGTTTAATCTATTGGTCGTTACTTCCTGTGGATTATCTACCCCTGTTTACTAAACTGCACAAGTGCCAAAATTTTCTAAAGCAATTGTATCAAGATATGAGTGATATTGAAATTGAAATAAAATATATATGTGGATAATCAAGGTGCTATAGCATTTGTAAAAAAATCCTATTCATCATCAAAGATCTAAGCATATTGATGTAAAATATCATTATATAAGGTCTCAAATTCAAAATAATAATCTATATCTACATTATATATCCTTATATGACAATATTACTGACATGTTCACAAAACCAGTAAACAAGATTAAACTTAAGAAGTTTTGTATTATAAGAGGTTGAAAAAGAGAAAGGAAAAAAAAGAAAGAGATCAAAAAGAGGTATCTACCATTTGGCTATATTTTGGGATGATATGACAGTAAACTAAAACTTGAGAGGGGGTGTTGACATACTGACAATGTGCTTACGTTAATATGTATTGGTGTGTTTTTTTTTAAGTTGTTGTTGACTGCTGGATATGGATAATATCAGGAGGTGCCATTTCCACCTAGCATGTTTTTCGCGCCAAAATTATTTTGTATTGTTAGTTCCAGAAATAAATTTGATCAATTCACACGTTTATTTTATATGTCCTTCATTTGATATAATTTCTCATTTCAATTCTCGCTTTCAATTATTCTAAAATGAATGAAGCAGCGAGTTATTAAGCTAACCCCAACTCAACATTCTTTTTGTTTTTTAATTGAACCAAATTGTTTTAAAACTATAACTAATTTTGTTAAAGAAATGTTGTTTTAATCTTTATTTATAAAATTATTTGATGTAAATAACTTTCAAAACTTTTAATATAAGGGGTTTTTACTCCACCTAATAGACTGGTATTGTCCTGGCCTTTGGGTCTGGATTTACGCCGGTCTGTTGGGGGTTGTCTGGTCCTGTGCAGTTCTAGGAGGTGCACCCTCCCAGGCTTTGCCTTCCCTCTTTGGGGAGGAGTAAGTTTATTGCTTACTGTCTGAGGCGCCCCTACCGGGGAATGCCGACGGGGCTGCTCAGGCAATTTTTAAATGGCCAGAGTGCTAACCTCTCGAGCACTGGCTTATCTAATCCCACTTTCCCGACCTTGTGTCACATCTTACCTTGTGGGAGGTAGATAAATATAAAGAATTTGCTGACAATTTTAAAACCAGATATTACTTTAATTTCGGTAAAGTGTCAAAGTTACATATGTAAAATGTTCCAATTTCGAATGCTGAGTAATATTTATTTTTATAAAGATACAAAATGTAGTACAAGGCTGAAAAGGAAGAGTGGTGAAAGGTTTGTCATATCTATCTTAGCTAACTCATCAAATCACAGTCATTGATCCTAACATTACAATCACCAAAAGTCCATCCATTATGAATAATGACAAACAAGCATGATAAAAAAAGGACTATCAATGACCCACAGGGTTTTATAAGTATATAAATAGATAAATATAGATTAAAAAATTCTAACTGTTTATTCAATTGTTTTATTTATACATCATACAGCTAGTTCGTCTCTGTAGAAAAAAGCAACAGATTAATTTGCAATTATGTATTTCTCAATTGACAACGCCTCATCAGAACGACAATAGTTAATCTAAAGTCAAACAATATCAATTTGCAGTTTCTCACTTGTTGTGATCTTCAATTGATCCACAACCCAAAATAAAGATCACAACAAGTGAGAAACTGTAAAATGGATATTGTTTGACCTCAGATGAACTATTTTCGCTCTGATGAGCTTCTGTGAATTGAGAAATGCATAATTGCTATTAATCTGTTGCTTTTCAATACAAGGGCGAAAAAGTTGTAAGATGTATGAATAAAACTGATTTAAAAAAAAAAGGTTTTGAATTTTGGTTGGGATCATTTATATTACAAACTAATATAAATTTGTTTTTAAAACACCGTTGATCTGCTTCTTGTGATTTAACTGTCCAATACAGTGGTTGTTATTAAAAAAGTAATAAACCCAAATTGAAAATTAAATACATAGATAGATAGATAGATAGATAGATAGATAGATAGATAGATAGATAAGAGACAACAGCCACTCAAGGATAAGGGTTAATGAGATTGTCAGTTGGATGATGAACAATGCTATGAAAGGATTGAAAATGATGAATGAAATGGACAAAATTTGATTACTTCAGATGACAGCTTGACAAATATTTGTTAGACTTGAACACGACTATGTTGTAGTCTGCAAGGAAACAGTCCAACGGTAATGTGTTGCATAGATAAGAAGTTCTTAGAAAGAAACTGTTCATGGAAATTTTGTTTGGTTTTAGGTACACAGAGGAAGAAAGGAAAGTTCTTTTCAGTTGTGGTAGCTAGATATGTTCTTGCTGTGAATGTCTTACAGTGAGGAACCAGAGATTAGAGCTCAGTCGAGCACCTTCCATGAAAATAACGAGTAGCAAAAGACAAGCAATGTCTCTTCTGTAAAAAAAGGCTGTAGAAAAGAGAAGAGATCCCCCCCCCCACTAAATTACTAGTCGACTTTTTATTTTGTCGAGGCAAGAAATTGTGGTAATCCAGAAGTTTAACCGAGACCTCCCCAAAAAGTATTTGTGCATTAAGTTTTTGTAAGTATGGCTATCCTAAAAAAAAATAATAAATCTAGGTCAATAACTTTTTTTAAGTAATATGAAATAAAGAAATTACATAAAGTTAACATCATGGAATTTTTTCATTTTTACAAATACTCAAATGAATGTTTTCTATGCATATAATTTTTTTATTAATATTAAAAAAATTAAATAAAATTAACATCATAGAATTTTTTCATTTTTACAAATACTCAAATGAATGTTTTCTATACATATAATTTTTTTAATTAATATTTAAAAAATTAAATAAAATTAACGTCATAGATTTTTTCATTACAGACATATTACTTGAAGAAAATGTGTATGTGTCCAAAAATATGAATTTTTTTATTTATTAATATTAAAAACAACATTAATAAAATTAACGTCATAATATTTTTAAATAAAGAAAATTTTTTTGTCCAAAATTTATGTATTTTTTCTGTGTTTACAAATAATTTATTTATTCAAACTTCATAGTACAAAAGGATCAAGTATAGGATATTGCCAAAAAAATTACTTTTCATACAGTGAAACCAAAGAAATTCCTCGAGGTAACTCTTGGGTTAGGGTAATGGTAATCCAGAAGAACAACCCTAACTCGTGACGTACCTCGAGGAATTTTTTTGGTGTTTCCAAATGAAAAGTAGTCCACATCATTAGAAGTCTTGTTTTGTTTTGTTTCTGATTATTGTCGTTTGGGACATCCATACTTACAAAAGCTAAATGTACAAATTCTCTGTTTTGAGGTCTCTGTTAAACATCCGAATTCTTGAAATTGTGCTCTTAGCAGCACCTCCCCAAATGTGGCAGCAGGATATATCTGACTCTTATCCAGGTAGAGGATCGCATCAGGAGTCAGGTACTTTGTAAGAAGATGAGTCATATCATAAAAATATGCATAATTGTCAGAACTGAATATTTCTGTCATAACAACCCACCATGTCTTACTTTTTGGGTGTATCTATTGGCCTCCTTACAAGGGAAAATAAGACACAGGGCTAAGATTCACTGGATCGCTCATGCATTATACATGTCAGCCACACACGTTGCTGGTATATCTCTACTCTGTTGTTATTTCCATGGAAGGTACTCGACTGAGCTCCAGTCTCTGGTTCATCCTGATAAGACATTCATGGCAAGAACACGTCTTTCTACAACAACAATAAAAGTATTTTCTGTCTCCCTTCATGTGCCTAGCATCAGGTGGAATTTCCGTAAACTGAGCTTTTTTGCAAATGGAAAACATTGCCGCAGGACTGCTTCCCTGCTGATTACAACTAGGTCATTTTCAAACCCAATGTCAACAAATTTTTGCCACAGACTTTTCATAGTTCATACCATTGACCAATTTTAGTACTCTAATAGTGTTCCTCATCTTATAGCAGTCTCATTAACCATTACCCTTGAGTGGTTCTTTGCCTTGATAAGTCGTGGTGACCCCAATAATATAATAAAACACACTTACAAAAGTAATCTTGTGTTTTTCGATTCCCTCCCTTTTAGATGTATTAGTGATTGAATCTTGTAAGTAACAGCTTGCTTGCTTCTGTTTTATTGGCATTGGTTTCCTGAATTATTTTTTTTTAAAAATCAGCTACTCACAGGATAGACCACATGAAGGTTTCCAACATCCCTAACAAAAGTGATCTGATGGGTCAAGTAGGAGTTGAACATGGCACACCAAATTATCAGTCCGCACTGGTATCTACCTATCTACTGCCACACTCTCAGGAATTGAATCTTCTCCTTTGATTTGGTGAAGTAGGGGAAGGTGGTGCTTGGGAGGAAAGTAACACCAGGGCTGAGGTAGCTAATTTTAAAGAGCTTTGTGTATGCGTCAGAATATCAGGAGAAAGAAACATCTATTATGTAAAGGGCAGTTGTGTGTGTGTGTCCAGCTAAAAGTCAAAAAGCTACAAAACAAACACCCGCAAAGTTTGTATATTCTTGATCGGTGTTGCCCTAGTTGAATAATATCTGAAATTTAAAGGAATAATTCAGATTTTTTTTTTTGGGGGGGGGGGGGGTCAATAGGGGCAAGTTTTAGGGGAGGGGGCGGTTTTTCAGATATTTCCAATGTTATCTATTATATAAATGAGAGGTGAATGACTTACATTATTATTATTTTCAATAGAGACGAATGGGCTGAGCGTATGTGAAACAGGGGTGGAGGAGACGGATGTAGAAAAATGTGAAAAGAGAGAAAGATAGACAGACGAATTGACAGCGGTAGAGAGATAGAAGTTTTTATATAAAGATGTTGCACACTCTTTTTAACCTCTTTGTTTTGTTTTTTTATCGCATCAGGCAACGCCGGATAGTCCTGCTCGCAATATATATAACATTGTATTTTCTCGCCTCTCACAAATCAAGTTTGACACAAAGTTGGTTTAAAATAAGGAACGTGATCTCTTGCAATGAGCATATACAAAAGAGTATTCTTGCTCCCTCAACACTTCCTAATTGACGAATTGACTGCTGCTACCCCCCCCCCCCGAATTACTTGTAATACATGATGTCATCTGACCAAACAAACAATAACAAGGGTTGGAGTTTTTAAGGAAAAAATAACAACATTCTGTGAAAACCGAGTACTTTTGATTCCACTTGAAATCATTTTCAAGGTATTCAAAAGCTTATAAGCTTCTGAATACCTTGAAATGAAAGAGTTTATATAGACACGGTTAGCTCCCAAAATGGCTACCAAATTTTATTGACTAGCTTTGTCTGTTTTTCGCAGCGATAACATGCAAATTAAACTACCGTGCACATATCAATTTGTTGTCTGATTAAAAAAAATATTCTTTTAATTTTTTTGTTGAAAATACTAATTTGTTTTCTAATTTTTAGAGGATTTCATTTTTTTTTAAATTTTTCAAATATTAATTTGTTTTCTGATTTTTGCAGATTATTTTGCAAATCAATATTAATTTGTTTTCACAAATATTATTCTTTGTCACCTGTACTTAGGGTTAGTGTTTTGTTCTGTAAGAAACAAATTATAAAATGAAGCAGTGTTTATTGAAAATTAAATCAAAAGATATTACAAAATAAACAAAAAAAATCAGAAAATAAATCAATACTTGCAAAATAAGGAAGCACAGACTCGAGAAAAAAACACAAAAACACGAAAAAATGACTCATGAATTGCGACAGAAAAAAGCCAAAATCATAACTCACGAATTGCACTGGACTAACATAAACGACGCTAGCTGTGTGGTGTTCAACTGCTTAGTTGCAGATCACAATTTTGCTTTTTTTATTAAGGTTTTTAGTTTGCTGAAGACGCTTACTACTTTGCACAGCCACACGTTTTTGACCACCGCTTTTGAAGTCAGACAGTCACAGGTTTGCTTCTGCACACAGCCACCATCTCTATGTGATGGGCACATGTCAGTCATGGCTGCTTGTGGCCTCTCTCCATTGAATAAAACATTTAATAGACAAAAGATGTTTTGTTGAATCGAAATTCTTTGAATGAGAATATGTATCCTAAATATATGTTTCTGTAGGAGCGAATGTAAATTATAAGACTATCTCCTATAATAATTTGCAGAAAAGGATTGCTACAGAAAGGGAAAATAAAGCTTTTCTATCAACCACAATTCATATAAATTTCTTTCTTTAATATAACACACACAGTTGACTGTATGTCGCCAGAAGTTATGACTGTGAATTTTTCCTTTTAAGAATTAATGGAAGTTGGTAAGTGTCGGCTGCTGAAGTTTTTTCTTGGGAGCCGTGTATCTTCAAGTGAAGATAGCTGTGTCTAGTTGTCGGGTGGGAGGAGAGAGTGTCTACATCTTTTTTCATAGATGTCTGGAAGCTCTCTGGCTGCTCTGCGAATACCTTAAAGTCGCCAGACGGAGTCTTTAAAAGTTCCGGTAGAAGTAAATATGCTCTATAGCCACATCCGGCCCGCAGGCCACATCCGGCCCGCGAAGGTTTAGCGTCCGACCCGCCACCCGGCTAGACTTTATTATTGCAATCCGGCCCGCGGACCTCTCGGTAAAACTCATATCATTTTGTGACATAGATGTAAAAGTAGGTTTCAATTAAGATTTACAGTGGGATGAAAATGTATAAATATCAGCTACCGATGATGCATGTATATTTCATTTTTCTTTAACTATTAATTTCAAATCCTTGGCCTGAGATGAAAATAGAAAAAGAGAAAGAGAGAGGCAAAGAGGAAACGAGAGACGAGGAAAGGGCATGAAACAGAGAACTTATGTGAGAAGTGTCAAAACGAATACTGGATCAACTTGCTACTTCCCCGTCCCCTTTTTTCACACCTAGCCAAGTCGGCCGACTATGGAAGGGGTCGACCGATTCCAAACCTTGAGGTTACCAGGTGTGACGACCTGGATTTTTACAAAAGCCCACTGAAACAGAATGACAATCTCTTATCATCAGGGGAATTTTGGGCATGCGCGGCGCACACCAATAATATCTAGGGAGAAGAAGCGGAAATAAAACGCCACAAACATTGAAAAAATTGATTACTATAAGTCCTATCCTCTTTTCTCTCAGGTCAACATTTTATATACATGTATCTTCGCTTGCTATAATTACTTAGCACTCCAACCCTACATTCTTGTTTTGTTTTAATATATTTTCTTCCCCTTACAAATTTTGTAAATAGACATTGTTATTTTGAGTTTAACTTGCGTTGGTGTTCGTTGTTTCACATGTGTGTCTTTATCTGTATATTTACGTTACAGGTGTCTGAGACAGAGTGCTCCACCCCTCGTGTTTGAAATATATCAATATTTAGACCCGAGGACCTTTCAAAAATCTGTTTTTTTTACTTTTCTGTTGCGCAAGCGTTTCGTCGTTCCTTAACAAAGCGCGCACGTAACAATTTATTCATTGCTGATATACCTAATTTCCTTCCTTTTCAGCTCATCATGTCTGCGACCCAGCGTGTTAAGAAGAGGAAAGTGGACCTCGAGCGTCGACTTGAGTGGGAGAAGTACTTCTTCATCGACTTGGAGAAGCAAACTTCACTCTTCCGCAAACAGAATACTGAGGCCGAAAAGGTGACGTGCACCAGTTATGAAGTCTCCCGCATCCTTGCTCGCCGAATGAAGCCATTCGCGGATGGGGACTTCATCAAGGAATGCCTCCTCGCTGTAGTGGACTCCGTCTGTCCAGAGCAGCATTCCGCCTTTGAGAACGTGAGCCTTTCGTCCCGCACAGCATCGAGGATATGTCGGACAATGTGCACGACTCACTCAAAACACGCAGCTCGAATTTCGTTGCCTTTTCTCTTGCTCTGGATGAGAGCACCGACACAAAAGACACAGCCCAGCTGTCCATTTTCATCCGCGGTGTCACTGCTGACCTTAAAGTGTGTGAGGAATTCCTCCAGCTTGTCCCGCTGCGCGACACCACCACTGGGCAAGACATCTGTGATGCTGTGCTTCTGTGTGTTGATCAGCACTCCCTGGACCTCTCTCATCTTGTGTGTGTGACGACCGACGGTGCCCCGGCGATGGTTGGTGAGAAGAAGGGCGCCGCTTCGCTGCTAGTGCCTCACTGTGAAACACTCAGCCCATTAACATGATGCACTGCATCATCCACCAAGAGTCCCTGTGCGCTAAGTCTGCCAACCTCGTTGGTGTTATGTATGTCGTGGGGAAGGTCGTCAACTCCATCCTCTCCCACAGTCTTAAACATCGTCAGTTCCAGGCACTGATGGACGAGGTGAACATGCACTACAATGACCTGCTCTACTTTGTGAGGTACGCTGGCTGAGTCGTTGGACCATGCTCCTTCGGGTGTGCGACCTACAGCAGGAGATTGCCACCTTTCTACATCAGAAGAACCTTCCCCACGCTGATCAATACTCTAATCCGTGGTGGCTAGCTCGCCTGGTTCTGCTCACGAACATCACAGCGCACCTGAACACCCTCAACATAAAGCTGCAAGGCAAAGAGATTCTCGTGACAGACATGTACGTGCACATCACTGCATTCGAGGTTAAACTGCGCTTGTGGGAAGCTCAATTGGCTTCTGGTCAGTTTGTGCATTTACCTTGCTTTGCTACATGTGCCCCTGACGATGTGAACCTGGGCACTTGTGTTAGTGTCGTCAACTCTCTACGTGAGGAATTTGCTTCCTGTTTTGCAGGAGTCAGGGTCCTAGCTGCGAACTTCAAGCTTTTCACTGCTCCCTTTGACTTCCCCGTAGAAGATGCCTCTGCCTCCCTACAAATGGAGTTGGTGGAGCTGCAGTGCAACGATGAAATGAAGGCAAAGTTCCGCACCTCTTCTCCGTTGTCCTTCTTCCGCGACACCGTTCTCCCTTCTAACAATTTTTTTAATTACATTGCCCATGTCCAACGCATTGTGACCATGTTCGGTAGCACTTACTGCTCTGAACAGCTCTTCTCCAAAATGAAGTACACAAAGTCTCACCTTCACTCCCAACTCTCGGACCGCCACCTCAATGACATTCTTATGTTGTCTACCTCAAGATTTTGTTTTCACTCCGGCCTGCGATCTCCTTCCAAAAGTCTCATCTGGCCCTCACTCTGAAAAGGTTGCCCGCCCCTGATCTATAGTCTGATTAGTCATTATGTGACCAACTACGTTACTAGGCCTGTTCCCCGGCAGAGGAAACAAATATCAATGTTTATGACTGCTGCATATCTATCATTATAAATTGTTTATCATAATAAATTGTTATAAACAATGTGTATTATTATGATAGATATGCAGCAGTCATAAACATTGATATTATTATCTTTATAAATTGTTTATCATAATAAATTGTTTATAAACAATGTGTATTATTATGATAGATATGCAGCAGTTATAAACATTGATATTATTATATATCTTCATAGGTTTAAATTTTGTCTGTAACATTCAATTATTGCTCAATTACTCTTTTTGTTTTTTAATTGAACAACATTGTTATGAATTGCCAGCTCAGTAGAGTCTATTGCCGTTCCGGAGGGGTTTTCATATCATCAGCCTCATCATTATCGAGACATTTCAAAGGCTAAATTAAGAGTTGCATCTCCGTCAACAAACCGAGTTTATTAATATTATACTAAACGATTACCCTTATCATTTAACTAATTTTGTTATGTTTTCATCTTTATTTATAAAATTATTGGATGAAAATAACTTCCCAAATCTGCAATCATTTAATACATGCAAATTTGGGAAGAATTTTAAAGCGATAAATGACTTTCGTTTCGGTAAAGTGTCAAAGTTACATATGTAAAATGTTCCAATCTCAGATGGTGAGTAATATTTATTTTTATAAAGATACAAAATGTAGCAGAAGGTCGAAAAGGAAGTGTGGGGAAAGGTTGGTCTAATCTATCTTTACTAACTTATCAAGTCACAGTCATTGATCCTAACATTACAATCACTAAAAGTTCATCCATTATAAATAGTGACAAACAAGCATGATAACAAGATGACTAGCAATGACCCATAACGTTTTATAAGTATATAAATAGATAAATATAAATGAAATAATTCCAACTGTTTTTTTTTTATCATTTTTACTTATACATCTTACAATTGTGTTTGCCTTTGTAGAAAAAGCAACAGATTAATTTGCAATAAAGTATTTCTCAAGTCACAAAGCCTCATCAGTTGCTGAATCCAAATTGTTTGAATAAAAATTTGCTGCCTAAATATATGCACCTATCATAATAATACACATTGTGTATATTTTTATAGGTTTACATTTTGTCTGTAAGACTTCATTATTTTAAAGAAGAAAATTGCTCAATTATTTTTCTTTTCTTTTTGTTTTTAAATTGAATCAAATTGTTTATAAAACTATAACTAATTTTGTTAAGGAAATGTTGTTTTAATCTCTATGTATAAAATTATTTGATGTAAATAACTTTCAAAACTTTTAATACATAGGAATTTGCTGACAATTTTAAAGCCAGAAATTACTGTAATTTCAGTAAAGTGTCAAAGTTACATATGTAAAATGTTCCAATCTCGGATGGTGAGTAATATTTATTTTTATAAAGATACAAAATATAGCAGAAGGTCGAAAAGGAAGAGTGGGAAAAAGTTGGTCTAATCTATCTTAACTAACTTAGCAAGTCACAGTCATTAACCCTAACATAACAATCACCAAAACAAAACTGCTCAATGAATTACCTACTTGTGATATGTATAATATGCAGTGGAGAATTATGAAACAATAAAAATCTTATATATAATAGCATAAAAATATATATACAATAGTTGTTGTAAAAAGCCACCCTCTTCCACCTTCACATTGTGGCATGAATTCAAATTTATCAGTCGAAAAGTTTTATTTTCTAACACACCCTTTTCGATATTATGAAATCAGAGCTGGATCTATGACAAATCAAGCCATGAGTCACCGAAATGAGGAAAGGAGAAGCGGAATTAACAAACCAAAAGAAGAGGGCAAAATAAAATGTACGGTATGATACATATTTTAGCTAAGTTATACACGAAAGTGGAATAAACTAAATAAAGATAAATAAAATAGTCTAATGTCAGCCAGAAAGTGTCTCGTTCCTTTTGGAAGCACAAAATCCTCATGCCTAGTCAATGTTAAGATACTACTCCAAATCAGCAGCTTTCACACACCTTTCACCAAATCTTCCTTAATTCTTATTTTCAGATGATATTGGGAAATAAGAACAAGCTGGAGAAAGGTAAAGGTCTCATTTCCGTAAAAAAATCCTTTTGACGCGTAGACTATATCATAACTATTCTAATGGCTTGTAAGCACAGAAACACGTAATTTTTCTTCTTCTTAGCCTAATTGCTAAAAAGATATGGTTTCCAGAACGAAGAACTGTCTGATCATCTAGCCTTCAACCAATTCAGACAACGTCTATACTATTCTGCAGTGAAAAAAGGCATGGTCAATATACTTCTCTTATTCACTGTACCAAATGTAACCAGGTGTTATAACCATGTCAGCTGAGTAGAGTCTTTGCCGACTCAGAGGGATTTTCATATCATCAGCCAGGTGAATGATGCCTCTTCATTATCAACCAAGACAAAATTAGGTGTTGCTCCCTCTTCATCAGATTGAGTTCATTAATATTATCCTGAACATTTACCCATAACATTATGCGATGTAAACTACTTTATAACGTGAAATTCAAGATTAGTCTACACTCACAATAAAAGAGACACTTATTTCAGTGCATTCAGCATGCTTTCCCTTCATCTGAGTGCACACTTTTTAAAGTCAGAAAGGTCTGCTTAGTGCCTTCTTTCCAGCATTTACCATTTTCCTCACAAGATGGGAACGTTCGGTCAGGGTAATATAAACGAACAGTATGCTGATGAATCTTAATGTTCAGCATTTCCACACCAGCCTCAGATGGATGTAGGTAACAGATCTCATAATATGTCTTTGGTGCCGTGTCAAGAATTTGAAATGGCTGAACTCTACTGCAAGTAAATTTACAGACAAGAGTGGAAGAACTGAAAGATGATATAGGATGGGTGGATGGATATGCGAATTACACACCTCTGCCTTCCCTTTTAATGAATTTTTCCTCTAGGTCCACAGTCCAACTGTTGCCGTAATCACTTTCAACACTCCCGACCAATTTTCTCTAGCTGGAGATCAGAACCAAACCAGATGCTGGGTAACTCTTAAGGCCCTATCAACCTAGCTAAAGGTTGCCAATGTGCAAACCAACAGACTTGTAATAGTTGATTTTAGCCTCTGTAACTGTCTTCTACTTTTTTATTCTTTTTTTTATGTGTTAATCCCGAGCTATGGCGGGGTCCACAAATATCTTATTTCCATGTTGATGACTTTAATCTCAGCACTGATCATTACATGCACTGTCATATCATTTAAATAGGTAGAGTACATTAACGTGGTGCAAGCACCTGTCAAAAAATCTCTTGTAGCACCAGATTCATTCTTTGCCTGTGAAGGAGAATAGGCTCTGACTTCAGTGGTATAGTTGCAGTAATTTTTGAACAGAGGAAATCCACCTCTTTGTTTTGCAAAGAAATCTATTCTAGTTGAAAACGATATATACATAATATAATCCATCGTATGTCAGAATAATGCTTGTATTGAGTCAGAGTATGCTGTTGCTGATGTATCCGGTTTTCTGACTCATATTAATGGTTATATAATCAAATTTACAGATGTATGTATCTCTGGATGCATAAAATCCTTGTGGAGCCCAAAATACGAATATTTCTCCCATTCGAGGATGACAGTAGTCACACTCTATGTGGCTGGTTAGAGGAGAATGTTACGGTAGTCATTGCATGCATCCAAGACTGTTTTTCTAGTGTGCACTGGTATTAATGGAGCCTAATTCAATGGAAATGGTGTATGGTGTGTTTTCCTTATGATAGCCGCTTTGAACTTCTGCAGGTCAACTGTTACACTCTTTTTGATGTAACAACCGTTCTAGAACATCAAGTTGTACACATGCCCACCGGCACTGGTTCTATAATGCATAGTTTCACATCCTAGTTGATGTCCTATTTGATCCTCTTTGACCATTGATGTGGGACTGGGATGAAGATAATGTTCAGCGGTTTTCCTGTTTTGATCTGTAGCTGTTGGTGTGAACATATGTTAAATTTACTGGACTCTAAATACTCTTGCATTTATTCTTCCAGCCAGTCTATTCTTTTCCATAGAGGTAAATGAGAGATATTGTCCGGTTTAGGTGCGAGGGTCGTTCTTTTAGGGCATCTGCATAAGGCCGTTCAATCATCTCTGGTTGCCGCATTTTATTGTGAACTTGAAGTTTGAAAGTTTGGAGATGATAGGCCTAGAATTAAGGTCTATTACCTAAATCCTTTAAAGCTAATTCAAACAGGTATGATCCAGATGTGTTTTCCGGCACATATATATTGGCATTTCTCACGTGATCCAACTCTGATGTTAGCAAATATCATATCTTTTATATGTAGTTGTGGTACCCTAGATTCGGTGACCAGTTAGTACTAGGTATTTTCTGAGCATTTTAGAACTTTCTTTTTCAGATTTACTAGAGCATGCCTGTGCTCCAATGTCGGCTACAACATTGATTTAGTATATACAGAAGCTAATTTATCCCATCGAAATATGCTCGAATTCTACATGGTCTTCTGGAATTAACGTTATCTCTGTTATCATGAATAATGGCGGATTTGGAGACTCTGTTTGGAACTTGCTTCTGTTCAAAAGACTTTAATTGTTGACTTTACTCCTCATTTTTGTCTGTATTAGCAAGCTATCTTGCTGGGATTCTCTGTGTTCCCTTTATTCGTGAAAATGCACGATTCCTCTTTCATTATACTGGTTATTAACCTATTTACGAACCCCTTTTTTGTTTTTTTGGACACTCTCTATATGCCCGATTATTCCACAATTAACAAAAGCCATCTTTGCCACTGAGCAGCCCTTACAATCCCTCAATATGTCAGTACATGAATTCTTTCCACATCCTCTGCAAGCTTGGGATATTGTGGGGTCTAGGGCTATCGTTCATAGTCTGATCTCTGCATGTTGGATAATGTGATGAAGTACATTCTGTTATAGATAGGGTATCGACTGATCTTTCATTTCTAGACTAACTACCTTTTTGAACTTCTGCTCTAATAATTCCATGAATCAATAAACATAGTTCAGTTGTTGTCAGTTGATTCATTGGTAAATCCAGTTCTTCTGTTTTACATGGGACTTGTTCGGCTGGTCATGAAATATTTTCCTTTCGTAACTCAACAAATTGCTACACGAGCTGTAAATACTGTTGGTCTACAGCTTCTCTTGTTTTCATGTTTCAAAGTTGTGAATATAGAACGTTTCTTGTTAGGTACGTGCAAAAATGGCCGTCTTTTGTATGGACTATGCTTATTAAAAAGCGCTTATCATTAATTATTTTATTAGTTTCCGTGTAAACTTTGATTGTGTTTGAAAGATAAAAGCCTAAACTTAATCTCTAAATGAAAAAATAAATGCATATTTACGTGTGAAAAATAAATTATAATGAAATATGTCCCCAAAAAACAAAAATTCAGTGAATTTTGAACTTTGAAAATATTACTTGTAAAAAGCCCTTGAAAGATAAATATAAGTTTTTTGGGAACTATTTCAAAGATAATTATTAAATTAAACTCATAAGACACTGAATTAAAAATATTCCCACGTTTTACTAAAAATTAGCAAAATTATCCGTCCAAAAGTCATAAATGAGTAAAATCCGTCATCACTTATCGGTAAACGACTTTGTTTACCAATTGACTATTGCTATGCAAAATATATGGAAGATAAAAATGTTATAATTTATCATTTTTAACTTTATATATAAAATGGTTTTGTAATAGTTTATAGAAGTTGAAAAATCATTATCCATTAATTTCTTTATTCCTTTTAAGGTTATAAACAAATTTAAGTACCCTTATTTTGTTATAATAAAAAAGGAAATGCTTATTTAATTAAAATATTTGTGAGTGTACGCAATTAAGATCTTACTTTATTTTTAACTAAAAAGGTTCATATTTAACTTGGTATTAGTTTTTAATTTAGTAATACTCTGAAATTATTGATGACGTCTGTTTACCAATGTTTTTCCTTAGAATTTGAAATAAAACTTTTTTTAAATGTTAAAAATTATTTTTACGTTACGAACTGCGTCAATTTTATCAATTTTTTTTACATGATTTAAAACTTTAGTTACTCGATTTATTCTTAATGTGTCGTAGCGATAAATGACATTGATTCTTTTTAAAATAAAGTATTTTTTTTTAAATTTTAAGTGTGAAAAAGTAAATTAAAGTCAATGACTACACTGACAATTTATTCATTGAAAAAAAAAATTAAAACAGTTATTTATTGATAAACAGAATTCAATTTTGAAAGAAAATGTCATGTTTGAATTCTCTTTATTTATTAATAAATAACTGTTTTTAACTGAAATATTTATTAATGAAAAAAAGACAAAACAAATACAAATCTTTCCAAATAATTGACGATGAATTGTGAAATTAACGAAATTGTTGAATCTCTAAAAATAAAGTTTTGAGGGCGGTGTAAAAGTGAGTGGTTGTTGGAAGGCTAATCCTACCTGGTTATTACCATATCAATCAAAGTTCATCGTTAGTAGAAATTATCCAATTTTTAAAATTCTTTTTTTCGTTAAGTTCCTGGATCTCAAAATTGTCAATTTTTGGTTCATTTTCAAGATTATAAAAAAAATATCTTGTGCTGATGAGGCCACGTTCATGTATGAAAGAGAAATATAATTATGTCGCATTTTTTATTTTCCCATAAACTCTAATCATTAAAATCACATGAAATATTTTTTGCAATTATATTATTTTTTTGGTGAAAATATTGATTAAACAATGCTTTATTCAATAATGATATCGCTAATTCAAAAAATTAATTTTTCTTTGAGTTATAGTGATTTTGTTAACACGGTATTTAGCGGCCTTTTTCGTAATATATAAAAAATATTTTTACAAAATCTTTTTAATTGTTAACATCTACAATGCTTTATTTTCATAAAAAAAAAAAATTAATGCATTTTTTTTAATTAATATATAAAAATATAACTTTAGTAAAGGTGTATTTTGTTTTCAAAGTAATACATTTTCACTAAGATTTTAAAAAAAAATAATGGTTTCATTATATTCCGTGATTGTTGATTAATAAATATTGAAAATTTCATTAAAATTGGTTGATTTCCTGAATTTTAGTAAATTTTTAAGTGAAGGGGGGGGGGGGGGTCAAAATGGTTTTACATTTTGGGAATCGGCCATTGATTTTGCACGTACCTATTTCTTGTTGTTGTTATTGTTGTTCATCATCATCGTCCGTTTTATATGCTGGCATGTGTTTATGGGTTTGCAGAAATTGACTTTCAAACTAACCTATCTCTGGATAGGTCTTTAATTATAATTATCACTCCCTCACATGGTTTCCTTGACTTTCCATTCTGAACTGAACCTGCTACCTCAACTGTTCTACATTTACTAACCCAAGAACTCTCATCTGTACTTTCAACGTGACCATACCATCGAAGTTTCCTGTTCTGCACACATCTGTCCAAATGTAATCTTTCTCTGATATCATCAGATCTAAACTGATCTTTAAGACTCACATTGCACATCCATTGTATCATTCTCATATCATTTCTCTCCATGCAACGCATGTCCTCAACCTTCACTAGCAAGGTTTCACTTCGATACATCAACACACTGTGTACATATGCTTGATAGACTCTTCCCTCGGTTAACAGTGGTAATGCTCTGCTGGTTAGTAATGGCAGACGTTCTCTGAACTTACTCCCTCCACTCCTAATTCTTTGTTCACATCTGAGTTCTCATCCATCTCCATTGTATTACACTTCTTGCACATACACTGGTTATTCTCTTTCAACCTACCAGTAATTCTAGTGCACTTTTTGTGTATTAATGCTTGAAAGTGCCACAAAAAATGAGTTACACACGACTCCCTTTCCACAAACTTAGCAGGCTTATAAAAATTCTATTGGTGATGCCATGTAAAGCGTCAGAGTGACAGGTGTAAAGTATTCTAGTCTTGAAGATGAGTGACTACTAGATACATGCAAAATCAATGGCCGATCCCCAAAATGTAAAAACATTTTGACCCTCACTTCACTTAAAAATTCACCAAAAATCAGAAAAACAACCAATTTTAATGACATTTTCAGTATTTATTAATTAACGACCACGTAATATAATGAAACAAATATTTTTTTTTAATCTTAGCGAAAATGTATTATTTTTTTAAAAACAAAATACACCTTTACTAATGTTATATTTTTATGTATAATTAAAAAAATGCATGAATTTAAAAAATATTTTTAATGGAAATAAAGCACTGTAAATGTTTAAAATAATTATTTTTAAATTATTATTTCGTATATATTACGAATAAGGCCCGTAAATTTCGTGTTAATAAAATCACTATAACTCGAAGAAAAATGAATTTCTTGAATTGGCGATGTTATCATTGAATATTTTCACAAAAAAATATATATATATAATTGCAAAAAATATTTCATCTGATTTTGATGATAAGAGTTTCTGGAAAAATATAAAATATGATGTAATTATATTTCTCTTTCACACATAAACGTGTCATCATCAGTGTAAGAAATATTTTTATAATCTTGAAAATAAACAAAAAAATTGAAAACTTTGAGAATCAGGATCATAACGAAAAAAAGAATTTAAAAAATTGGATAATTTCTACTAACGATTATCTTGGAGAGATATGGCAGCCTGTTCTGTAATAAACAGGCGGGATTTGATCACCAACCACCACTTCCCCCATACCGTCCTCAATATGTTATTTTCATAGATTCAACAATTTCGTTAATTTCACAATTCATCGTCAGTTATTTGGAAAGATAAAACGTAAGTTTCTATTTGTCATTTGTCATTAATAAATATTATTTTAAAAGTTTCAAACAATTATGATAAATAGAATTCAAATATGACATTTTCTTTCAAAATTGACTTCTATTTATTTATTAATAAATACTTTTTAATGTTTTAACTTTTTTTTTCAATGAATATTGTCAGTGTAGTCATTGACTTTAATTGACTTTTTCACACTTAAAGTAAACAAAATACTCTTTTAGCTTTATTTTAAAAGAATTAATGTAATTTATCCTTACGACACATGTAATAAATTCTTACATGAGTCGTAACAATAAATTAGTTATTTATTCTTTAAGTAATGTAATTTAAAATTACATTAATTCTTAAAGAATAAATCGAGTAATGTAATTGTTCAAGATTTTAATCAATCATCATGTAAAAATAATTAATAAAATTGATGCAGTTCGTAACATACAATTTTTTAAAAAGTAACTATTACTGCAGTTCGAGTCTTCCATACTTAGAGATTTGTAGCCATATTTTCTGTTTACAATTTCAACACAGCGAAAAGATGTCCGGAACCTAACTTTCACTTTTTTTGGATAATTAAGTAATTTTTAGTAAAAAAAAGGGGTACATTTTTTGTAATTCACTCTCTTAAGACTTTAATTTAATAATTATGTTTGAAACAGTTCCAGAAAACTGATATTTACCTTTCCAGCGAAATTCAACCATATTTTATTGAATCTCCAGTTTTAACTGATTTTTTGCTGTTTTGATAACATTTTCCATTCTAATTATTTTTCACACGTAAATATACATTTGTTTCCTTTTAGATATTAACTTAATGCTTTTATCTTTCAAACACAATCAAAAGTTAAACGAAAACTAGTTAAAAAAATTTAAAAAGACATTTTTAAGAACTATAGTCAGTACAAGCGGCGGCTATTTTTGCACGTACCTAGTGACTACTCTCTTAGAGATATGTTTTTCCTCAGAAAACTATTAAGTACCAATTCTATTGTAATTGTAATAAAAAATGGCTTTAACTTAATTTTAATTTTATGATCACATTATTACTTTTATATCATTATCTCCATATTATCCAACTATAGAACATGTGTGTGTGTATTTCTCGTGTTAACATAACTTTAATAATTAAACATTGAATTGTAGTTCTTTTGCTAAAAACAGACAGGTTTACCGCTGAGTGATTGGTCCACTAGTCAATCAGAGGAATTTGTTGGACTATTTCTCACAGATTGTCATGGCAAATAACACTCTATCTGAGTTATTCAAACTCCTCGGCCTAACATTCACAGGTAACATGAATTGGAAAAAAATACATTGAAGACATTGCCAAGGCTGCCGCAAAGAAGGTTGGCTCCCTCTAATGTGCTTGTAAACTCCTCACACCTGATATTATCCTGCATGGAGTATTGTTGTCAAATCTGGGCTGGTGTATCATCTACTACTCTCTCACTCCTTGACAAGGTCCAAAAAAGAGTCGCCAACCTAATAGGTCCCTCACTGTAAACGAAGCTCCAGTCCCTGTCCCATCGCCGCAATGTAGCATCCTTGTACTTGTTTTACAAATACTTCAATGGATTATGCTCCGATGAATTGGCTACTCTGGTGCCCCCTCGACGTAAAATCACTAGATCAACTCGACAATCAACTAAATCCCATCCATTCACTGTGGAGGTCCCCAGATGCCGGAGAGCTTTTTACTCAAATAGCTTCTTTCCTCGTGCTGCTGGCCTCTGGAACTCTCTCCCTGCCTCCTGTTTCCCCGACAGTACTGACATGCAGAAATTTAAAACTAATGTAAACAGACATCTCACTGCGCAGATCCCAGTTTAGGTTGACTCCTCCCAACCTTCTCCCGTTTTCTTTCTTCTCAGTAGCCCCTTACGTCTACAGTGGCGGCCTACCTTGTTTGGGGTGAACTACGTTCAAAAAAAAAAAAAAAAGAAGACATATATCGTTGGCTTTCCAAACCTGCCAGCAGCATGATAAATCTACGAAGGCATATGATACCTTTTGTAAAGATTGACTTTTAGATGTTTTTAATTCTTTTTCAACACAGCCCAAAATAATGATTGTTGGCGACAGATTACATAATTGTTGTCGACAGATTAAATGAGACATCAGCTAAAGGGATATATATATAGATATAGGTTTATTCGCAGGAACAACAGAACAGAACATCTTTTATATATGGGGTTGAATATATATTGACAAGGCGAAATAACCTTTTCCCGGAGTTCATATATTTTCTGTCATAGGCCTGGCAGAGAATGCAGGATCACATCTTTACTTGTTGACTGTATGTCACAAACTGGTTAAGCACACTGATCACGTGATTTGGGTTTTTGCTAAATCACGACCTCTCATGTGAATCTCGTGCATTGAAAAGCGCACTTCAGGTCAATCATGTGACTGCCATACCGTTAATGTCTTTTTTTGTCTATTTTATTCATCTATGGAGTCAGATGAACTTACTATGACAGCTTACTTTAATGATAGTGTTGAATTGATACCATTCAAACCTCCCCCATTATAAAAATGGTGACCCTGATGTATTTTAAAAACATATTTAAAAACAAGAAACAAATCTGTAGCAGTTGCATGAGTGAACTATTTCATATCGATGTACGTTAACTTTAACTGAGGTAGTGATTTGGCTTTGCACATGCGTAATCATTGATTCTTTACTGCTTAGGCGTATGACAATGTGTAGCGAAATTCATACGCATCAAAATATTTAGCGTCGAAGACAATATATGACATCAAGTCAGTTCCTGGTAATTCTTCTCGATGTCAAGACGCATACTTATCTTGATCTCGTTTTGCTTTAACCAAAGGCAGACAAGATGCCGAACTCTAGGATATTACATTATCTAACCGACATTGCACCATCTATCTTTTATTCCTGTGAATAAATATTAACATCTATCTATTGTGGGATTTCAAGGAAGAATGGTAACTCTTTTCTTGTGTAACATTTATATTTCATTCGGATTCGGCCAGACGTACTAACTTTTCCAAGTAAGTGTCATTCTGATTTTCTTCCTGATTTAGACCTTCTTAATTCACCCTGTCTCTTACCAATCTAAAATTGGTAACCTCAACTGTCCCCAGCCAGCTAAAAATCGAATATTGAAATTAAAATATTCAATAACGTAAAATAAAATAAAATAAAATAAATCCTATTTAAAAAAATAATTTAATTACAAAGTTTAATCTAGTTTAATTGAATTTTGTATTCTTTGCACATAGATTAAACAATTAGTTGGGTCAAACCACGGCCGCCGTAAAGGAGGCCAGAGCACTGGAAAATGACGTCAAACAGTTTGACCCCTTCTTTCACTTAAAATTCATCAAAATTCAGGAAATCAACCAATTTTAATGAAATTTTCAGTATTTATTAATTAACGATCACTGAATATAATTAATCCATTACTTTATTAAAAATCTTAGTGCAAATGTATTATTTCGTGTAATTTGCATAGGCTAGAAAGCAAACGTTAAATTAATGCTTAATAATAAAATGATGTTGTTGTAAATTTTTGAATTTTTAAAACATGTAAATTTTTCTTTCAAAAATAATTTGTCTCATTTAATATTCATTCTTTAAATAAGTTCATTTTTTCTGGATTACTTTTAATGTTTGAGTTGATTGTTATGACAACCTGGTCTGCATCGAATGAAAAGACTTGTATCAGTTATGCTGCATAAAAATATCTCTTATTTTATAAACACAAGACAAATCACTATTCTTAGGCAGTTTTATTCTTTATATGAGCATTTAATTATCATTATCTGAATAATTTAATAAGAGGTGCTCTCATTTCAGAAAAAAAAATGATGTTTCTTGATTTTTTTTATCTTAAAAGTAAATCAAACATGAAAGATTAAACAAAATCAGTAATTCAAAATAATTAATTAATAGAACATTTATTGAAATAAAATTAAAATGTGTTTATTTATCTATTTATCTATTTTTTTGCACTTGACATCTATAAAAAAGGAAATAGGTTTGAAAAAAGGAACAAGTTAACAATGATTATCAAGTGAAAGAATAATCCTTAGGGGGTAGCCGTGTTCTTGGCACAGGAATAAAGTCACAATAGCAGGAACAAGTTGACAATGATTTCCAAGTGAATGAATAATCCTATGGACGTGCGTCTGATCGCTCTGATTACTTGCTCTGATTACAGATGGACGCATGTATGTTAAGCGCCTTTGGACACTTCTGGCCCTCATTGATAGTGGTTCTTACTTCCATTATCAATTACGTCATCAGAAAGACTCAATTCAGTTGAGAGGCTTTATTACGACGACTGTGGTCAAACTCTCCAAGGTGAAAAGATTTTGAGTCAAAATCTCCTGCGATTAAAACCTCCTAGATTCTTAAAAAAAACTTTAGACAGAAAATATTTTTTTGTGAAAAGTAACGAATTGAAAAGTAAAACATTGTTAATATATATATATATATATATATATATATATATATATATATATTTATAAATGGTGTCAGCAATAAAAACTTTGAATAAAAGTTCTAATTTAAATATTTAAAAAAAATAATTGCACTTTTATTTCCGAACTGAAAGTACAATCAAAGACCAACAATCACTATTATTCCAAATGTGTGCAAAAAGTGAAACACGAACATTTTTACAGCGCCCCTATTCTATAATTTAAACGGACTTTTGAATATTTGGTGTTTAATTGATAGTAATCGGACGTTTTCATTTCATTTATTTTTCTTTCCTTTGTGTGTCTTATGAAATATTTTAATTTGAGTTATCTCCCTTTCTTCTCCTTTGAAGCATTTCTTTACAATGTCCTTTCTTAAGAATTGTTTTAAAACCCCATATTTGGTGCTTGCCGTTGTTGTCGTCACATTCTAAAGTTCTACAGAACCTTTCAAAACAGTGTGTTAGTTCTTGTCTTATTACAATTTATTAAAATTTAGAATGAGAATATATCGGTCAGTGAAAGAGAAATCATTCTAGACTGAGACAATTTAACTTTTTGTGCTAATCCAGAGCTGGATTTTTCCACATTAAAAAGCAACCTTGTGTCAAACAATGCCTTCTAGCTGAGCAGCTTAAGTCAAAAATGATGAAGAATCGTGCATTTTGGTAAGCAAGCATGAAACTTGGCACGATTGCTCATAATGGTCTACTCTTCCGAAAAAACTTTTGGGCCACTCGTGGGGAGGCAAGTAACTACGGACTACAACAACTAGAACTAGTGTCATGGCAAGCGACAAAACTATTTAAAGGGACATAACTCAAATTAAAATTTCTTGTCATTTTAGAAACTAATAGCAAATCAACAGGAGTCGGATACCCGTGTCTCTAGTGAGTTATGGACCCTGTTCATGCTGTTTAATGCTGACCAAGTAAAGGGAGATAACTTTTCTCAATTTTATGCTTGTAAAAGATGTCCGTTTATTATTTATTTGATTTTCTTTGAGAGGTAAAATGAGGAAAACATATTTTAATTTAATTTAAATGTTTTAAGAGCTAAAACTTTTTTCTCTTAAAATGTACTTACACAGTTCACAATTTACAATATATATTTTTTACAGGCGTATAAATGCTCTTGTGCCTTTTTTTTTAGATCGCTCATCAGTGGGCGATAAAATCTCTCTTGAAAAAAGTTATTTCATTCTTCAGGGGAAACACTGTAGGTAGACGACATTTTCATGGAACAAAAGGTAAAATTCTTCTTCTTCGTTTTTTATTTATTCAAGTAATAATCTAAAACATAATACTCGTTTTTTTCTGAAAATCAAATAATTGTTATTTTCTACGCCAGTATTTTATGCATACTTATAGGTCAGGGGAGATAACTAAGTATGACCGAGTTATTTGCCCTTCTCGTCTGCTCAGAGTGTCTCTTCCATTTTATATTGTTTACGTATGGTCGAGAATAAAGTCTCTTCGTGCCATCAAACACTTTCGTGTGATACTTCTTTATTGGCGCTAGCTTAATCTATTCTAATATAACTTTTAAAAAATAATCATAACTTCTTTTTTTAAATATTTAAACACGCCAATTTCTGGACCACAGACCTCCAATTGAAACAAATTTATGATGACTTTATTCGTTTACCCTTTGGATAAACGAATATTAAATTAAATAAATCTTTTAAATCATTTAGTCGTTCTGAAGTCCAAACTAAATTCACGTCGTAACTAAGAGATACATATTTCACATCTATTACGTTAGTTTTAAAACTATCTTAAAATTAATTTTCGACATGGTAATGTCGATTTTACATGAAAATGAGTTATTGAATTAACAAGGGCACAGCTTCCCTAAGGATAAAAAATTATGTCCTCGAAAACAACACTCAAAATGTTAACTCGTCAGCATCCAGAATTTATTTGAAGATAAATTCTTTCAAAATATTCCAGCGAGAAAATCGCCGTCTAGTTTGTTTACGTTTGAAAATTGACACGTCACTCAAATTGACCAATCAGACGATAACTCTGAGTCAATCACTGCAATGGATGACATGAACAATCTAGGCGCGGTTGAACAAAACTTGAATTCCTTTAAAAACGAATCTTACAAACATTTATTATCACAGAGCGTTTTCAATAAAAATGAAACATGCCCATTTAAAAAATTCTCAAACTCTCCCTCCAAAAAAAAAAAAGAAAAAAAAGAAAAAATCTCCTTAATTCTATTTTATGAGAGATTAATATTCTATCTTTTATGCAAGTAAAAAAAAAAGGTCATACCATTTCTAATAGTGTTCTAATAGAAATAACACAGAGAAAAAGATCGAAACATCTTTTTCCAAATCAGAAAAATTACCAGCTAGTTAAATTACAGCCAGCAATAATTGAATTAAATAACCAGAACAAGCTTAAGATACTGAAATAACACTAAATTATATTTCTTGCATGGACAAGAAGATATATCAGATTCAACTGCCTGTCTAGATTTATTGATGCAGTGACCAGACAGATACAATTTACAAAGGGTAGTGACACTACCCAAATACTTGGATTCACATGACAATCCATAACAATATTTATATTACAAACTAGACAGGGTAAAACTCTCTTTGAAGGGTCCAACAAGAATTTTTTTTTCTAGAGAAATGAAGATTTTATTAATCTCATTACATATATCCTGGCAGATAGCACAAGATCAAAAGAAGATTCCTTTAAAACATTAACAAATTTAAATATAAGAGTAAAACTCTAAACAGTCTAGAATTAGTATCCCATACTAGAAGTACTTGCAATAGCAGCATCGCATTATCTGAAGCACTAACTATTTCTGAATCCTCCTCAGGGGGAATGTCAGTCTGGTGAGAATGAGTTATCGACAACTCCAAGGGACACAAATGTTTGAGAGAATACAACTGGATATTACCATCTGGCTTCCTAATTAGCAGATCTTATACAATTATTACTACCAACTATAACTTCCACAACTCTACCTAAAGACCAATAAGGTTGAGATTTAGCTGAATTTTTAATAAGCACAACATCATCCTTTTTGATAATATTCTTAAAGTCAATCTGATATAAGTCACGCGACTGTTCTCTTAAGCTAAGTAAATACTTTTCTTGCCACAAATTGTGGAATTTTTCAAGTAAGTGATCGCCTTTTTCCAAACTATTTAAAAGGTCAGATCTGTGGAGCAATTGAATTTCGAAGAAATTTTTTATTAGCATTCAAAAATACCGAATTACTATAATGAGCAAAAAGGAAGGCGTTAGGAGAAATAACATTAAGACTAGAATTACTGGTAGGCCATTGCACGACCTCACCAAACAACCACCAAGGCCACAAAACTAGAACTGCAACAGTCTGGAATTTTGTTATTAAATCGTCAGGAATTTCTGAAATTCCAATACTAGTTACTCTCTCTAAAGTTCCTATTTACTTGCCTCCCCACGAGGGCAGAGTTAGACACAAGGTCTGTCTTAATGTGGGGAAAAATCCAGCTCCTAAAGGGGCCTCTGGAATGGGATAAAATAAATTACCTCAGAAGTAATTCTTCCTCCAATGACAAAGGACAAAAAGTAATTTTTCCTCCAATGACTGAGGAGCAAATTTTTCACTGACATCACTCTCAACAAGGAATAGGGGATATTTAATTTAAATATACTTATTGCTCTATGACAGGTAACCCCTATGATGAACCTGCCTACAGGTTCTAAAATAAGAGACAGAGCTAAAATATCGGAACGATCTATCAAATCCACAAAAGGCCGGTAAGATCCACACCGACGTTATGGGATCAACGAATCTTTTGTCGTTCTCAACCTGTTTATTATGAACAAGCATTTAGTTTTTATAACTTCTTACAGCAGCCAGACAAGACATCCACTACTAAAAAGATTTTTTTAATTGACTCAGAGGGGAGAATTTTTAACAAATTAGGGATACATTTAAAAGCCCAAAATACCGACATTAACTTAAAAGAAGGGAGAGTCCTCTTGATCAAAGGTGCCACCTTGGCCTCGGCGGATAGCAAATTTGCTGAGCCATTTTGAAAAATATAGGCAGCAAAACCAAACGCTTTTTGTGAAGCATCACAAAATATAATAAAATCTGAATTGGTAGATGTATCCATTATTATATCCTCTTCTGTGTAAATTTCTACCACCCTTTCCTTACATGGCAACTGAAACGTGCTTGTTTTATTATTTGCTAAATTAATTGAATTGAATTTGTTTTTAAATACGAATCTGGGAAACCTCAAGGTGTCCAAAGAAACAAGCTCCACAAATATCTTACTCCAAATCTCTTGAGCATATGTAGGCAAAAGTTCATCCCACTTCACTTTGATTTTCCACAAATGACTGAGGAGTAATCTCCCCTTGATCGTGACAGACAGGCAGAGCGGCAATGGACCGTACACATTGGAATTTTGGGACAATATTCCTCATTTAGTGCTTGCAGCTTTCTCTACCAAACCAAGGGAAATGTGCATATCATCTTTTACAGGATCATATAAGTATTCCAACACTTTCTTATATGGAGAATTATGCGTAATACAACTATCGTCACTCTTCATCTTAGGTTTTAATCCTTCACAGTTGGAATTACAAGATCTAAGTAAATATTTCTTTCAGACATAACTTGCATGGCATCATTATACACATTCAATAGTAATTCAGGAGAGTTGTGCGTTTTGACGAGGTTATCCACACAAAAATGGTTGAGTAGCATCTCTTTGGAAAGAGTATCAGGACATCTTTGATCATAAAGTTAGGAATGAAGGGGCTTGTCAAAAAAAACAAAAAACATAAGCGTTTTGTAGCGAAAGCATAAGATTTCATCATTTAGCTTGAAAAAGAAAAAAAATCGGTTCCTGTTCTTCCCAGTCTTCAACTCAATCATCAAAAGGCCTTGCACACATCAGCCAGCAGAACATATCGATCTGTTCTGAATTTCAAGAAATCTAACATATCCGAAGACAAATAAATGCAATCATTAAAAAGACGTCTACAACTGCGCAAAGAACAATTGAATACCGGCATTATTTTAGTAGTACTCTGACTATCTCCCTTCAAGACAGGTCTAAGAGGCATCCCAACAAAATTACTAAAATCATCAAGTTCACAACTCTTAACTGAAGAGTCTTAAAAATTTTCAATACAATCAAAACTTTTGACTGAAGAGTCTCTAAAATTCTCAGTAGGATCACAACTATTTGTTGAAATTACTCACTATAGTTAGTACTTGTTATTAACACATTCGAATTTACTTCTTCTTCTTCTTTCGTGTGAATCAGATGATTCTGGTGTTGGCATTAGTTTCCCCGATGTTTTTCTAGTTAGAAATCTTTCTGGAAAGACATCAGGTACTTACGGGAAGGATTACGAGAAGGTTGCCAACATCCCTAAGTGAAAGTGGTACTGTGGAACCGACTGGATTCGAACTTTGGACACCCAGGTCTTCAGTCCGTGTCGATATCCACTTAACCACTGTAAGTAAATTATGAGTCAGAGTTGTCTGTCTTTTTCTTTTTTTTCTTTTCTTTGTTCTGTTATTGTTATCTAGTAGTAAAATAACCGCACGTCTCGCGTGGAAGCTTATGAAAATGTGTTTGTCTTATTAACTGGAATTCGTCTGCTATGAAGAATATCAGAATGTTGCCGAGAAAAAAAAGGTACGTCTCACATTCGTGTGAAGTTGGTTTTATAATTGTTTACACTATTGACTGAAGAGTCTCTAAAATTCTCAATATGATCACAACTCTTGAGTAAAGAGTCTTAAAAATTCTCAATATTGTTCTGTGATTTGATAGGAACAATAGTTCTATTACCAGAATAATTTCTGGTGGGAGCCTTATTGGAAGGTTTCATAATTTCCAAAGTTGCAATTACTTCTGCACGAAATGAAGTTTCATCTCTACAGTGTTTCCGAATTATTTCCCTGTCTATGCCCAACTCTTAATAAATATTAGTTATCTGTTCATTAAGCTGTTCAATTGAACTTAACAATTTATTGATCCATTCCTTTTGTACAGTTAAATTACTCTTAGTAGGATCAGTCTGCTCTTTAAGATATTGAATAACTGTCTCCACATCACCCTTCAACAAATCTCTTTTACATAAAGGTCATCTAATGGTTGGGGAATCCATCATTAAAATCCAACCAAAAATTCAAATAAAACCTCTAGTTCAATTTTGTTATAGAATATAAGTTACACAAACAAATAACTACAAATTTGCCTACTCATTCAAAGTAAAAAGGCTCAGTTTACAAATTATTTTCCAAACAACAACAAAAAACATGCTATGTCAAAAAAAAAAAATTTCCGAATTCATCAATACACAAGCAATTAAAAAGCGCCAATTTTAGCTTTAAACACTAGTCATACCCAATATCCTTAAATAAAAAATTCAAGCATACGGAATACTCAATGTATCATAAATGTATAGTAAAAAAAAAAATGTTTTAAGAGCTACAACTTTCTTTAATTTTAGCCAAAACACTTTTTTCTTGTAAATGAGAGGAAAAAATAATGCGCGAGACGTGTTCATCTATATGCCCTTTTTCCCTTGTTAATGATAATGGGGAAAAAGACAGACAACACTTGCTTGTGTATCAAAGAATCGAAAATTTATTAAGAATAAAATGGGAAAAAAGATTAAGATGAGAAAAGAGGTAGCCAGGCATATATGTTTATATGTCATTCAAAAAAGAAAATATTAACAAACAAAATGTACTTAAAGTTCACAATTTATAATATATGTTTTACAGACGTGAAATGCTCTTACACTTTTTTTTTAGTTCGCCTATCAGTGGGCGATAAAATCTCTCTTGAAAAATGTTATTTCATTCTTCGGGGGAAATACTGCAGGTAGACGACATTTTCATTGAACAAAAAGCAAAATTCAGGAAACATTTTTTTGTTTAAATAATTATAACTCCTTTTTTATAT
Source organism: Sepiola atlantica (assembly GCA_963556195.1). Lineage (NCBI taxonomy): Eukaryota > Metazoa > Mollusca > Cephalopoda > Sepiida > Sepiolidae > Sepiola > Sepiola atlantica. The sequence continues at coordinate 79,900,099 of OY744526.1, read as the reverse complement.
TTAAAATGCGAATTTCTGGACCATAGACCTCCAATCAAAACAAATTTGCGATGACTTTATTCGTTTACCCTTTGGATAAACGAATATTAAATTCAATAAATCTTTTAAATCATTTAGTCATTCTGACTAAATAATAAATATTATCGATCTTGTGTCGATATTTTTTAATCAATCCTCTAAAACAATTAGTCTTTATTTTTAGACTAAACCTAACATCAACAATCCTTTTGTCGAGATATTTGTGAGGACGTGGTCCCCTTTATGTAGCAGCGCAGACCTTAGCTTATTAAGATATTGTGTCTTAGAGAAAATGCTAAGATCCATGCTTACATTTAGATTGTTAAAGACTCCATTTTGTAGAGATGCACGGACCACGTGAGGAGAATGAAATTGTGTTATATATTTGTGAAATGCTTAAACAGTGAAAAAGGCAAAAAACATGAAATGGTTGAATAAAAGGATAAGGCATGGATAAAGTTGAAAGAAAGAATAAAACGTAGTTTAAAAATAACACAACATATTTATATATTTACAAAATACAAGGAATTAATTGTCCATTTCAAGTGTTCAGTTAGGGAAGAGATAAATGTTCATGCCTATGATTTATGAGGGTTGCCAGACTATAATAAATGTTTGAGGCCAAATTTTTCAGGGGAAAGACCAAATTGAAAACTGAAGCTACACTTTTAGGAGGAAAAAAGGCCAAAAAAGAGCCAAATTAAAAATGATATATTATAAAGAAAAATTGACTATATTTAAGTTGTTAACTTCCAAATGTTTGCATGTTTTTGTCTCTATTAGTTTTGTATTGTTTTCTTAGCGGTGATGAAGCAAATACGTTCTCTATGTAATTGAAACCGAAAAATATGCTGAACAGGGTAATATTTAGATAAATAAATTCAATACATTCTACAGCTTACATATTTAAAAAAAAATTGTACCAGAGGACCTTAAAGAATAATTTGAATATTTTAGTATTAAATAATTTAAGGTAAAGTTGTTAAATTTGTAGATAGGAGCCCTCCACCACCCAAAAAAGAAAATTAGATTCTACTTTTCTTTAGGCAATTACGTGTGAATACGTTGAAAAACTTTGTGAACAACAATTTATTTTAGAATTTGGGGTGGGGGATAAGTTTTGCATATAAATTTAACGTAAAATGATCACTCATTTCCGAGCCATTGTCTAACCGGATAGTGTTTTAAGGGCATATAACCAGAATTTCTTTTGCCAAAAGAGATAAATTGTGTGTTTTTTACAAGATTATTAACTTAAATTATTTCAATATAACACTTTAAAATATTATTCTTTTTTTGTTTCATTTTACTTCATTTGAAGTTCTCAAAAATCAAGGAGCTCCTTCCTGGGGCTAACACTTGATCTCTATATGTGATACATAGATATTCGAATATTCTATTAAAATTCTCCTTTATTTCTCAAACGTTCAGTTAGTAAAGAAGTTAAGAACATTAATTTTCTTCTCCCCAATTAACCAGTTAATTATGTTATAGTATATTTTTCTTGTGGTCTCTTGGTCTTGAAGATTCTATTTTTCGTGTTGTGTATTTTAAGAAAAACAAATAAATATTTGATATTTTCTTAAAATACACAACATGAAAAATAGAATCTTCTGTGTAAAAAAAAAGACGCACCCTACAAGATTTTTAAATTTTATTATGCATTCTGCCCTCATGGGGAGGCAAGTAAATAGTGACACAGCAAAACATTTTAGAACGAGAATTCTGCAATGTTTCGTTTGATTATTTAAAAAGTTTTGGTCGCTTTCTTGGTCTTTTGGCCAATATCAAAGTGTAGTATCTGTTCCGATGGATACTGCACCCCATACTGGTATTGTCTTGGCCTTCGGGTCTTGATTTACACCGGGCAATAGGTCTGGGAGGTTAACCCCCTCCCAGGCTTTGCCTCCCCTCTTTGGGGAGGAGTAAGTTTATTGCTTACTGTCTGAGGCGCCCTGCCCAGGCAATTTTTTAAGAAACTCCGTACTCTTCCTCTAGAGTGCAAATTCCCACTTTCCGACCTTGTGTCACATTCTACTTTGTGGGACGTAGATAAATAGGAGTTTCGTAAATAAAGAAACGCATCCTACATTAAAAATAAATATTTCATAAATATTTCATAAAATAAATCTTTCCCTGTATTAAAAAACGAGTTTTTAACGAAAACCCCAAAACCACAGCGTTCATCTTTTCAATTTCCGGGTTTCTTATTCTTTATATGGTCAAAATCTTTAAAGGTTTAAAGAAGAAACAAGAATGGATGACGTCAGAAAGGATAAAATGATAAAACGTGTGACATCATAAAAGATGAGTGGTAGTTGTCAAACACAGTGTGGCTTCATAAATGATGAATGGTTGTTTCAAATAGCTGTGTGACATCATAAAGGATGAATTGTAGTTGCCAAAAAACTGTGTGACGTCATAAAGGGTAAAGGTGTATATCTATTTGATTAGCAATTTTGTTAGTTTGTAAATACTTTGCATTAAAACTGCTGTGTTGTTTTTTTTAAAGAAATAGACGTGACGTCCTGGAACTAAAATAACATACTTTGTTACACAGTTTATCTAAAATAATACATAGTCCAGTCTGGACAACTGATATAATATGGAAACATTTTTCACTTATAACCGAAAATTAAAAACCAGCAAAGGGAATAACTCATATTTAATTTAATATTTTGAAAAAGGTTGTCTCTCTTACAACTACAATTTTATTTCTTGTATATAAGTTTAGAAAATGTGCAAACAAATAAGAATTTAAAACTAAAATGACTTCAGTGCATCCCAGGCAACGCCGGGTAGGTACAGTTGGTATATATATATATATATATATATATATATATATAGCTGTACCTACTTGGGAGATCGGAACTCTCTTTAGAATTACAGTACTTGTGTTTACATTGACAGGATACAAGGTGTATTTCTCTTGCATTTCAAAACATGATCGTCACGCTGGCCGAATGGTTACGAGACAAAAGTTCATAATACTTGAATCCGGGGTTCGGATTTTCCGACCGGCAATACGGTTACATAATTTCATACTGACGAGTGTACAATAATAAGAAACGCAAAACATATATATATATATATAGAGAGAGGAGTATTAGGAGGCTATCACAATGCAAGAAATGGAAATTTCCATTTCTTGCATTGTGATAGCCTTCTAATACTCCTCTATACACATATTACACACAATGCTTCAAACAAACTACCTTTCCTTATTATATATATATATATATATATATATATATATATATATATATATATATATATATATATATATATATGTATATGGATATGAAAATATTTATTTATTAATAATAATTATATATATATATATAAATATATATATATATATATATATATATATATATATATATATATATATATATATATATATATATATATATAAATAGTTCGTCAGGTTATGTTGAAAAGAAATCAATAAAGTCCTCGATCGCAAAAAAGTGAGCGCTAAATACAAATTATTTATTTAAAAACTATACGTTACATATTTCAGAGGCGTGTGCACAGAGAAGAATGGCGTTTGAATTCCTCAATTCAAATGGCATTCCTCTCCGTTATTTTTTATTTCGAGTCACTGAAGATTCCTTATGGGACGACTTTTAAAATTTTAAGAAGTCCGTCCATCTGGATGAAACTGTGGTACGCCTCTGAAATATGTAACGTATAGTTTTTTAAATAAATAATTTGTATATATATATATATATATATATATATATATATATATATATATATATATATATATATATATATATATGTAAAAATAAAAATGGAATAAAGGATAAGCAAATCAACAACTAGCAAAAATAAACTCAGAAACATGTTGAATAGTTCTACCAAAATATTTCAATTGTTAAAATACAATCATCATCAGTTGGTAGCAGAACTTTAATTAAATTTCATTAAAGTTCTGCTACCAATCGATGATGATTGTATTTTAACAATTGAAATATTTTGGTAGAACTTTTCAATATGTGTTTTTGAGTTTATTTTTGCTAGTTGTTGATTTGCTTATCCTTTATTCCATTTTGATTTTTACATTTTGTCTGAAACATTGTTTCTTTTATTCCTCATATATATATATATATATATATATATATATATATATATATATATGCTTCTACCTATGTATTGAGCTCTCTGGTAGTGTAAATAACAGTTTCTACTTAGCCTAAAACACAACTCAACTATAAAGAAAATATATATACAACGAAAGTACATAAACGCTATAATTTTCTTCTACTATCAGTAGTGAGTATGTTGCTGCAAGCGTAAAACACTCGACATGTTCAGAGAATTAATTTTACCAGACCTAGGACAGGTATTCTTCCAGTATATATGTAAAATATACTCATCCACAGGCAGCTGTTTCGTCGTCTAGGACTAATCAGTGTAGCTAGACATAGCGAGTGTACTCAGAGTGTATTCACTCCAAGATTCAAAACCAAAATATATATGTATGATTTATGTATATACTTACCTAACAAAATGTTTAAAAGTGACAGTATAGATAAAAGCCCAAGTTTATGACTCTACATAGTATATCTCTAAATGCACATGCACAAATTAATGAAAACATCAAAATATCTTTTTAGAATATTTATCAATATTTGATTCTATCAGCAGTTGCCATTTTGATAATTAATTGTGTTAATCACCCAATTTCATTGGAATGAATCTGTTTTTTTTTACCATGTAATTATTGGAGATGTTAATTAGAACTATTTGAGAAGAAAAGGAAGAGTTAGATTATAATTATTCTTCATTTTATTTGTCGCATGTCATTTCACAAAAATGGTTTCATAAAAAATGTTGAGGAAAATTAGAAAATCACTTCTTGACAGCATCGCTTTCATTTTTACTTTGATTTTATTTGCTTTTAAGATTTATAACTAATAACATTTTTTATGGAAATTACACTTCCCCCAATAATCATAACAGCAACCTTCTCTATAAAGATAATATGCGTGACAGAAGGGGAACCGCTCTCTTTCTTTCTCTCTCTCTCTCTCTCTACTCTCTTTTTCTTTCTCTTTCTCTCTCTCTCTCTAACTGTTTATCGGTCTAACTTTGTATGTTTTAGCCTCTCTCGGTAAGTCTCTCCTTACCCACTATCCTTGTTAATCTGTCTTCTAGTCTGTTTCTTCATCTCTCTTTTGACAGACCTACGCTTTCAACTTTAGACCAGAGGTTTCTGCTTTTCTCTTTCTCCCCAGTCAACTTTTAACATTGAAAATTTAAAGAAAACTAAAAACTGAAAGACGTGAAGCTGTTTAAATAAAGAGCTGTGTATGTTATTAACATTTTTTTCTTTTCATTTTAAGACAGGTTGATTTGGTTTTTCTTTGAATTTAAAATTTACAAGTAATAAAAACTTTTTTGTTTACGCTATTGCATTTGTATCCCAAGTAATAGTAAATAAAAAAAAACATTAATTCACTGTGTAATTATCAAAGTAACGTTGAAGCTAGAAAAGCACACATGTTAAGTTATTACATAATTTTATTAATATTGTAGAGGAAAAGCATTATCAACTAAAAATGATAAAAGCATTGTAGCGAAAAGTGACACTACAAGGTTGACCAACAACGGCAACTGGCAGAAGGAAATGGAAAGTAGACACCTTGCCTCTGTAATTGTGGATAGAGGGGGGGTTGCAACAGATTGCCGGTGTTGCGACCTTGGTTTTGTAAACGAAGCCAAGGTCTGGTAATAATGATAGTAATAGGAGCCACACTATGACCTACTGACGGTCTCAAAAGGAAGCCTAAACAGCCACAAACAGCCTTTTTTATTTAGCCAAAAGGGTGTCATGTGACCACTATGCAAATTTAGGTGGATAAAATAAACAATCCAAACAAGGTAGCTGTTTCCCCATCACTCTGCCAGAAGCCACCGGAAGGTAAGGACAACTTTTCCTGACAGCATTTCATACTAATTAAAAATCAAAATTTATTTACTAAACTCGGTTTGATAACTAAGTACTGCGAAGAGACAAACAAAAAAAATCCTGCTTCTCATTGTGGAGTCCACAAGAGAAAAAAAACGTTCACCAGTAGTAGCAGCAGTCGCTGTCACACCAGAATTGTTGCGTTTTCCGGCTCCTGCTGCTGCTTCTTCTTGTTTTTAGCTGTTGTTTTTCGCTGCTATTGTTGCTGCTTGGGATCATAACGGATTCCACAATAAAGATGTTGTAAACCTCTGTTCACAAATCACTAACTGATGTATAACTGACTCGACCGCTCTTAAAATGCAACATATTTTGTAGAGCCTAAGTATATTTGTGATTGGCAAAAAAGAATTTTAAAAAGAGTAGCATATTATATTGTTAAAACAACTTCATGTCTTGCTTTCACCTTTTAGTTTGCTGCTAATTATTACGACTTTTTAAAAATTGACTGGGAAGAAAGACGAAAGAAGTTGAAAGTTTAGGTCTGTGAACGGAGAGATGGAGAAAGAGACTGGAAGACAGATTAACAAGGATAATGGACAGAAACAGATTGATAAAAAGAGGGTAAAAAATACAAATAAATACGAACTGACAGTTGAAGAGAAAGAGAGAGAAAGAGACCACTTCTGTCACATATATTATAGAGAAGGTTATTATAATAGTTATTTGGCGGAGGGAGTCCATAAAAATGTTATTATAGTATTAGTCATAAAAGCAAATAAAATCAGACTAAAAATGAAAACGATGCTGTCAGGAAGTGATTTTCTAATTTTCCTCAACATTTTCTCAAAACCATTTTTGTGAAATGACATGCGACAAATAAAATAAAGAATAAACATAATCAAACTCTTCCTTTTCTCCTCAAATAGTTCTAATTAACATCTCCAATTATTGGTAAAAAAAAAAGAAGATTAATTACAATAAAATACTGATCGAGTGATTAAAACAATAAATCATCATAATTGCAACTGCTGATAGAATCAAATATCGATAAATAGTATATCTCTAAATCAACAATCAAAATAAATCAAAATATATTTTTAATATTTTGATGTATTCATTAATTTGTGCATGTGCATTTAGAGATATACTATTTTGAGTCATAAACTTGGACTTTTTATCTATACTGTCACTTTTAAACATTGTGTTAGATAAGTATATACATAAATCATACATACATACACACACACACACACATATATATATATATATAGTCTCGGAAGTTTCTCAACCATTAAAACTATATAAAAAAACAAAAAAAAACAAAAAAACTTATAGTCTCAAGTCTTCCAGTGGAAAATCACTCATGTAAGTCAATTTATTTTTTACAGTTATTATATTAGTTAGTTTCTAACACTATTTAAGGGATCATTAGTTGTTTACCATGATATATATATATATATATATATATATATATATTGTAAAAAATTAAAAAAAATTTAAATTTCTAAACCTTTTTATTTTAAATTTTTACCTCTTTAAATGACTATAAAAAAAACTAAACTACTGTTGCGCAAGACGAGTTCATCTTTACGCCTCTTTTTTTTCTGGTAACAAAATGGGAAAAAAGACAGACAAAGCTTGCTTGTGAATCAAAGAATCGAAATTTATTTACAAATAAATAGAAGAAAAATGGTTAAAAAAGAAAATAGGTTGACATGCATATTTGTCCATATGTCATTTAAAAAGAAAACAGGTAACAAACAAAAGTACTCACAGTTCACAATAAATATTTTTTTACAGACGTGGAAATTCTGTTTTTACAGGCGTTGACATTCTCTGGCATATATTTTTTTATTTCGCTCACCAGTGCGATAAAGTTTGACTTGCAAATGATCTTTCATTTTGTTCGACCGAGGGCCGAGCAGACGACATCTTTCTTCGGGTTTTTTTTTTTTACTCAAGTAATAAATTTACAAATATCACAAGAGTACCTGAAATCAAAAACTTATTATTTTCTAACTTAATTAACTTAATTAATTCTTATATTAATTTTTATAAATAATTATTACTCCCTTTTTATATATAAGATGTGAGTATTTGGACTAACAGACGAATTCCAATCAAAACAAAAACGTTAGATGACCTTTTTTCCTTTTCGTCTATCTCTGATAGACGAAAGTTGAATTCAATAAAACCTTTTAATATCTTAGTCTTTCTGACTAGATAATAAATATTATCGATCCTTTGTCGATAATTTTCAATCAATTCTTTAAAACAATTAGTCCTTCTGACTAAATAATAAATATTATCGATCCTTTGTCGATAATTTTCAATCAATTCTTTAAAACAATTAGTCCTTCTGACTAAATAATAAATATTATCGATCCAATGTCGATATTTTTCAATCAATTCTTTAAAACAATTAGTCTTTCTCTTTTAGACTAAGTAAAATCAACGACTCTTTGTCGTGATTATATTTTTCGATTATAACTTATCGTCATAAGTCTTTTCATAAACAATGGTTTATATTTGAGTTTTGTCAAATACAAACTTGTAATTCTAGGCCCTCTTCCTAGAATTATAATTAAAATTAGTCATCAACTTAAAACTTATTGTCTGTAGTCCAAATTAAATACACATCGAAACTAAGAGCTAAATATCTCAAATCCGCTAAGTTATTTTAATAAATCTTTTAAATTATAAATTAAATTAATTTTCGACATAATAATGTCGATTTTACATAAAAGGGAGTTATCTAATTAATTATCGAAGACACAATTTTCCTAAGGAAAGAAAATTCTGTCCACGGAGACAAATTAGATGTTAACAATTCAACATCTCAAATTTATCTGAAGAAAATATCTTCAAAATATTTTAACGAGAAAAATGCAATTTACCATTGTTTACAATTAGAAACTGACACGTCACTCAAATTGACCAATCAGAGGACGAGCCTGAGTCAATCACAGATTCAATGAAAAAAGTCGTCTGCTCTGAACAATTTAGGCGCGGTCGAACCAAAAACTTGAATTCGTTACAAACGAATTTTACAAACATTATTATTATTACTGAGCGTTTTCAATAAAAATGAAATATGGCCATTCTTTAAAAAATAAATTCTCAAACTCTCCCGACAAAAAAAAGAAAAAAGAAAAAAAAGAAAAATTTCCCTTAATTCCATTTCATGAGAATAATGCTACATCTTTGAGAGAAGAGAAATAAAGGCCATACCATTTCTAATAGTATTCTGACAGAATACACACACAATTATTGACACCTATTTTCCACATAAGAAAATCAAATGTCAGCTTAATAAAATACAGCCAGCAACAATTAAATAACATTAACTTATATTTCTTGTTAAAAATCCAGCTCCCAAAGCGGCCTCTGGAATGGGACAAAACAATTACCTCAGAAGGAATTTTCCTCCATTGACTGAGGACAAAAAGTAATTTTTCCTCCATTGACTGAGGACAAAAAAGTAATTTCTCGAATCCACAAAAGGCCGGTAAGATCCACACCGACGTTAGGGGATGGACGAATACAAATATCTTTCAACTTGTCTTTTATGAACAAGCAACTAGTTGTTATGTCTTTCGACAGCACACATGACAGAACTATTTGAACATCCACTACTAAGCTCTGTTTTATTGACCCAGAGGAGAGAATCCTCTTGATCAAAGATGCCACCTTATTTTTGGCAAATAGCAAATTTGCCGAACAATCCTGGAAATTATAGGCAGCAAAACCATACACCTTTTGTGAAGCATCACAAAATGCAACCAAATCTGAATAAATAGATGTATCAATTACAAATGTGGGAAACCTCAAAATGTCCAAAGAAACAGGCACCACAAACATCTTAAACCAATTCTCCTGAGCATATGCAGGCAAAGGCCTATTCCACTGCACTTCAATTTTACATACACGACTGAGGAGAAATCTCCCCTGAAACACAATCTGCACAGCGTCAGTACACAAATCGAGAAGAACCCCAGGAGAGCCGTGAGTCCCAACGAGACCATCGGCACAAAAGCTGTTGAGCAGCATTTCCCTGGAAGGAGCATCAAGATACTCAATTATAAACCCAAGTATGAAAGGACTGGCTACAAAACCAAATATAAGGGTTCTGTAACAAAAACACACAATTTTCTCATCAATCTTGACGAAGAAACAAAATTGATTCTTGTCCCTCTCGGAGTTCAATTTGATCATCAAGAAGGCCCTGCGCACATCGCCAAGCAGAACATAACGATCTGCTCTGAACCTCAAGAGGAGATCCAACATATTTGTGAACAGATTTACAGCTGGATATACGCCATCATTAATCGATGAATGCCCACCAGTGCGCAATGAACAATTGAAAACCGGTCTTATCTTTGTAGTACTTTGACCATCTATCTTTATGACTGGTCGATGGGGAATCCAAATGAACTTATCAAAATCATCAGGCTCCACCTCCATCCTTTCCACAATACCCTCGGCCTCCTGTTCCAAAAATACTTTAACGTAATCCCTGTACAAATTCTGGCTATTTAATTTATTAACCACTCTCTCTAATACTTTTAAATCTACTCTAAAGTTCGAGGGAACAGTTGCTAACTTATCCTCATCCCAAGGAAGATCCACAAAGTAGGAACTCTCCCGATAAGATATAGAATTCCGAAAATCTTTCAACTTATTAGCGTCAAATTCGCTAGCAGAATTCTCAAAAATGCCCAAGTTCTCAAGACTGAACATTTTTTCTAAACTTCTATCAACTGAGGAATCACTGAAACTATCCATCGGATCAAAATATTTTGATGGTGGATCCAAGACATAATACACGTATGTCATGGGACAATCAGAATAACTTGAAATTACCTGACTGTAATTCGAGCTCTGTGTCTCTCCATTAGAAGAATCAACACCATTAATTTTAAAGTCAGAAATATCACCAAAGGGAACCAATCCTTGGGACAATTGGAAAGCATTACCCTGGAGACAACTGACCAAATTCAAGGGTCCCAAAACTCTCAAAGCGTCCACTCCCAACAACCCATGCACAGTCATGGTATCGTTGAGAATATCAGAAATATTTACTGATAAATGGTGGCCACTCTTCGCCAAATTCTCAAAGCAACTTTTTAATCCATGTAAATGGAAATCTAAATTCAAATCCTCCTCCACCAGGAAAGGTACTTCAAATTCCTTTTGGGAGGATTTAACTAATAAACTGATTTGACCCATGCTCCTCTGGGATGAACCCAAAAAGGTATTAATCAAAATCTCTTTACTACACAAAGTGTCAGGTCGGCAGTGGAACCTATTGCACACCTTGCTGGAAAGGTAAGACCGCTGACTACCGGTGTCTAGCAAACAATTAAGCTTGCATTCAACATTATTGAAAGTAGCAGCTACCTCTACAATGGGCAAAATAAACTGTCCTTCATGCCTCTGTAAACAAGGATTAGTATTCACTGACGCCCCGTCAAAATCAGGACACAACGAACCTACATGGTCTTTCTTGTTGCATTTCCAACAAGGATCCAGCAAACCCAATCTTGCCTTACACTTATCCCTAGGATGATCAGGGCTAGAACAACTTTTGCACAACTTGTATTTTAAACATTGTTGGAGTCTGTCCTGTAAAGTAGGAAAACGTCTGCAATAATATGCACTATGTCCGTTGGTCTTACAAAAATTACATTTATAAAACAGTGAGGAAGACTTGGCATGAAAATTTCTCAGGGTCGACACGTTTCTATTTCCTATAATGTTCTGTGATTTGTCAGGAACAATATCTCTATTACCAGAATAATGTTTGGTGGGAGACCTATCTGAGGGTTTTATAATTTCTAAAGTTCTAATGACTTCAGAATAATTATCAAAAATTTCATTAAGAGAAGGATAATTATTTCCTACTGTTTGAATAAGCTCTCTTTTCAAAACAACGGGTAATTTCTCAAAAATTATGTAACTCATGAATTTATTACCCGGCCTATGATCGTCCAAAAAATTCAAATCAAAGGAATTCTTTAACTCATAAATCTGGCTCTTAATCCCAGTCAAAAACATTTTAACAGAGTGGATGTCATTATCTCGCATCAACTTGATTTCTGTTATAGATTTAAATATTCTATTGATGATATGCTCTTCATCCAAAAATTCTTTATCTAAAATATCCAACGCAATATCATAATTTGCGTCAGAAATAGAAAGGTGACTTATTATTTTCTGGGCATACCCCCTTAAGTGGTTTTTTAATATAATAAGTCTCATGGATTTACTTCCCGTACTAAGAACGCAATTTTCAAATTCCTTGTAAAAATTCAAATAAGCTAGTTTATCTTTAGATAAACTTTCCGGATCAAACAACGGACATTTCAATTTTGGAGCCACATTATAATGTGAGTGAAGTAGATCAAAACTATCAGAAGCAGGGGGAACCATATCTTTATTCTCCGAACCTGGAAACAACCCAGCCAAAAAACCTTTTACCTCATTATGAAACAAAGTTTCATCTATAAGGTGCTTCTGATATATTTCATTCTCCACATCAGACTCATGATAACCGTTAGTTATCTGTTCATTTAGTAGTTCAATTGAACCCAACAATTTATTTATACTTTCTTCCTGTACGGCGAAAGTACTCTTAGTAAGAGCAGTATCCTCTTTAATGCATCGAATAACTGCCTCAACACAAAGTTTCTGCCCATCTCTTTTCCTTAAAAGCATATTAAGCAGTGGGGAATCCATAATAAAATTTCAATCAAAAAAAATCTAACGAAACCTCTAGTTCAATTTGTTATATAAAATAAGTTACACAAACGAACAACTACAAATTTGCTTACTCATTTAAAGTAAAAATGCTCAGTTCACAATTTCCCTTCCAAACAACAACAAAAACATGCAATGTCAGAGAAAAAATAATTAACGAATTCAACAATACACAAGCAAGCAAAAAGCGCTAAAATTTTCCTTAGACACTAGTCGTATCCAATATACTTAAATGAATAAAAAGAAAATTCAAGCATAAGGAATACCAAATGTACGAAATATGCATAATGTAAAAAATTAAAAAAAATTTTAATTTCTAAACCTTTTTATTTTAAATTTTTACCTCTTTAAATGACTATAAAAAAAACTAAACTACTGTTGCGCAAGACGAGTTCATCTTTACGCCTCTTTTTTTTCTGGTAACAAAATGGGAAAAAAGACAGACAAAGCTTGCTTGTGAATCAAAGAATCGAAATTTATTTACAAATAAATAGAAGAAAAATGGTTAAAAAAGAAAATAGGTTGACATGCATATTTGTCCATATGTCATTTAAAAAGAAAACAGGTAACAAACAAAAGTACTCACAGTTCACAATAAATATTTTTTTACAGACGTGGAAATTCTGTTTTTACAGGCGTTGACATTCTCTGGCATATATTTTTTTATTTCGCTCACCAGTGCGATAAAGTTTGACTTGCAAATGATCTTTCATTTTGTTCGACCGAGGGCCGAGCAGACGACATCTTTCTTCGGGTTTTTTTTTTTTACTCAAGTAATAAATTTACAAATATCACAAGAGTACCTGAAATCAAAAACTTATTATTTTCTAACTTAATTAACTTAATTAATTCTTATATTAATTTTTATAAATAATTATTACTCCCTTTTTATATATAAGATGTGAGTATTTGGACTAACAGACGAATTCCAATCAAAACAAAAACGTTAGATGACCTTTTTTCCTTTTCGTCTATCTCTGATAGACGAAAGTTGAATTCAATAAAACCTTTTAATATCTTAGTCTTTCTGACTAGATAATAAATATTATCGATCCTTTGTCGATAATTTTCAATCAATTCTTTAAAACAATTAGTCCTTCTGACTAAATAATAAATATTATCGATCCTTTGTCGATAATTTTCAATCAATTCTTTAAAACAATTAGTCCTTCTGACTAAATAATAAATATTATCGATCCAATGTCGATATTTTTCAATCAATTCTTTAAAACAATTAGTCTTTCTCTTTTAGACTAAGTAAAATCAACGACTCTTTGTCGTGATTATATTTTTCGATTATAACTTATCGTCATAAGTCTTTTCATAAACAATGGTTTATATTTGAGTTTTGTCAAATACAAACTTGTAATTCTAGGCCCTCTTCCTAGAATTATAATTAAAATTAGTCATCAACTTAAAACTTATTGTCTGTAGTCCAAATTAAATACACATCGAAACTAAGAGCTAAATATCTCAAATCCGCTAAGTTATTTTAATAAATCTTTTAAATTATAAATTAAATTAATTTTCGACATAATAATGTCGATTTTACATAAAAGGGAGTTATCTAATTAATTATCGAAGACACAATTTTCCTAAGGAAAGAAAATTCTGTCCACGGAGACAAATTAGATGTTAACAATTCAACATCTCAAATTTATCTGAAGAAAATATCTTCAAAATATTTTAACGAGAAAAATGCAATTTACCATTGTTTACAATTAGAAACTGACACGTCACTCAAATTGACCAATCAGAGGACGAGCCTGAGTCAATCACAGATTCAATGAAAAAAGTCGTCTGCTCTGAACAATTTAGGCGCGGTCGAACCAAAAACTTGAATTCGTTACAAACGAATTTTACAAACATTATTATTATTACTGAGCGTTTTCAATAAAAATGAAATATGGCCATTCTTTAAAAAATAAATTCTCAAAATATATATATATATATATATATATATATATGGGTTTTGAACTTTGGAATGAATACGACTACTACGTCTAACCGCCACATTGATGAGTCCTCGATGACAAAACCTATCTGGGATTACTATATTTTATATATAAACTAGAAAAATCCTGTGTTAGGACAGGTAAAATTAATTCTTTGAACACAGGTATTTCGTATCGCATTTATATCCTCCTTATAAAGATTAAAATCAACATATATTGCTATTAAACCTTACGTGTAGAATCCTTATTCTCAGTTTGATAAAAATCCATTACATTATTTAATTCTAGAAGATGTATAAAGTTTAATTAAATAGTCTTAAAAATACATTGAAATTAGGGTAATCTTGCTTAATTGTTGTCTAATGATTCTGAATCAAATTTAATGCAAATTTTAAATACAGGGTGGGCCAAAATAAGGGTCCTATCTTTAAATTTGAATAACTTGAATTTGAATAACTTCCACAAAATAAAAGTTAAACTCACCAAACTTTATGTGTGTGTAGACTGACCCTTCCGAGATTTTTTGAAATAAACAAAACAAATTTTAGCCGAAAAACACTTCTTAAAACTTACAAAAACTAAAGTATTGTTTTTTACACTTTTTTGAGTTTTTTAAGCAAAAATAATGTTTTCTAAATGAGGGTACGTTCCTTAGGGCTAATACGGCTCATGCTTGCTTCGGAAGGGGTCCTTTACTTATTCTAAAAAAAAAAATTAAAAAAAATCAATAAATAAAAAAGTTATGAATTTTTAAAAATAGGACCCTTATTTTTGCCCACCCTGTATTTGAATTTTTAAATGGGATGTTGTGCCTATATTATGCCCTCTAAAACCCTTTTAAATGCTCCAAAGAAACTGAAATTTGGGGAATATTTATTAATTGATGTCTAATATCTACTCTCTTCTCTTCTCAGATAGTTCTAATTAACACCTCCATATTTGTGAAAAATGATTCATTTAGCTAAAAAATTGATTGAGTAATTAACACAATAAATCGTCATTTATAGCAACTGCTGATGATGTGAATATTGATAAATATGCGAAAAAATATTATACTATGGGTTTACAAATAAGATCAAAATTTATAAGAGCTAATTTTCGCATGGACTGTAATCTCCTATAATTATTGTGTAACAAAAAGAGTCGTCAAACGAAATGAAAAGAAAGCCTTTTTATAACCAACAACGATATGTATTTATTTAAGTGACCTGCACCGTTGGGTGTAGGTTGGCGAAAGTTAAGACAATGTCACAGTGAAGGAAGTAAGAAAGTTCGACTTCCGCTTTTCTTTGAGCTGTATGTCTTCCAGTCGAGAATATCCTTGCTCAGCTCTCCTGTGGATAGAGTCAGGAGAGAGGACGTCTTTCTCCATGGGGCGTCTGTCTAAATCCCAAGGGGGTTGGAAGTAGTTCTTCAAAGGTTCGGTAGAAATTAATATGCCCTGGAGTCTGATTGGTCCCTGTGTGACCAAATCACCTCACAGGGACTGCTCTCCACCAAAGAAAATAAATGTCAGTGTTTATGACTGCTACAAATGTGCTCATAATTTGGTGTAATATAACTATGATTTAGATTTAATTAAAATAGGCAGTAGATTAAAATTAAATGGGATGAGGGATATTGCTTCCTCTGCGACATCTTTCATGAACAAATGATTAATATGACTACATTTGGAAATTTGTAGGAGGTCACCATCACCATTACCATCAGGGTTTTTGATCACTCCTGGAGGAGGAACCCCTCCATGGTTTCCATCCACGTTATTGATGACTGTCATTCAGGGGTTCTTGCCATAATCGCCATGCTAGACACTGCGGGTTGGTGACACTATTTGCCTATAGCTAGCTGTCCACATACAGCGCCTGGTATTCCCAAATAGTCACCCATCTAGTACTGGCCAGGCTTAACGGTGCTTAACTTCGGTGATCTAGCAAGAACTGGTGTGTGTCAACGTGATTATGCTCTATTGTAGGAGATCATTCCTATGAGATTTGAAGTTTATTAGTCAAGTAGTTGACAGACAGACAGACATTTGCGTTTTTTTTATTTATATAGAAGATCACTTTGTATTATTTGGGCAATGGATAATAATCAGTTTTAAGTGACAGTTTTGAAATTTCAATCCTCAGTATGGGTGAGACTAAGAATACAATTGAGGATTACTTAAGCCTTTTACCAGGTCATGGCTGCTAGAACGAGAACAAACTACCCCCAATGATAAATTAAACTTTTCTGTTTGTAAATTCCGTACAGATTCCCGAGTCCAAGATAATGATTCCCGAGTTCGACAAGATGCACCTGAAAAAGGTCAGAAGTTACTGATAGTTGTTTGCAAATTCAAAGATTGATCAACTCAAAAACATCAAACCTTTGTTTTATGCGGATTTGATATTCCAGACTGAAGAGTAAATTCAATAAAAAGACACATGTTTTACCGTAACACATGAACGAGCCGATCGTTTTATTTACATTAGAGAGACTAGAAAAAGGTAGCCCCCCCCCCCTCTACGCCTCCCTACAAAAGATTAATAACAGAAAAGGGACTAGGGACAGATAACCCCAATTCCTATACAATGAGGAACAAGGGAGATAATCTGATCCCTATGAAAAAGATTTTAGCAGTCTGACTAAATTGATAATTTCAACAGTTACATCGTCCGAAACGTTGTGAAAATACATCCAAGATGAGAACAGTAATCCAAATAATAATCCAAATAATCCAAATTAACAATTTTCATCTAAAAAATTCCGAAAGATCACTTCACTGTTATGCATGAGGCAGTGTCCAAATAAGGGGAAGTAATTTATATTAGAATTCAGTATTTCTTCATGAAGACATGTTTATTGATTATTATTGTCGATAATATGATAAATTTTCTTTTAAATAAATAAGCAAAGAAAAATAAACTTTTTTAATATAAAATATGAAAATAAATTTTGACCAGAAATCTGCTTTTTCTTTGCGTTAGTCCTGAGCTATGGCGGGGTCCGCAATAATAAATCTTTGTCTCCACTTGGTACCTTTGCAAACTTGGTCCATGTAAAGGCTGGTTTGACGGGGATCATTGTGTAGGGTGTCTGCCCATCTCATCCTCGGCCTTACTTTCGGTTGCTTTCCAGCGATTTCAAATTTAAATGCGCGTTTCATGATAGTGTCAGCGTTGGCCCTCAGAATATGTTCAAACCATTTAAGCTGCTATTCCCTCATCTTGCCCTTGATCGGCATGATGATGTAGCGCCTTTGGATGTCGTCAATACATGAATTAACATGCTATTGGCAATATAATAACGTACTTCAAATTCAGCAAAAGAAATAATTAATATTTTTAGATGAAGAATATGATAAGAGTTGTCTACCTTACAACTAAAATTCTTTATCTGTATAAGCTAAAAAATATGTGCAAAAACAAAAAATGAGAATAACTTCATCCCGGGCAAAACCGGGTAGGTACAGAGTTACTGACTAAAATAAATTACCTCCCTTTAAAATATCACTCAATAAGTCACGGGCCTAATGAATAAAACAACAACTTTTAGGCAAAATTCGACTTTATTCATCAACATAGTCTCCTTCTAGGGTGATACACTGATTCCAACGCTTCTCTGACAATTTAATGCAATTTTTATAAAATAATTTGTCTTTCGCCTCAAAATACGCCACAGTTCCATATCCCTTCTTCATTTGAGCCAAAACTCTTTCTCTCGAGCATGCTTTTGAAATCTGCAAACAGTCAGTAGTCGCCAGATCTGGAGAATAGGGTGGATACGGAAGCAATTTGAAGTGCAATTCGTTTAGTTTTGCTATTGTTGCAATCGACTCGTGACACGGTTCACTGTTTTGTTGAAAGAGCACTTTTTTCTTATTCATTCATGGCCGTTTGTTAATTTCTTTCTTTCTTCAAATGCACCAATAGTGTAATAGTCTAACTGAATCTAATGTTCCGATTAGAGACGATGATCACCTAATAAGAGTTTTACTTTTACTTTCGTTGACTTTAATATCTGCATAAAATATCCAACAACAATGAATATGATTAAAATCTTACACAGAGTGAATACAGAAAAATGATGAATAGCATCTATTTTATTTATTTCTGTCCCCTGCCAATAACACCATATTACTTTTTAATTGTTATTTTGACTTGTTTATTTCTGTAAGTTTATAGTTTTTATCTTCCTTAAGGTACACCCAACATTTCGCTGGGAATAAACGTATTTGAAGTTTTAAGGTATGACCCCCATAGCTTCCTTGGGGGTGAGGGGCACGTAGAGATTTAGGAATACTTCTATTATCTTCCTCGAAAATTTTAAACATAATTTAAATTTAATCAAAATAGGATATATAAAGTTTGAACAGGAGTTCTGCCCTATAACCTCCTTGGGTGAGAATGGGGGCACTTAGACATTCAGGATCACTTCTATTTCTTTCCTCAGAAAATTTTATATATATGATTTCATCAGAATGAGACATATTTGAAGTTTTAAGGGGGAGGGGGGGTTCTGCCCCATAGCCCCCTTAGGTGGTACTTAGTGAGACTCGGGACGGCTTCCATTGTTTTCCCTGGAAAATTTTTCATATGAATACACTTTATGTATAGATTCTCTAACTTTTCTTTCTATAGAAACACAGACATTGCCATTTATATATATATATATATATATATATATATATATATATACATATAGATTAATTATAACTATACTGTGGTTAGGCAATGTGAATGTCTTAATATAAAAGTTTGTTCAAGTTAAAAAATTCTATTTACAATTTATTTTTATTATCATTAATTTTTTGAATTTGTTATGTGGGTTATGAAACTGATATTAGGCGTGCAGACCTTGGCTCGTGAAGGAAGGTGACTTAGCCAACCTTGCAATGTGACTCGCGCTCTGTCACCATTTAGTTTGTTAATTGAAATTTCGTTTTTAAACTGTTAAACTGTTAAATGTAAAGAATGTTTCAAGCAGGAATAACGGAATACAAGTAACAGAGGAATGCATCATCATCATCATCATCATCATCATCATCATCATCATCATCATCATCATCATCATCATCATCATCATCATCATCATCATCATCATCATCATCATCATCATCATCATCATCATCATCATCATCATCATCATCATCATCATCATCATCATCATCATCATCATCATCATCATCATCGGTTTAACATCAATTTGACATGCTGCCATGTGTTTGATGGCTTTTAGAAATTCACTCCCAAACTAACCTATCTCTGGCCAAGTCTTTATTTCTTTCCTGTTACTAGTTCTGCACACATCTCCCTATACTATCCAGATTAAATTTTCCTCAGATCTCTGAACCCCAAACTTCAGTCGAGCAAGCTTTATTTTAACAGTTTTCACTATAGCAGCATGTTTTCGATTACTTTAAACGGAAGTAGTTTTTTCTTTCTTTTTTTAAAAACTTTTGCTCACTCTAAACAAGGCATATTGCCACTTAAGTGTAAGGGACTACTGTGATGGGGGCCAGATTTATAGGGGGCGACTTGGATGATGAGTTGGGTAGCAAGATGTTTGTTCACATTACATTTAAATTTCTGCATGTTTGTATGGTAAGGGGAAACAGAGAGCAGGGAAGGAATTCTAAAAGCAAGCGACTGAAGAAAATAAGCTATTAGAGTAGAACATTTTCCGGCATCTGGGGACCTCTATTGAGAAGGGGTGTAATTTTGCTGCTAATCGGGTGGTCGCAGGTATTTACGTCAAAGAGGTATAAGTGCAGTCAGTTCAGCAGAGCACATTCCATGAAAGTACTTGTAAAACAAGCACAGGAATGCATCACTGCAGCGATGCGGCAGGGGTTTGATCTCTCACACTTATTACAGGGTCCAAAATAGTCTCAGAGTTCTGAGACATTCCTAAGACAGGTATCCCATCTAGTTTCTTAATTAAAAAGAAAACAAAAACAAAGAAAGAAACAAACAAACTAATAAACAGTTTGATTGCAAACCAACTTGAACATTTGGTAAATGGGAAAAGTAGTTTTAGCTAGTATTTATTATTTTAGTAACTCATCAAGCGTTTATGTTGCTGAATTGTGACCACATAAGTAAAAGTAAAAACCTAAAGTGGTCGACCGTAGTCGAGGACGACCCGAAGGCTCCCTTTTCATCGGCTATTACACTATGTAAATGTAAGAAAGGACGACACTCCTTTCTCATGATTACTTCACTTATCCTCACCTTATAATGCTGAGTGTTTAAGCAAGGGGGCATCAAGTACCATTTTTTGAGTCTTTGATATGAATGACTCGACTGAGGATTGAACCAAGGTCTACTGACCCAATGGCTAACACTCTAAGCATTATGCTAAATGGGCTGGTAATCACATACACACCTTTATCAGGCTATCGATTTGTATCTGATATGTAGCATATTGCAGTAGAAGTTTATAAAAAATCTTTATTCAAAAGTACTGAAATTCTACAAATAATTATTGAATTTTTTTTCTTAAAAAAAAATGCAGACTCTCTTTTCCTTGGCTACTATGTCGAGATGTAGGGGAGGGCGCTACTCTTTTTCCTAGACTGTTCCATTTACCCTTGATCCTCACCCTATAATGCCGAGGGTTTAGCAAGAAGGCATCAAGTACCATGAATCCTGATCTACTGGCCCATTAGCTAACGCTCTAATTATTATCCAAACCTATTCTTAAGCACAAGAGAAAGTGATTTGCATATTTTAAAAGTATATCGAATATGTAACACCATTCATAGGAATGAAAGGGTCCATCATTAATAGTTCACATTCTATTATCGACTCTATTATAGCAGATCTGGTCAACTGCGATATGGGGAAAATCAACGTCGAAAAGATTAAAGCAATGGATGATAAGTTTAATTCCATTAATTTAATTTCTTCTATTTTTTTTACTTTCAGACGAATAAATAATTTTTGTGAGTACTAAAATGATACTTTACAATCATGTAAAGTTTTCCTCTAAAATATTATACCATAGGAAAAACGGATTTACGTCCCTTGAAAACGGCAGAGTTATTGCCCTTGACTTATAGTTATCATCTCAGTAATTTCAAATCATCAGAACTGTTTGTTTAACTACGGCAATTTAAATTTACTTGCTTCCCAACGACAGTTGTATGTGGCACAAGGTCGATTTTAAAGTGAGTTGTGGCCATTATTGAATGACACAAGGATGCTCATGACCCAGTAGAGTTCAGTAATGGCCACTAAAATCTTCCAAACTCTCAAATCTACTTGCAATTCAGTTAGCTAAAGTCGGGTCATTTATCGTACTGATAGTGAAATTAAAACATCAAAGTCATATTCAAAATAGAAGAACAATAGCTTTCTAATATACTGATCATGGTTTGCGATCGACGTCTTAAGGTTAACAAATTTGCATATTGCTTTTCAAAGGGACTCTCATTAATTAACTATTTATTATTATTGTTTTCTAATTTTAATTCTAATATTTTTATAAAATTCTATGTACGCATACTTTT
The DNA here is from genome assembly GCA_963556195.1 of Sepiola atlantica. Taxonomy (NCBI): domain Eukaryota; kingdom Metazoa; phylum Mollusca; class Cephalopoda; order Sepiida; family Sepiolidae; genus Sepiola; species Sepiola atlantica. The sequence continues at coordinate 79,877,952 of OY744526.1, read as the reverse complement.
TATATTGCAGATAGAAACTTAGTATTTCGGATGAAAATAATCTTTCCCGCTTTTTCTTGTCAATTTTATTCTTGGTTGCGACACAGTTTTACATTGTAAATTACTCCCCCCCCCCCGTCCTCCCAACACACGCACACATACACAGCCAAGGATACAAGTCAGTGTGTATTTTTATAAATATTTTTTTTTTACATCGTGGGCAAAGGCTTAGAGCATTTGGGGTTGAAAAGAATCTCTCTGGTTCTTCCTGGTCAATTTAATGTTGGGGGTTGTGATTCTTGGTTTCCTTGATTTTCACAAGTTCCCCCAGTTTTTTCATTTTTTTTTCATAAAGAAACTTAAAAAATACCAAAGGACAGGTTAAATTAATTCCTCGAACAGAACAGTTTTGCACCACTTTTATGTCCCCTTACGAAGAATAAAATCAAGATATAATGATACTAAACTTCATGACTAGAATCCCTATTTTGATCAAAATCCATTACATGAGTCTGATTCTAAAAAATGTTTCAAATTTAAGTCTTAAGCTTAAGGGGTCTTTAAAAGAAATTGAAATAAAATTCAGGGAATCTTGCTTAATTGGTATCTAATGACTATGGGTAAAATTTAATTCAAATCTGAAATATTAAAATGTTTAAATAGGATGTTGTTCCCATATTATGCTTTTTTGCAAATAAACTGAAATTTAGGAAATATTTATTAATTGATGTCTCAAACCTATTGTTAAAATTTCACAAAATTCGGTAGTATCTGAATTTTCATGAAGGGCTTCAACCTAATTTTTACTCCCTTTGCATTAAATTAAATACAACTAAATATAGCCTACATTACCACCCATTACGCCTTGCAACTGTTCCAAAATTCTTAATGATCGGTTCATTAGTTTAGGAGTTCATCATTTACATACACATATATACAAACATATGAACATATCTCACTTTATAAAGATAGAGATGAAGTTGGTGTCACTTTTAAGTTTATTATTACACTTTATCTTTTAGTTAATAGCAGCCATGAAGTTTTTAATATGTAAACTTAATCTGGAAGAACGAAATTTGCTGAACAATTCCGTGTGACACTCTAACTAGAATTGTAGCTACGTATCAGATAAGGCCCCCATAAGTAGCAGGCACTTAGGTCCCTCGTCCTTCCTATGAAGATAGTCAATAAGCAACTAGTTAAAGAATTGGAGCTCAATTTAGTTAAGCAAAATAACATTTTACTTTAATGATAGTTAAAATTGTTAAAAAAAAATCTTGTTTTGAAATGTTTGTGATGAGAATTGATAGTTTGTATTAATTGAATTAGACGAACTACTAAAATTATCTTGGATGTTATTTTGACAACTTTTCGGCCGATTTAATTTTCAACCTTCTTCAGGTGCATCTTTTGGAACTTGGGATCTTTATGTTGAAAAATTTACTTTTTCATTTAATCCATGTACATATATATATATATATATATATATATATATATATATATATATATTTAATTAATAAATAAATAATAATAATAATAATAAAAATAAAAATAAGAATAACAAAAAAAAAAAATAAAGATATATATATATATATATATATATATATATATATATATATATATATATATATATATATATATATAAATAAATGTTTTGAGGTACAAAATTTATAGATAACTTTAAAAAAAATATGCGGAAATCTCTCTAAGGCCCTTTCGACTATCATCTCATCAGGAGAAAATCGATAGTTTTAATTAATAATAACTTATTAAATAAGTTATTATTAAACTTATTAAATAAACTTATTAAATAAGTTATTATTAATTAAAACTATCGATTTTCTCCTGATGAGATGATAGTCGAAAGGGCCTTAGAGAGATTTCCGCGTATTTTTTTTAAAGTTATATATATATATATATATATATGTGTAAATTAATAGATATATAACTAATAATAAACTATAAATACGGCTTTTAGTAACAATAAGACACATCCTCCTGAAAACGGTTGAGAGACCGAAAGCGCTAGAGGAATGGCCCACGACACAACGGTAGATTCCATACTCCACCGGTTAACACCCGAAAAAGAAAGATAGTGAAGAGAGAGAACTCTGTGGTCTTTAATGACGCTTGCATAAAAAATGACTTGCTGCCAAACTATACATATATATATATATATATATATATATATATATATATATATATATATATATATATATATATAAAAGTTACTGTTTGTTATAAAAACAATAAGTTTAAAAATGTCAATAAATAGAGAAATAAAAATATAAATTAAGAAAATAATCAAGTAAATAAAAAATAAACATGGATAGATAATTCTCATCTCCTCATCAGGTTTTCCATTGTTAACAAATAATCATAACACTCTTCACTTCTGATGATCGGATAAAATCATGAAACTGCAGTAAAATGTTAAAGCTAAGTGCGTTTTATTATTGATATCTCTCTCTATATATATACATATAAGGGGCGCTGAATAATAGTAAAATCCCACACTCTAAAAACACCTTTACAGAAAAGAAACATTATAAAAACTGTCAATTTGACCTGGGATGACCTTATAATAGTTGAAAGGTCGTTAAACACCAACAAACAAACAAGCAATTAAACTATTCACTTCTTACAATTAATTTTTTATCATAATATTAGGTAAAATATTTTTCATTCTAATTCCAACTTCCACTTATGTTTATATTCCATGCTACAAGTGTAGATTATTGTTAAGTATACAAGGGGCATTTCTATATTCATGACAAAAGGACCACTTTTTTCATCTTAGACTCTTACAAATACGAAACAAAATCCTTTTGCATTGTGTAATTACTTAAACATTTTCTTATTATTTTTCACACAAAAAGACATCGTAAAAGGTGTCTTATTCTGAACCGTTCCCCCCAAAAAACTGTGATCTGGGATGACCTTGGTTGAAAGGTTGTTGAATACTAACAAACAAAGAAGAATAGAACATCAGTGAGCAGATCGATTCTTTACTATCAATGAAGATTACGATTTTAATAGTTGTACTTCCTATCATTTTACAAGTATCATTTCGATTGTCTTTATCGGATAGTAAATCGAAGGTATGGACAAAATGGGATGATGTCAATCTCTTCAGTTGTTGATACTAAGATGTGTCTTTTTCTTCTCTTCTAGAAATTAAGCTCAGAACTATTTTATGGCAGCGATTCATATATTAAATCACCAGAAATCGTTACCGTGTAAGAGTTTGGTCAATAAATTGCAATTCTCATTGCTATTAACATCATTCTCGCCATCATTGAATCATGAGGTTCAAGACCTATTCAATAAAAATGTCTGGTTTATCCCAGCCAGTGGTGTGCAGAGGTCTGGTGATGCCCGAGTTATGCTCAAGGTCAACTCCTTGATGGTATGCTCCAAAGACTCAAGTATAAGTCCTAGTACTGAGTAATATTATGAGAAAAAGAGATAGTTGGAATGTGATTGGATGCCCCCTCCCCAATTTCGATGCTGACGCCACTGTCCCGTTGTCCCCTTCCTTTTGACACTACTGTTCCAAGTCTTCTGGCTAAAATTAGCCTTTGGGTTGAAAACAGAGATTCTACTGTGTCTCAGGAAGCCAGACTCCCAGGCTTTACTTTCTCTTTCAGGAAGGTGGTGGTAGTTTATTACTGGACGCCCTAGGTATCCCTACTAAAGAATGCTGACGTGTCCTAGGAAGGTTATTTTTATAATCTTCCAGATTTCACACTCAGGGGAGCTTAATTTGCCTTGCATAAAACTTATGTAAATAGACCTCTTGATTCGATACCCCATGTCTTTTCTAAAGACATAATCAACGATGCAGATGCGTTAAAAACTTCATTTGGAGCAAGACGAGTATAATAACATGCTCATTGATGATCAAACTAACTGCATAATCTTGTCTTACTTGACTTATTTGCATATTCCAGACAGCTTCGCCACATGCTTGAAAACAAAATTTCGCCACGTATCATGGTCTTGAGCCAGTTTTTAGGTGTCAGAAGTGGCATGCCAGTCTCAACCCATAGCTGGTTGGCCCATCTCTTTAGTGGTCGCTCTCTTAATTTTTATTGAATGAAATCTTCTATATTATTTCTTTAGATAGCTGGAGTTTGGTAGCCAGGAAACATGCCCAAACCATGTAACTTAAGGAACATTTATATGTTCTTCCTGTTCCATATTTTTTCTTTTAGATACTAAAATGCAGAAGTTGCTATTCCCAATATTCTGCTAATGTCAGATGAGGATCATGGAACAACTGAGCCAAGAAACACAACATTTTTAGTTTTTCAACCGTTTTGTTGTCTATTGAGATATTATCTCCAGAAGATGAAAAGATTTTGCATTTGCCTGGGTTCACTTTCTTCCCCAATCTCTCACAAGAGGCTTCAATCTCAGAAGTAGAGAGCTTCAACTTATCGAAGACAGCGACAACGATTCAAGTGTCACCAACATAACAAATAACAAATAACAAATAACGTCAAAATCTATCTATATTTATAGATTCATGTCTATTATATCTGCATAATATATCTATCTATATTTATATCTATCTATCGATCTATCGATCTATCTATCTCAGTCACTGTTTTGTTTTCGATCTGAAGCCAGATTAACAGCGTCCCTCCAGCTTCTTTCCGTTGCGATCAAATCTCTCTCGATTGTTAGTTTCCAATTCATTTTAGGTCTTCCTCTTCTTTTTCTCATCAGGGGTCCATTGAAGCACTTGGTTAGCAATTCTCTCTGAGGCCGATCTTAGGGCATGTCCGAGCCAGCCTAGACATCGTTTCCAGATTATTGATAATACCAGCTGTTGGTTAGTGCGGTCTCTGACTTCTTGGTTCGTAGTTCGATCACTCCATTTAATTCCTAGAATCTTTCTAAAACATTTAGAATCAGACGCATCAGGCTGGTTTTCACATTCCAAGTTTCACTAGCAGTGTAGACAAAACGTTGCTGTTATAAAATCTTAATTTAGTTCTTAAGGTGATTTTTTTATTTTCCCAGATCTTGCAAAGCTGATTAAATGTTGCTGAGGCTTTTCCTATCTTGCACTGCAACTCGTGGTCCATATTGCCTTCCTTTTTGATGGAGCTTCCTGAGTAGGTGAAGTTGTCAACTATAGCTATTTCTTTTAAACATGCACTTGTATTTATATATGCAAACAAATGGCGGTTCACGGACTAAAAAGGATGGCTAATTTGCCTATTGATTTTTCAAAAGCTTTTTGCATTTTTAGAAATTCAGGCAAAACTTTGGTTGAAAAATCTCATAAAGCGATTAAAAAGAAAAGAAGAAATAGCACAATGTTTTGTAACTTTCTAATTTTGTTAAATTGTAAGACCATATGACGACCCCAACGTTGTGTGTGACGTTGTTTGCTTTTCCTTCATCTTCCTCTCGTTTTCGTCCTGGCCGTGTCGTCATCTTCTCTTGTCTTGGCAGTCGCCGAGGGTGCAAGCACTGGTTTACAAGTTAAGAAAAATAAGACAACACAAACTCACAAGAAAGAACATAAACTCAAATATATTGCGTATGAGTCAGTTGTACTCAGGTTGTGTGTGACACCGTCACGGACGGTCGAGACCCCCATTGTCGGTACACGAAGTTGTCAGCTCATCTCAGGCTTGCTAAGGCTCTGCCTATCCGCTCGCCTCCTCTCCGAGCTGCAAACTGTCGCAAAACTAACTAAAAACTCGTTAACTGCCATAAACTGTCAACTACTGTAAACTAACATACACCCGCCATAAAACTGAAACTTTTGCAAACAACTCTCCTCCTAAACCTCTTAACTCAATCCCATGTCCGGTCTTTTATCTTAGTCACTGCCAAGCGGAAATGACTGGGCCTCTAAACAATACAAGCTGACTAATTTCACGCTCACTTTTGTGTGCCTTAGTGGATAATTTCCTGCCATTGTCTTTTTACTTATCCTACTTTTCGATCGCCTTTGTGCGACTTGATGAAACATTTCCTTGCCTCTGGAGTGGGTCAGTCCATAGTATCACGAAAATAGGTAATATGATGATAGGATAGATGTGTAGTGTCAGTTTTAAAGGCAGACTTAGATCTGTTGACCTTAGAGGAAGATTAAATTTGGACAGTATAAGGAAATGAGTGCAGAACAGGTGACTTTGATGGTATGGCTACATTGAAAAAAATGGATGAGAGTTCTTGGGTTAGTAGATATAAAACAGTCAAGGTAGCATGTCCAGTTCACAGGAGAAGGCCAAGGAAAACATTGGACGAAGTAATAAAAATGGACTTGAGAGAAAAAGAGATAACTTTAGATGGAGACTTCTGTATGGATGTCTGCATGAGGAGTCGATAGTGAAGCAAGGGTGTTGAAATCACAGCCAAACCTCTTTTGAACCGTAATTATTTGAGTTCAATGGTAAGGAGAAGTTCAGGATAACTGGAAACAATGCCAGGAGAAGCAGAAAAAGACTGGTGTTATTTCATAGTTTTCCTTCTCCTATACCAGTTGCACAACCAAGGCTTGAGATTCTAGTTTACCCTACTATTTAATCTATAACTGGACTTACTTGACTTATTTGCCTTGCTTACTCATGAGAACTTCGCCTCATGCTTGAAAACAAAATTCTGACACTTATCACAGTATTAAGTCAGTCTTTCAGTTGTCATGCTAGTCTCAACCCTTAATTGGTCGGCTAATCTTCTTGGTAGTCGTCGTCTTCATCTTTCTTGAATGAAATATTCCTGATATGATTTCTTTACAAAGCTGGAGTTTGGTAGATGGGAAACATGTTCAAACCATGTTCATCTCTTTTTTGAATAACGTTGTTGATGGATCTGTTAATATTAAGCCTCTTTCTGATATCTGCATTTCTTAGTCTATCTCGCAAAGTTACTCCAAGAATAGTTATCCATAACTGAAGGTAGAATATGTGGATTACTACCTTTCCTGACGTTGGACAAGGGACTAGCTTCAATTAGCACCAATGTTTCCGCAGACTGAAAACAATGAAGCGAAGCTATCTAAGATGTCCTGTACTCCTGGGTGCCGATTAAGCCCACTTCTGTTGAGAGTACAAGGGTATTAATGAATGTAGAGCAGTGGACCTTACAGAACCTGAAACCAGCATGCCGTGTGAACAATCTAGGGCTGCAACCACTACACCACACCATACATCGAAGATGGATTGTGATGCAAATGTTTACTTGAACGAAATGAAAAGATCCAAGCCTCGTTTTGAAGGAAGCAAATCACGTTTTCCGACAAACCAATGTGCAGGTTAAAACACTTTCTTTTTTATTTCATTTCTAACATGCTCTTCTTGTGATGCGAGCAAATCGTGACGAGCGCTGATTAAATTGAATGGTTTCTTTCCTCCCTGGATGTTACAATTTGCCAAGAAAAGAAAGAGAGAGAGAGAGAAAAAGAGAGAAAGAGAGAGAGAGAGAAAAAGAGAGAGAGGGACAAAGAGAGAGAGAGAGAGAGGGAGAGAGAGGAAGAGAGATAGAGAGAGAGAGAAAGAGAGAGAGAGAGAGGGAGAGAGAGAGAGAGAAAAGTAAAAGTGCATTCAAATGAGGATAAATGCATCGTCAGAGGAATCGGAATAAATAGGTGAGATTTGGAAATTAAAAATGTTTCTAAGCAACAAGATTTTCAAATGTTTTTTAAGATGCGACCGAGCATCTCTATAAGAGGCTCTGTCCGTCAAATTGACACGCTTGAGTTGGATATAAGAGTTTCATCGCTAAACACGTTTTATCTTATTACTAGTTGTACCTACCCGGCGTTGCCTGTGATGCAGTGAAGTTATTTTTGTTTTTATTCTAATTTGTTTGCCTATTTTAAAACTTAAGGTACACAACTCTTATTATATTATTAAATTCAAAATGTGTTATCCCTTTGCTGATTTTTATTTTTAGGTGATTATTTAAAAATGTTTTATATTAGCAGTCGAGCTAAGTAATATTTTCAATAAATTGTAGTTAAGTATGTTATTATATTGCCAATAACACGGTACAAAAATAACAAATAAAAATTTGCTAGTCAGAAGCAAAGTTTGATTTGTCAGCTTAAATGTTATTTGGATCTGGCTTTGAAAAATCCGACAAGATAACTTTATATGTTAGATTTCTATTAGATGCGACCACGCATCTCTATAAGAAGCTGTGTCAGTCGATCGATCCATCCATCGGTCGGTCACGTTTAAAGTATCATTTTCGTTAACTATTTAAAAAGAAAAATATGCCGAAGGTCCCGTATCAGAGATTGACCTGACAAGACAAATAGGTTTTACCAAATCGTTATTATTTCAAGAATAAAGAATAGATAAACTTTTTTTTTAATAAAAATTGAGAGATTACGCTTTCGGATATCATTTATGGACCGGAGCTGATTAGCTCTAAGCTGATAACAGATTAAGGTGGGTTGCAGACGTATCATATAAAATATATAATTTATTTAAGAAATTCTGAACATTTCATTAAAACCCGTGTGGTGACGTTCAGAGAACGAGATGTCTACCCTGTGACGTTTAAATAAAACGTGTGTAAAGCAGTTCATGCACATGTGGATCCACACGGAAAATCCGGTAAAAATGAATATAAAATATTTATAGTTTTAAATACTAAGTTTTTGTTTTTGGGAGCTGGTTTGAATTTACCGAAGCTATAAAAAGCTACAGAAATCCAGAAATTAATCAGTATTAATTTGAGAGCTGAACATCAAACACTTCAAGCTCACTTACTTCACTCCCTCTGTTGGTGCTTTACAAAAGAACTCTCTCTCGTCACTACACTTCCGACTTCCTCGCCTATGACACCTACTTTTCAATCTCTACACCTATTTACAACCAAATTTCGAAGTGCATTTAAGAGTATCAGTTACTGTCTCCCCTTTGAATCACTCCAAGAGTAACACATTGGAGTGACTCTATCTTTCTATCTCTTTCCCCACAAACTCCTAAGTGAGTGGACACTCCTTTCGATATTTTCCTCTTGTTATTATTCTTTTCAAAATGTAACACACAAGTCCGAGTGAGATGTATATTTTACTCATCTTCCTTAAATGGATCGTGCTGAATTAGACACCCATTTCTTGTATCCATTCTCTGCTCAAATGCATACATTTTCTCTTGCACTTCTCAACAAGGCACAAACTTCCTCCTTCTGTTATTTTATACACATGTACAACATCCTTACACTAAATAAATATTATTTCATTAATGTTAAACGTGCTTCATCGTTTCATTTCACCATACATTCTGATTTTCTTTAGGCTTCTGAAGATTATTTCCTTTTCATTGTTTCTCTCCACCAACCTCTAATATTCGCATTTCTCAAGAGGGAAGGATAGCTGTCTTTTTTCTCCACGCATTGTGGGCAGATAAAAGTTCATCCGGTAACATCACAATAGTGACTCCTCCCCAGTGGAGTGCACAAGTCTGGTGAACCCGGGGCCAACTCCTTGATTGTATGCCCCTAAGACTCAAGTACAAGTCCTAGTCATGAGAAATATTATGAGAAAGTAAGATAGTTTGAATAAGATTGGATGGCCGCCCCCAATTTGGAAGCTCAGGGCCACTCTCATGTCGCCTCTTTTCCTTTGTATGCCACTGCTCCTTTTGCGTGATTTGGATATGCAATCTTCTGCAACTATTGGTTACCCAATGCTATTGCAAAACCCACAATACCGTTTTGCGACATGATTTATTAAAGGAAAACACATGTGGAGATTATTTAGAGAGCACTAAAGAAGTTTTCTTCTAATGCACGAACTAGACGGATAAACGCCCATTTTGTGTTCGCAGACCGAAAAATCCTATGATATTTTGCAACTATAAACAAACCAACGTGTTAATTAATTTTTCAAGAGTTATCTCATAGTCATCATCATCATCATCATGTATTTATCGAATTTAATAAATTGATTCAAACATTTATTGATTAAATCTTATAAACTTTGATTACAGTAAATTGAATAGAAGATATTGCTGTTGTGCAAGAGAACACCTTTCAGCGATTGCTTGCTGCTGTCATTGGACAGTCTCCAATGCTTGGGTTCATACTGTGGTCTTTCAAGCTCGTGCAGAACTGCACTATATCTGTACGGTAAAGAAGTCCTTCTCTAAAATCAGGTAAAACAATTTAGACAATCATTTTGTTGTTGACAATGTTATTAATCAATATTTCTCATGTAATTAAAGTTTTTCTTCACTCAAATCCACTTCTGCTATTTTCTTTACAGCTTTATTAACCAGTGTTATTTAGGGTTATAACAATATCATTGTTATTTACGGTTATAACAATATCATTGTTATTTATGGTTATAACAATATCATTGCTATTTACGGTTATAACAATATCATTGTTATTTATGGTTATAACAATATCGTTGCTATTTATGGTTATAACAATATCATTGCTATTTATGGTTATAACAATATCATTGTTATTTATGGTTATAACAATATCGTTGTTATTTATGGTTATAACAATATCATTGTTATTTATGGTTATAACAATATCATTGTTATTTACGGTTATAACAATATCATTGTTATTTATGGTTATAACAATATCATTGTTATTTACGGTTATAACAATATCATTGTTATTTATGGTTATAACAATATCATTGTTATTTACGGTTATAACAATATCATTGTTATTTATGGTTATAACAATATCATTGTTATTTACGGTTATAACAATATCATTGTTATTTATGGTTATAACAATATCATTGTTATTTACGGTTATAACAATATCATTGTTATTTATGGTTATAACAATATCATTGTTATTTACGGTTATAACAATATCATTGTTATTTATGGTTATAACAATATCATTGTTATTTACGGTTATAACAATATCATTGTTATTTATGGTTATAACAATATCATTGTTATTTACGGTTATAACAATATCATTGTTATTTATGGTTATAACAATATCATTGTTATTTACGGTTATAACAATATCATTGTTATTTATGGTTATAACAATATCATTGTTATTTATGGTTATAACAATATCATTGCTATTTATGGTTATAACAATATCATTGTTATTTACAGTAATAACAATATCATTGTTATTTATGGTCATAACAATATCATTGTTATTTATGGTTATAACAATATCATTGTTATTTACGGTTATAACAATATCATTGTAGCGTTACTGGGGATTTATTCAATCCTCACAGTGTGTCCTTCTAGATCACCACGATGCATCCACTTCATACAGAGAATCATCTGGTCGAATTTCTGTAGTTCTATCTTCTCTTCTCTCTGTCGCTGTCTTCTTCTTCTCAATAACAGCTTTACTAATAAAGAAACATCGACAAATGACATTGGATTTAAAAAATCTCTTTGGGGTTTTATTCTTTCTTCATAGCATGCATGTATATGCATAAAACATGGGTGAAACAGCAACTATCCAAACAATGCTCTCACTCTCTCTCTCTCTATCTCTCTCTCTATCTCTCTGCTGGTTAAGTCAAAAGAGAAAGATCTCCCCTGCTAATTCGCCACATAATACTGGTGGCTTCTTTCCTTTGTGACATAACTGCCGGGACACGCAACCTTACCCGAATTCTAATTCAAAAATTCCACTCTACCTAATTTTTAATCTTATGTAGAAATTTAACATACTAAGCCTATCTTTACACACCAGCATCTAATTATTATTACATATTATGTGACAAAGCAGACACACCAAACTAAAGTTATATTCATGTGATTTTCTATGTTTATTGTTAAGATTTAAGGCCTTACCTGTAAGGTATTTGTTAGGATTGCAATTTCTAAAGATAAGAATTAATATTTCTGCATAAAAAATGACAGTTCTTGTAAATTCTACAATGCCCCCCCCCCCTCGTATAACAATCATAGATAATGAAAGTATTATTTACTCCTCTCCAGGAGTTAGGCACAAGGCCAGTTTTATCCTACTCCCACAAGTAAGATGTGACCCAAGGTCGGGTCGGAAAGTGGGGTTTGAAAGGCCAGCGCTCGAGAGGTGAGCACTCATAGATAATGAAAGTTTTATTTACTCCTCCCCAGGAGTTAGGCACAAGGCCAGTTTTATCTTACTCCCACAAGTAAGATGTGACCCAAGATCGGGTCGAGAAAGTGGGGTTTGAAAGGCCAGCGCTCGAGAGGTGAGCACTCTGGCCATTTAAAAATTGCCTGGGCAGCCCCGTCGGCATTCCCCGGTAGGGGCGCCTCAGACAGTAAGCAATAAACTTACTCCTCCCCAAAGAGGGGAGGCAAAGCCTGGGAGGGTGGACCTCCTAGAACTGCACAGGACAGGCGTGCAGTATCTATCGGAACAGATACTACACTTTGATCTTAGCCAAAAGGCCAAGAATTGAAAGTATTATTTACTCCTCTCCAGGAGTTAGGCACAAGGCCAGTTTTATTCTACTCCCACAAGTAAGATGTGATCCAAGGTCGGGTCGGAAAGTGGGGGTTGAAAAGCCAGCGCCCGAGAGGTGAGCACTCTGACCATCAAAAATTGCCTGGGCAGCCCCGTCGGCATTCCCCGGTAGGGGCGCCTCAAGCAGTAAGCAATTAACTTACTCCTCCCCAAAGAGGGGAGGCGAAGCCTGGGAGGGTGGACCTCCTAGAACTGCACAGGACAGACCCATAGATCGGCGTAAATCAAGTCCCGAAGGACAAGACAATACAAGTCTATGGGGTACCTAGCAAAAGTGCCAGGTAAAGTCTGATTTGATCATAACGAGTTATGACTTTATTCACTAAACTAGCTGTACCGACTTGGCGTCGCCGGGAGTATTTTTACTTTAATTTTTGTTTCGTTTATATTTAATTATGACATATATTTATCGGATTATATTTTTGTTTTAAATAAAATTTTAAAAGTTAAATTTAATTATTATGGTATAGTTTGGTCATTAAATTATTCATTACACCGAATTGTGATAAAACCATGACTAATTGCCATTAAAGCAACATTGTTGTAATGATTTTTTATAAAATTATTGGTTGTAAATCTCTTCCAAAACTTTCAATCTTTTAATATGTTAGGATTTGGGAAGACTTTTACAGCTAAAAACTTGTTTCTATTCAATAGTTTAAATGCTTCAAAAATCCTGTTCAAAGAATCACAAATAATTCATTCTTTTTTCAGCTATTAACAAAGGATCAAAATTTCTGACTTTTTTCACAAAGAAATAAAAATTCATTGTTTAATTTGGTAAATAAATTATTTTCCTAAATAGGATTTTTATAATGTTTGATTTAGTACTTTATTGCATTTTTATTTTTTATATTTTAAGTGTCTTTACTCTAATTCACCTCAAACGAGGCATATTGACACTGAGACGTAAGGGGCTACTGTGGATCGGGGGGGCCAGAAATTAAAGGGGCCACCCTAAGTGAGGAGTTGTGCAGCAAGATGTTTGTTTACATTGCGTGTAAATTTCTGAATGTCGGTACAGTCATAGAAACAGGGAGCAGGGAGGGAGTTCCAAAGGCTGGCAGCTCGAGGTAAACAACTGTTAGAGTAAAAAGCTCTCCGGCCTCTGCGGATCTTCACAGTGAATTAGTGGGATTTAACTGATGTCGGGTTGTCCGGTGTATTTACGTCGAGGGGGCACGAGAGCAGCAAGTTCGTCGGAGCACATTCCATTGTAGTACTTTAAAACAGGCACAGGGATACAACATTGTGCCGATGGGACAGGGGCTGGAGCTTGGTGTATAGTGAGAGACCTATTAGATTATTTGAATACATAATCGATTTATAGTAAATAAGAATAATAATATGTAAGTCAAATAAAGTCCAGACACACGCGCACACACATACACAAACACACGGGAAGTAGTCACACAATTTTATTAATATAGTGATAGAGTATATGAATTTTTCTCTCTGATTGTATCTAGGTGAAACCCAATTAAGGATGAATATTATAAAGATGAAGGAAAACATTCGGGACAATATTATTTGACCAGCAAAGCAGAAATGATCTAAAAATAGAGGAATATGATGGTAAATTGCCCCGAGTTGATTTGAAATATCAAAGAAAAATTAAAATTTTTGGAAGACGCTGAGATGGAAAGAAGAGAAATAAATGGGTTTTTGTTAATGGTCGACTTGAATGGGGTTGAAAGGTCATTGAACATCGCGCCAACTCGTTTATGATCGAATCCGAATGGCATACTGATCAATGATCAGATCGATAAAGAAATGGACCATTTTCTTGTCGTGTTTGATGAAAATATAAAGAGGAATAAACTTTTCGGGCAACACATGAACCTCTGATCAATTCAACTCTGAAATTGAAAACATAAAGGGAAGGAAAAGAGAAACACTCACGATTTGTATTTAAGACAGGAGTGTGAATCATGCAGCCCGTGGGCCGTATGCTGCGCTTTGCAAGCAGCACACTTGCATAAAAAATACTGCAATTTTGTCCCTATTTACTTGCCTCCCCACGAGAACAGAGTTAGACACAATGTGGTTTTTAATGTGAGGAAAATCCAGCTTCTCAAAAAGGGACACAGTTGATCATGACAAAAATAACAGTTGCCTTAGTCTAGAAGGATTTCTCTTTCATTGATCGAGGACAGAACAGATAAAGTGTAATCTCAGAACAGATACTACATTTTGCTCCCAGCCAAAATGCCAAAATGCCAAAATTGCAGTTTTTATAATGTAAACCGTATAAAGGTGCATCGTTCATTGAAAAAACTGCTTTTCTTTATTCAGAACTTTTTTTGTTTACATTGAAAAACGAAATATCACAGAAAAGAAGTACAAATGTATCTGTTGAGTACATGCAGCCGAGATTTCATGCTTTTCCAACCATTTTTAATGTGCTATCAAAAAGAATGATGAAAAAAAATGAGTAGACTAATGACATGGCACACCGAGGAACAGTTTACATTGATTTGACTCTACGAACGCCTCTCCATCGCCATCCGATTTCGACTGATGTAACTTCCGATCTTCTTCAAGTGAATTTTGTTGAACTCGGGAATCTTTCTGTCGAACTCAGAACTCTGCACAGAATTTCGAACTGAACCTTTTATTTAATTTAAGGGGGTAGCATGCTCTCCTTCCGTCAGCCATGACCGGGTGGAAGTCTTCAGTAATTCACAATTTCTAGTATCGCCCACACTGAGGATTGAACCTTCAACCTTCAGAAGACTGCACCTAGAACTGAATATTACTTAGTACTTTATCCGTTACGCCACAGGTACATCCAAGATGAGAACAGTAGTCTGAATAATCCAAATTATACAAGTTATCAATCCTCATCTCAAAAGTTCAGAAACATAAAATTACGGATGTTAAAAATGTATGCTTTTTGAATTTGTCAGCTGAAAAAGATTATTTAGAATAGTAGAGCAACAAAGTAAATGTTTGCATGGTAAAAGTCCATGCAAACATTTACTAAATTTTAATTTTAATTTAAATTTAAATTAAAAATTAGAATTAAATTTAAAATTTAAATTTAGATTTAAAATTAAAAATTAAAATTAAAATTAGAATTAGAATTAAATTTAAATTTAAATTTAAATTTAAATTTAAATATAAAATTAAAATTAAATTTTAAATCAAAATTTAGATTTAAAATTTAAAATTAACATTAAATTTAAATTTAAAATTAAAATTTAGATTTGAAATTAAAAATTAAAATAATAAATTTAAATTTAAAATTTAAATTTAAATTTTAAATTAAAATTAAAATTAAAATTAAAATTAAATTAAAATTTAAATTTAAATTTATATTAAATTTAAACTTAAAATTAAAATTAAAATTAAATTTAAAATTAAAATTTAGGTTTAAAATTTAAAATTAAAATAAAAATTAAATTTAAATTTAAATTTAAATTTAAAATTAAAATTAAATTTAAAATTAAAATTTAGATTTAAAATTAAAAATTAAATTTAAATTTAAATTTAAATTTAAATTTAATTTAAATTTAAAATTAAAATTAAATTTAGATTTAGATTTAAATTTAAATTTAGATTTAAAATTCATATTTTGTCAAATGTTGAATTATGTATTTATTAGAACACATTTTTTTCTTCGCCTATAAAAAGATAATTTAAAAAGTAACCAAAATATTCTGCAATTGAGCAACATCAATTAGTGGTCATGACAACACATATTGAGCCACATGGCAATCAGGGGACATGAGTTTGACATGTCTGGTTTACGAAATAAGGAAATAAGATTATTATTTTATTTTTTTAAGCAGAAACACAAATGATTCATTAAATGTTTTTGTCCACAAAAAACACGGCCTATTGCCATTGGAGCGTAAAGGGCTACTCTGATAGAAGCCAGATTTATAGGAGGTGCAACCTCGGTGGAGAATAGTTGGGCAGCAAGATGTTTGCTTACATTACATTTAAATTTCTGCATGTTGATACGGTCGGGGAAACAGGGAGCAGGGAGGGAGTTCCAAAGGCAAGCGGTTTGGGGAAAATAGAAGCTATCAGAGTAAAAGATCTTTCGGCATCTAGGGATCATCTCTACAATGAAGGATTTTGCTGCTCGTCGGGTGGTCGGGTGGAGGTACAAGTGTAGTAGTTTATAACAGAACCTTCTGTAGAAGTACTTGTAAAACAAGCACAGGGATGCAACACTGTGGCGATATGACAGGGACTGGAGCTTGGCAGATAGTGAGGGACCTATTAGGTTAGAAATTCTTTTATGCACCCTGTCCAAGAGGAAAGCTAGTGGTTGGTGCATCAGCCCAGATGTGACAATAATACTAGATGCATGGGCGAATGGTTTATCTGTTTTATAATAATTCAGCCTTTTGGGGTTTATTTAATACCGAATAACATTACATCTCGTATATGATTCAGTGCATGGACGGCGGCACCGGGGGGGGGGGGTAGGGGGGGGGGCTCAAGCCCCCTCACTTTTTTACTTGGGCCCCTGGGTCCCCCACTTTATGGTCATCAATAATTAATTTGACATACATGTGTTTAACCGCCCCCCCACACTTTTTAGGAGAGCCCCACTTTTATAACTGTACCGCCGGCCCTGCAGTGTATATGATTAACTGAACACGTTTCTATATTACCCATATATTGGCATTGTTCAGTCTTGGAAGACGATGGAGTTGTGCTTTGAGAGTAAATCCTGAGTAACTAAGTATAAAGGGAAAGCTATTACCCATGCAGCACTCCCTATTTACACATCGTTAGAATGGTCCATTTGAAAGGAAAGCAGACTTTTTTTCATGATTAACTCCAGAACCTTTCGTATGAATGGGTATGGCTGCAATGCAAGTGAGGTTATCAGACTTTTTCTTCTCTTACATGAGCTGTCTTCTCAGACTAATGATCCCCATCTCCCTGAAAACACTGTTTTGCAGACGCCAGGTAACCCGTGTTCACCCATTCAATTAGAAGTAGCAGTTAAGCCAGATAAGCAATCTAGGAGTTGCACTTAATTGTCAGGCACCATGGGGACATTTTATAAACAATAAGAGCTATGACTAACTTGAAGCCTTTAAGAATATATTAAAATTCCAATGCCCACCTTTTCAATTTTTCAATTTGCATATATATTCAAGATAGCAGTAAAATAGAACAATACTCCGGGGAGAACCTCTTAACCAATTTGGTTATGAATAATTTCAAAGTAACTCCATTTGATAATAAAAAAATAGTGATTAAACCGATCAGAGATAGATTTGAAAATAATTCAATTTTGTCTTTCAATTTCAACTGTAATACATTTTTTGGGGTAATCGATTCGTGTCATCTATTTAAGAAGCAAACTCATTTGACAATTCAAACACAACAACAACAAAATGTCTAAGAACATTCTTAGAATAAATTGAGTTTAAGAAAAACAAAAACATTGGATCTTCCTCGCGTTTCAAATTTCTCATTAACATTCCAGAAGATAATGACATTTTTCTAACAATTACGCTCTATTATTCGATTGAATGCGACATTGCCAGCCATTATCCCTCCTCTATGTATTAACATAACAATGTTGTATCGCTCTCTGTGGGGGCTTTTATCTGCCTCTCGTGCAGCCTCTGATGACAATGGTCTATGGATACTTGTCTCTCGGGTCGACTGGTGTATTCGTGAGGCAGAAGACACACGAGGATTTTCACTTCAAGTTCTGGGATTCATTTTGTCTATGCATAGCTACGAAGTTCTATATTTCTTAAAACAATTGCGTTCTCGACCTTGTGTCATACTTTGATGCTGATTGTTCTCCTTCTACATGCTTCCGCATGCTTCTTCCAAGCTTGCTGTCTAGAAATCGAAGCTCCCTTTTCTACTTTCAAAAGGATAAACTCGAAACGAAACTGATGGAAGATCGAGAGGAGATTTATTTAACTTGATCTTTGTTCCAAATCACTGACCAGTGTGTGGGAGGGGAAGACACAGAGAGAGAAAGAGAGAAAGAGAAAGAGAGAGAGAGAGAGAGAAAGAGAGAGAGAGAGAAAGAGAGAGATAGAGAAAGAGAGAGAAAGAGAGAGATAGAGAAAGAGAGAGAGATAGAGAGAGAGAGAAATAGAGAGAGAGAGAGAGAAAGAGAGAAATAGAGAGAGAGAGAGAGAGAGTTGATTTACCCATCCACGCATCCAAATGCGCCGCATGTTTTCACAGACTGCCTTCTCTATCACCCTCTTTCTTTGAGCTATTTTATGTCATATCCGTTTTTAGTACACCCCCTCTGACTAAGTAACTTTCCACTCGATACATTAGGGTTACCTCGGTTACCCTCTCAGCAGTTTCCATTTCCTGTTAATTCATACACTTGTTTATCTACTGGTCCAATATTTTCCCAAAAACGCTCCATATTTCCTGAAAATCTAAAGATAGTAGAGGTAAATTTTGGTTAAACCACACTCTTCGAGATTTAATCCCCACTAATCTATCACAATACAACTTCAAATTTTTATGATGTCACATGATTAAACTTACCAATTAGATCAAATTCTCGTACATGCTTATTAACCCGAATCACACCGTATCTAACTCCCAAAGCACATTACTCCAAGTAATATACTACACTAACATGATCATAAATATGTGGTTACTTTATATATATATATATATATAAGCAAGAGATTCATATATACCTCCATATGGTTTGCTAAATGCCTAATCACAAAGTTCCACATCGCAAGAAAAAAAGAAATAAAATTTAGAAAACGAAGATAAAAGAAAAGAAAAGAAAAAAAAACGATATAAATCGATCGTTTCAATGTGCAAAATAGAAATTGGTCAATTTAAAAAAGGAAGATAAAAATCATTAAAACACTTTGGAAAAATGTCAACATCCGTTTTTTAAAATGTTCTATTTATTTAGATTTTCGATTAAAGTGTCACATTTTTATTTGGCGTTTTTTATAATATATATATATATATATATATATTATTATTATTATCATTATTATTATTATTATTATTACTTCTATAAATGGAACAGGATAGTATTCTGTTTGTTTTCTCATAGAAAACTATGTTTGTGTTATTCGATAATTTTCTTTAATTTTCCCGGCAGTGAGCCAACGGCTTCAGACGATCATTATCTGATCTTTGGTGGAAACGAGGCAAGAGCCTCGATTTCAATCGACTCAATAAATAAATAAGACAATGGAAAACCGTCTCACATTCTTGTAAGGCACGCCTCTGTTGTAGTATAACATTGTTCAATGTCGACGTAATATGTCGTGGGTGGTCAGCATTCTGCACTCTATGCACAAATTCTTTTTACACTTTTAATTTAGATTTGCCAAACAAACTGGTATCCTCTTTTAGTCCCTTAAGGTATGCTAATATAAACCCATTTACCGCAAAATGACACAGCCAGGATGGACGTACTACCGGTTAAGATATTTCTAGAATTATCTTTCTAAATTATATATATATATATATATATATATATATATATATATATATATATATATATATATATATATTTTAGAGGAAGCAATATTTTAATCAATGAAACAGGCGGGTGGAAAAAAAAGGAAAAATGTTAAAATTACCTTAAGGCCTTATCGTCTGACCCTCTAAGAGGAAACGTCAGAATGGTAAATTCAAAACTAAAAGTCGAATAAGATATGAGCGGAAAAATTGTTTCAGTTGGAGAAAACGATTGAGAGAGGGAAAAAAAAGGGTAAATCTCTCAACGTTATGGTGGCTTTGAATCATTAAAGATCTCCAACTGATGCTTCAAAATCTACCATCTCAATATAATTGAGGCGTTAGTTATTAACAATTCTCGACCTAGCCTGTGTAGACAAAAGATTCTGACGTTTCCTCTTAGAGGGTCAGGCGATAAGTCCTTAAGGTAATTTTAACAATTTTCCCTTTTTTTCCACCCGCCTGTTTCATTGATTAAAATAATGCTTCCTCTAAAATTGATCCTACGATTCTGTTGTACACGAAATTTACTTACATATATATATATATATATATATATATATATATATATATATATATATATATATATATATGTCAAATGAATAACTGCCAAAGAAAAAAAAAAAACGACAAAAAAGATCATGTTCTCAATAACTCGATATATTGTTTAAAATAACCATTTATCATCTTGTTACCGGGTTTTAGTTTCAAAATATATATTGAGATGACTTTCACAAATATAATTATTTTAATTTCTTCAATGTGTCTAAACAAACATGTAGTTTTTGTGACAATTTAACACTTGCTATTTTTGTCCTCGCGCTTCCGGCTATAACACCAGTCATTTTCAAGGAATTATATGTTAATAATAATTCTAAATACGAACAATAGTAATTATGTACGGTTTTAATGAAATTAGTGGCCAAATATGGTCACAACATTTTGTCTGCATTTCTGATAATGGGTGATTTTACCCGTACATTATAAGTAACAAATAGGTAAAGAGAGAAACACAGGTGGAGGCACTTATTAGAAGTGAATCCCTTCGTCCAAACCGATTTCAGGACATCTTAAACATGTCTGGTCGCTGTGCTTCTTTCATCCCGACATCAGGAGAGCTTCGTAAATTTTTCTTTTTGCTGTTGACTGTAATTTCTCTAATTTCATTTGATTTTTTTTTGTCTTACGCCATATCAACCATTTACGGATTATTTTACACCGAATCCAGTGATAAAAGTTGTAATGCTTTAATTTAGTAATATCTTCAAATGTTTCTCCAGGATGCGCAATTACCATCAAATGCATGGTTATGTCATACCCAGTACAGATTCTATTTAACTCATAGATGAGACCCTGACAGTTACTATCGCCCCGGATTAGAGTGGCCCTTTTTTATGGATTAACGAGTCACCACTTATCAAGACCCAAAAGCAACTCGAGGATAAGCGTTAATGAATTTGTCAGGTGGACGGTGAGATAACAACGTGAGAATTGGTAACGATTGTTGAAACGTGGCAGAATTTGATTATTTACGAGGACGGCTCAACAAGAATTTGTTTACATTAAACTTGAAAACGACGATGTTGTAGTCAGCTCGGAAACAGCCCGTAGTATTGCGTCTAACAGGAGTATATATTGGTGTTCATGATAATAATATCGCCAGCAGGATAGGAAAGTTTCGCGAGTCGTATAGGGCAGGATTTTTGCTCCCTGTTGTACAGAGAAACACAGTCGCTGTCGTAGATGATGATGATGATGTTGCTGAGGGAAAGATATGAAAATGCTGATATTCATAGAGGGCAAGATCGCTGCGACTAGTTGTAGATAGGGACACGATGATGGTGATGATGATGATGATGATGATAACAACGCAACGACGATGGCAGTATTGTAAGGCATCTTGAAGTGGATTAAGAAATGGGTCGTCGTAGTGTGTTATGATAATGATTTGTGCAACGGTGTTGGTATGCAACAAAAGGTAGTTAGACTTGGTGCTAGGAACAGACCTGCTGTTGCTGGTGTACTATGGATAGAATAGAAGCTTCTAATGCTGATTGTTGTCACTGTGTCGTACGCATGAATTGATGATGATGATGATGATGATGATGAGTTTGATGATGAGTTTGATGATGATGATGATGATGATGATGATGATGATGATGATGATGATGATGATGATGATGATGATGATGATGATGATGATGATGGAAAGGCGAGAGCTGCTGTTGATGCTGATTGTTGACATCGTCGCTTGGAGACAGGATGGGAAAATTACTGTTGCTATTGCTGTGACACTCAGTCGCCATGATCGCCGTTGCCGTGGACCGCTGTGTCGCCTAACAGCGACACTGAGGCGAAGCCTAAAAATAACTGGGTATTGTACTGCTGATAGAGCTATCCCTGTGTCACATGATTGGTAGGCGAACAACGAGATCTGCGCAGAGGGACGAAATTCTACCTGTCTCTACTACACGCGTCCAAGCTGTCAAAAGATTAACATCCTGTTTTTTACAAGGAGTGTCGAGCCGTAGACTGGACATAACAACACGCTCCCATGCTTCTTTACTCCCATTAATTGAAGTTTTCTGCTCTATGAAAACAAACGTGTAAAAATATTAAGTGTTTATAATTACTCCTAGTTTATCTCTCTCTTTTTTGTGTTTATGAAATCAGAACCTCTCCCTATATTTTTCTTTATAATAAATCAAAATAAAGCTGTACATAAAATAATCAACATGCAGGGGGAATCTGTTGTTGATTGCTTATCAAAACAAACAATATGACCAAGTATGAAAACGTAATAATTTGCAATTTTGTAAAATGTTAAGTGCTCTTATAACAGTTTCAGATAACAATGATTGTTAACGAGTAACGATGACACCCAGTTGAGAAATGAATAAACGTATTCTCTACGAACAATATTAGAACGCCGTTGTAGTCAATTATTGATACTTTTAAGGCGGTGTGTTGTATTATGACGTCATTAAGTGGACTTTCGGTGAGGCATAGAAGTAAAAATTTGACAGATCGCCATTAAATGGCCCATCCGCAATCTTTGTCGCCATTTTATTACCCTACCGCCTTTTCATTTTTCGGATTTTCTCCTCGATTTCCCCGATTCGCACCTTCTGACGTCAACTCCTCGGGATTGGTTTCAGCCGATTTTTTTTTAAAACTCTATTTCCTGAATCAATATTGAATCTTTGAAACCTCACTGATCATCCAACCAAAGTAGATATCGCTAACATCATCGGTAAAAACGGTAACGTTCTTAACCAAGCAACGGTCGTACCGCATCGTATCATGTCTGCCTCGCAAAATCACTTTGCAATATTTGAACAGGTAGATGCATTCGAAGTTTTCTTTTTCTTTAATTAAATATTCTCGCAAATTTCCTGAGCTCATTTTCCGTAGCCGGCATTTGTAGAGACACGCACCATATTCTCTCTCTCTCTTTCTCTCTCTCTCTCTCTCTCTCGCCTGTCTCTCTATCTCGCATTCTGTCTGTCTGTCTGTCGGTCTATCCATCTCTCCCTCTATTTCTCACTCTCTCCCCTATCTATTACTATATTCAAGCTGAGTTATTCAACGTTAGTTTCCCTAAGGTTTTTGCCTATATATTTTATTCACACAAAATACATACTACAATATTCCTTAGTTTTTGGATTGAGTTCTGTTTGAAAAAGAGTCTGTGTAGGTGTTCGAATTAGTTTTAACTTGAAATTAATTCACCAAGTGATGTATCACTTACTAAGTTTCCCTCTCGCTATATATTATTTAACCCCCTCCCACTATTATTTTATACACTCTCTATTATTCTCGCTTCCACAACTCTCTCTTTTTCTTTCCCTTTATTAACAGTCAAAGGTAATAAAGAAAGGAAAGGATAAATAGATTTGAATAGTACCTTATAAACAAAAGGGGATAAGATAATAAGTAATAATACAATTTAACACTTAGCTGAGAGGAAAAGAGAAAGAGAGAGGGGAGGGGGGAAATAGAAAGAGGATATAACGAGCAGAAAGCGACTAATTTAGGATTTTGTCTTTTTATTTAAAAAAATATTTAACTGGCTTGTCAAACCCTCTTTCTACTGATGCAAGTAATCTAACTCGAGCTCAACTGGTCACATTTTCCGGTATATATATATATATATATATATATATATATATATATATATATATATATATATATATATATATATATATATATATTCCATGATAAATGCCAGTATACTGAAATCATATGCCCTTAATAGGTTAAGATGAAAATTCATATACACTAAATGTACAAAAGCAAGGAAATTCCCAAATTTTTACACTTTTATTGTCATTAAGGGTATGACTACATATCAACCAAACCATTTCATTATCACATCACTACAGTATAAATCTCTATGAATGAGTGGATGAAGTGTGTGAGGTGCGCTGAAGAAAAATTCCTACCAGTAAAATACATAGCCCTGTTGTGCTCGAATACCCTTAATGACAATAAAAGTGTACAAATTTGGGAATTTCCTTGCTTTTGTACATTTAGTGTATATGAATTTTCATCTTAACCCTATTAAGGGCATATGATTTCAGTATACTAGCATTTATCATGGAATGTCACTACTTTTGTAAAGCCTATGCCTCAATACAATGGTCATTTTTAAGTTATTTTGGGAATTTTCTGGAAAGCTAAGGTATATGGTAAACTGAAATTAAAATGCCATCAACTAGACCCTAGAACCTCTATCTCTGCCAAAAATCAGCTGAATCCATCAAATAGTTGATGAGATACAGGGTGGCACATATGTACGTACGTACGTACGTACGTACACACGGATAACACAAAATCATGCCTGAACTTTCTGGATCTCTGGGTTGCCTTGACTAATGATGCTGAAATTCTACACACTTATAGAACATAGCAAAAAAAATTTTGTGCAAAGTTTTAACTAATTTGGTTTATTGGTTTTTGAGTTATGATTGATCAAAGAAATGAGATTTCTAGCATAGGCCGTTTCTAGAGTCTATTGAGGGATAGAGCGCTCTCGCGCAACCCTTGATATATATATATATATATACATATATATTATTATTAATTTGAAATAAGTAATATTTATATATATATATATATATTTAATTATTATTAATAGATAAATATTCTCATATCCATAGACATCTATATGTTTCGTGTTTTTATTTTATGCTCGTCAGTATGGAATTATGTAACCGTATCGCTGGTCGAACAATTCGAACCACGGATGTGTGTGTGTAGACAGAATAAAATAGAAAAAGGATAACCGAAATATAGCAGAGAAGTTTCATCAAAAATCTACGTAGAGAACTAATCTCCCCAACAAGAGGAGCAACATAACTTTCTGTTCTTATTATTGTTACACTCTCATGTTCCAATAACTATTTGTTATTTTCACGGCGAGTTTTTGGGGTTGCCGATCAAGCCGATAACTTACCCAAGTCTCTGACTAAGTTGTGTCAGCAGCAAAGTTAACTGGATGTTTTACAAACAGTCGGAACGCATGTGGTCATCATAGCAGCAAACCACGACCAAACCTACCACACAAGCTCGCAGTACTGGCAGCAATTATTACATTGAAGAGACACAACGTATCTAGCGTGTAACCCCCCAGCTTTTAATCAAATAATACATTTTTGATAAAGAGGGGAGTACCACTCGAAATATAAAAATTTAAATTATAATAACACCTATAATTTTATATTTTCAAGTTTTCCGTAAAGCTAGTTTTTATTTGTCAAACAAAGAAATTACTGATTGTTAGCCAAGAAACACACATACACTATATTATTATTATTATTATTATTATTATTATTATTATTATTATTATTATTATTATTATTACTATTACTATTATTATTATTATTATTATTATTATTATTATTATTATTATTATTATTATTATTATTATTATTCGTCTTCTCGTCTCATACTTGAGGTTAGACGTTTCGCAAATGACTTCTAACTTTTCCTGTCTGTTGCTATTTCGCTTGTGCTACCAGCCAGGATTAGGTGGTCAATGATCGCCTCCATGTCTTAAACAGCCTACCATGTAGTTTTGGGTCATCGACGTCAATGTGGGATACACTTTGGAGCATTTCGGATGACTGATGGCGGGCGACGTGGCCATACTAGTTGAGACATTGTTGTACGACATACTTGCACATGAAGGCCGGTAGAGTGAGACCAGCAATTTTCTCCATTCGATGCACTGCACCCAGGATCATGTAATTCTGGCGTTTCGTCGTCGAACACGTCTCGCAGCCATACAAGAGTACAGGTCGGACATGTGTGTTGTATGCTGCCACTCTTACATATGATGTGATCCCTGCGTTTTGTAAAAATGTCGACAGTTGTCTGAAGACTCTCCATGTGGTAGGTATATGTTGTATTATTGTTGTGTCAGTTTTCCCAATAGAATCAACTGTGTTACCTAGGTACGTGAATTTATTGACTCTTTCGACACCTGTAACAACGACTCTTTCCGTGGGAAGCGGATTTCGACAATTGCTGCAAATAAAATTAGCTGCATCTGCTACACCTAGCACCGGCAGGTGTGTGCACCTTTTATGACACCACTTATTGTATGTTCTGCATTTGATAGAGCTCGAGCCAGTTTCAAGCTTACAGATGCTGCATGGGCATTTGCCTTGTGGAACAGATCTCATCTCTTTAGCGTCAGATAGGATATGCTTCGTCTTTGTCATATTAACCCTGAAGCAGCCCCTTTCAAGCGCTGATTTCCATTTGTTAAATACTGTATTCACTTCTGTTGCACGGCGTGCACTGATAACAATATCATCCGCATACAGAATCTTTCACTGAGCACCATTTCGGCAGGTTTTTGTCAACTATTACATGACAATTATAAACAAGAGTGGGTTAAGTAGTGATCCGTGGTTCAGTCCTATCGTAATTTCTAGGGGTTCAGAGAGCACGCCAGCGGTGATGACGGGCGTGGTCGATTTGCGGTAGAGTCTGGAAACTGCATTCATTAATTGCTCGGGAACATGTTTGTGCTTGAGAGCCCAGGTACACAATGCGTTCAGTATATATATATATATATATATATATATATATATATATATATATATATATATTCATTTCTGTCTTCGTTCTTTTATGAGGCTGTTTCCTGTCCAGTGTGTGCTTCAAGTATCTCACATGGTAGTGAATTATAATGGTGTTCTAAGTGAAGTAATAACTGAAAACAGCTGATGATCTATCCGTTCTATTTTAGGTCTCCTGTTTATGTTTCACGACTGATATAGCTAGGTCCCTATTTTTATTTTGTGAAATTGGACTTATACATGTTCTAATCTGCAATATTCGAATTTAGTTAGTATCTCTAGGATTGAAACACCTTAAAAGTCATGCATTAGTGTTAGGATAGTACCGTTGTCACTAGGAATACAGTAGATAGAAATGCGTCTGTATTGTTAGCAGTAGGGCTTGTGTCCGTGAGCGCTAAATAAATTAATGTTGAAAATATATGCATGTTTTTTGTTCTGACGTTTAAATGACAAACATCTTTCTTGTGAATATATATATATATATATATATATATATATATATATATATATATACACACAAAATGAACGCAATGTGTCTTCTTACAAATAATGACACACAATATTCAGACGCAGTGCAGTCAATATCTGTGGTCAATAGTCAAAGTCGTGCCAAGATAAAACGAGTCCCGAGTAATGCTGTTCAATTATTCATATTCCATTCAAAGCTTAATGGTAAAAGGGAGTGATTGGCGTAATGGATGCTGACGTAGATATTATGGTATCGGCTAAGCCGAGTTTAAATCCTTAACCCTCCTCACAGTAAAGGATAAAAGGAAAATAGCAAATCGTCTTTAATTAATCGTTTACAATAAGTGTTGTATGTTCTACATTACATAACAACAGTCTGGTCAAATTAGGGTTCAACTTAGAATAAAACGGAACACGATGTTCTATTGTATGGTTAGAAGCAACATTTTAAGTAGAATAAGATCAGGTAAAGCGTTTTTTAGCTTTGGTAGACAATCACCTAGATATGGTGTCTTGATAAAAGCACCGATGCCCATCACTTTACTGGATTGGCGTCAGAAAGGGAACCCGGCCTATAAAAATCTTGCTTAAACTAAAGAAATCACTTCCAAAGAAAATCTGTCGCATTTCAAATTATGTAGTTCAAATAATGACCTGCCCAAAGATAGGCTAGTTGTGAAGTCAATTTTTAAAAGATGTCCAAGACATGACAGCATGGAAAATGGAGGTTAAACTGAATATGATGACGATGATGATGATGACGACGACGACGACGACGATGATGATGATGATGATGATGATAAATAACATCCTAATATCTGGGTCCTTGTGTACAACTCAAGTAATCATTACTATTACCGACATAAATCATTTCAAAGGAAATACAGTTGGAAAAATAGTCAAAAACAATTTATTTTGCTTTACATAATCATTTGTGTTCTATTTGCCCTAAAAAATGAATATTTAATATGAGATATAAGCATTTATAGTTGTCGTAAATATGGGTTCCGAGGAAAACAGCCATTTTATTTAGTCAAAGGAAGTAAGATCCGTAACATAAAAAAATGGCTAAAGAAAATGGCTACTTTAAAAAATTTAAATGCTTGTACCTCAATAAATATTAATCTTTTAAACAAACATAAGTTATAAATGACCCAAATAAATTGTTTTTGACTAACTGTATATCTTTAAAATAATCTATGTGGGCAATAGTAATTTAGTTCTGGTAACCTCAGAGGAAGATTAAATCCGGACAGTAGAAGGAGATATGTGCAGAAGAGTAGATTTCGATGGTATCACCATTATAAAAGAATGGATGAGAGTTCTTAGGTTAGTAGATGTGGAACAGTTGAGGTAGCAAGTTGAGTTTACAGGAGAAGGCCAAGGAAGTGATAAAAATGGGCCTGAAGGAAAGACAGAAAAATAAAGACCTGACCAGAGATAGGTTACTTTGAAAGTCAATTTCTTAAAACCGTCTATGCATGCCAGCAGGTAAAACGGAAGTTAAACCGCTGCTGCTGCTGCTGTTATTGATGATGATGATGATGATGATGATGATGATGATGACCACAATATTTTTGCTGTATTTCTTGAAGGAAATGGTCTACTTTTTTTTTTTAAAGGAGAGAGTTTAATTTTAAGCTGTTGATCTATAATGATTAAAAATCCATATCATTGATGTTTAAAAAATTGATTAAGAACCATATTTAAGACAATTAAAAAAGTATATAAAGCAATGGGTAACTTTACTATGTATGCTTATTGAAAAATGATCTCACACTTTAGAGCCTGGTCTACTGTTAAGAAGTTCTAATTGATACGATTAGAAGTTGAATTACTTTGAGTCTCGTATTTTATAGAGCAAATCTAAACCACAAAATGCTCATATAATCTTTATTCATTTAAAGTTAGGTATGTGAATATCTTTATATATTTGTATGTACAGGATACACTTTTAAACAAATTAACACATTATTATGAATTTTGGAACACAGCTCGTAATGTGGGCTATATTTAGTTTAATTTAGTTTTATGCACAAAGGGGAGGGAAGCGCTTTGTGAAAATTCAGATACCTCCGTCTTTTGTAAAATTTTACTAAATAGGTATGAGACATCAATTAATAAATATTCCCCAAATTCCAGTTTCTTATGAGTGTTTTAAAGAGGTTTTAGGGGGCATAATATGGGAACAACCTCTCATTTGAAAATTCAAATATTTCAGATTTGCATTGAATTTAATCAATAGTTATGAGTCACTAATTTAAGCAAGATTACCTGAATTTCAATTTCTTCTGAACATCCCTTACACTTAAATCTTACATTTTTTCTAGAATTAACATCCTTTAATCGATTTTTATCAACATTGTAATAAGGATTAAAGACATAAGGTTTAGAAGCATTATATTTTATTTCAATCTTCGTAAGGGGAGATAAAATTGGTGCAAATCTGTTCTGTCCAAGGAATTCTTTTTACCAATCCTGGAATGGGCATTGTTTTAGTTTATTACTAAAAATATAATGAATTGGCTATAAAAAATGTTGGCTACAGTATTACTACTATAAAATTACTTTCTAACAAAGAAAATTATTTTGTTACCCTTTGAGATTTACATTAATAGGTGCAATAAAACTTTTCTCAGCCCTCATAGACCTGCGTTCGCATTCAAAGGCTGAGGAAAATGTTTTTTTTTGTTATATCATATTACTGGAAAGAGGAAAATATTTTTCTATCAACTTGCACACAGAAGAAAAACTAAGAAACATTTTGCTAACTCATTTTTGATTTTTATACCAATTTTTGCCAGTATAAAATTCTTCTTCTTTTTTAATTAGTGGAAATTCTTGAAAACTAGTTATTTTCTCAACATGTTTATATTATCTCTATTTCTATTAAGTTTATTCCTTCGGTGGGTCAGATGATAAATCATTTCGCAGCCACTGCACACATTATCGCACAGAAAGCACCAGATTACATCTCTAAAACCTTATAACAAAAAACCTATGAATCTTTGCTAAGCATTGCCTTTATATGGTCAGTCGAGTTGGATTATCGACTGACTCAATTAATGAGACGGTTATGACAGGGTCATTAAAGAACTCGTCTTGTTATCACAACTTCAGATAACTTTAATTTTTCCTGCGTTCATCTAACATCAAACAGAATTTCCATGAACAGAGTTTCTTTCTAAGAACTTCTCATTTGTGGAACAAATTACTGCGGGATTGGTTCCCTGCAAGCTACAGCATGGTTGTCTTAAAATCCAATGTCAAAACATACTTGTCATAAACCGTTCTCATAAGTAACCAAATTCTGTTTTGAACTTCGTCAATTCAAGAAAGTGTGCTATGAGCAGCACCTCCCCAGATGTGGCAGCAGTACTCCATCTTAGGACGTATCTGACTTTTACAGAGGTAAAAGATTGCATTTGGAGTCGGGTACTTTATGGAGGGGTTACGCTTCCTTCGTTCTATTTGGTGCTACCTATTGCTTAAGGAGATATTCTATTACACCATTATAGGTGCTTAAATACAACTGACAACAGATCAAAGTCTTAACGTTAGATGATGATTGGAAGGAAGCCAACACATGAGAAAACCATAAAATCGTAGTGGCTTATAAAACCTGAAATGTTGGCAATGTCCCAAGATAGTATCTTATTTTTAAAGTACACAAACCATAAAATTGTGAAGTAAACATCACACACCTAATCGATAAAGGAATTAACCGTTTGGAGGAAAAAAACCCCAATCAGACCCGATAAAAAATTGCAATCAAACTATACATGAATGAAACGAAGAGATTTTCATATAGTCGTATGAGACTCGTATTACGTCGTAAGGGGGTAACATGAAACCAGTGACTTTAACGATACCCGTCCGACTCTGGTGTCACACGAAAATCTTTTGACATCTTCTCGTGTTCTCTTGCTCTCTCCACCAAACCCGCTTATGGGTAGGGCGCATTGATACCTTGTTCATATAGATCATCTTAATCTACACCCGGCGTTCATCTATCCGGACGAATAAAGGTTTAAAAAGACCCATTTCACTTGTGTTTTTTGTTGACCTGAAGAAGAAAGAGACGAGCTTAGAGCGACCACGTATGACCAAATTAATGGATGAGATAGAACCAATCGATCTGTCTGTCTGTCTCTTTATTCTTTTCTCTCTCTCTCTCTCTCTCTCTCTCTCTCTCTCTCTCTCTCTATATATATATATATATATATATATATATATATATATATATATATAGTGTTATAATGAAATAAATTCCAGAAGGAAATCCGGGTATGAGAGCTCAATGTAATAAACAAAGCAAAATAAAGTAACACAGAATCACATAATCATCGGTGCAATAATTTATTTCAACCCTCCGGTATTCCCAAGCATCCAAGTGAGGTGATTGCATTTTTGAAAATGAGAAAAGAGAAATTTACACTCACCAATGCAATATACATATAAAGAGAGTGACAACATATCTAATACATGAGAGAGGAGGAAATGAGCTATTTAAAACGTAAATCGAGGAGGATAAGAGTGAAAACATATTTAATATATATATTTAGAAAGGGGGAGATTGCACAATTTATAACGGAAGGCAATACAGTGAGGGGGAAGGAGAGCAATATATATAGAGAGAGAAAGGAGGAAATTGTAAGATTTACCACAGGCGGTATGTAGGAGGTTGGGAAGGTAGTCAAGATATTTAAAAAAAGAGGTCAACTTGTGTAGATCCCCCACCAACCAACCGCCCAACCCAAGCAGTCTTTACAAAACAAAAACCGTTGGTACAATTACGGATCCGTTTCGTTCAACAGAATACGGATGTTTCCTTGAAGTTAATCCAATGAAACTCTGGTGTTAATACAATAGTGCTCAATAATAAGTAGATCTGTATTATAGTATAAATTATTTTATTTATACAAAGATTATTAGCTACATATGTGCATACGTGTTTCAGCTGCCATTTTCAATTTTTACGTGGCCTGAGACAGCTCTATTTCGAAAGAAATGGCAACTGAAATATGTATGCACATATGTAGTCAATGATGTTTGTATAAATAAAAGAATTTATACTATATATATATATATATATATATATATATATATATATATATATATATATATCTTTTGCTATCTTTGTTTCCCGCGGTTTCTCTTATTAACACATCACTCAATAAGTCCAGAGCCTGACATATGGATAGCGCCACTAACAGAGAATCAATATGATTTTTATAAAGTACACAACTGTAAATGCCACATTTCAGAATTTGAGTCACATCGGATTATTAGTTTACAAATTACAGTTATTTAATTGAAGCTACTATTGCAAATTTTCAAAATAATGGACAAATTTGAATTTCGTGCATTGCTTTATGCCCATCTGGCCCCTGTGACTACTGACTGTTTACAGACTTCAGAAGAATGCTCCAGGGACAAAGTGATATCGGAAAGACACATCCTTCTACAAAAAATGGCATTTAGTTGTTAGAGAAGCATTGGAATCAGAAGGAATAAAGTCGAATTTTGTCGAAAAAGTCATTGTTTTATTAGTTAGGTCCGGGACTTATTGAGTGATATGGGGCATTGTAAAGGGGGTAATGTAGAAACCCAGATACTTTAATGATAACTCGTACAAAATCGACCATGAAATCTAGTGGGGGATTATCTCTTCTCTTGCCTACAGCCTCTTCCCCGAAGAAGAGATGTTGCTAGCCTCTCTCTACTCTACCGTTATTTGTATGGAAGGTGCTCGACTGAGCTCCATCTTTAGATCGTCATTGTAAGACATTCACAGTAAGAAATCGTATTACTATTACAACAGCAAAAGACTTTCCCTCCCTCCTCCATGTCACTAGCGTCAGGCGGAATTTCCATGGACAGAGCTTCTTTGCACGGGCTCCTACACATGGAACTCATTACCACGGGACTCTTCCCTACAACTTGATCGTCTTCAAATTCAATGTGAACAAATTCTTTTCTTAAACGCCCTATTAGCAAATAATCAAACGCGCTTCAAACTATTGATCAATGTTAGTACTCCCATAGTGTTCCCCATCTTTCGGATGACAATCATTCTGTCTTATTAACCCTTCGAGTGGCTTCTGGCCTTAATAAGTGGTGACCCAATAGTACAAAAAAAGATTGTGTGCTTTCTCCACTAAACCCGCTTCAGGGTAGGATGCGTTGATACCTTGTCCAGGTGAATCATTTTAGTCTACATCCGGCGTTCTATCAAACCGGACGAATAAACGCCTAAAAAGCCCCATTTAACTTATCTATCTATCTATCTATCTATCTATCTATCTCTCTCTCTCTCTCTCTCTCTCTCTCTCTCTCTCTCTCTCTCTCTCTCTCTCTCTCTCTCTATATATATATATATATATATATATATATATATATATATATTTATATATACACATGTGTGCGACTGATTTAAATTGTTATCTCTACACTGATGATTCTGCAAGGATGAAACGTATACGTATGTAGATAATATTTGAATATTTATTATAAAATAATTATTTGTAGCCCTTTCTCAGCTGGGCCCTTTAATGAGTAATAATAGAAGTCGTCAAATCTAAGTTATAAATGCAAGTTTCTTTCTGTTAAACACTGTTATCACGGCTGACTATAGCTTGACACATAAATAAGGCTTATGTTCCGTAGCCATTCATGGTAGCCTCATTGGTTAGAACGTTCGGAATTGGAGTTAAATGTAATTCTTGTTCCAAGGGTCGAATCGTGCAACTGGTTTAAATGGTCATCTCTACACTGAACTAAGGATGAAACGTATATAACGTAGATAATATGTAAATATTTATTATTAAAATAATTATATATATATGCAACAAGAAAGAGAGATAGCAATATATATATATATATATATATATATAGATAGATAATTATAAATATTTGTTTTTATATACATACGTAAACGTTTCATCCTTACGGGAATCGTCAGTATAGAGATGATTATTCATACAGGTCGCAGGACTCAAACACGCTTAAGCTCACATGGCCGCTATAAACAACCCGATAAATCAGCGAGAGATTAAACCTATTACAGGCAGCCGCAATCAAGAGTGTTCGACTGCTGAAAGAACGTCCGTTAGAGCTATGACACGGCTGTGTTTATACTACTCACTACAGTGCCCAGCCTAGATTTTAGGGCGATAAATATATTTATATATATATATCTCTTGCTATCTCTCTTTCTTGTTGTTTTTCACATTAAATATCACATTAAAACTTAAATATATTCATTACATTTTAGTTTTTGTTTGTTTTTATGTGTATTTACACATACATGTGACGTCTCGTCGACAATTAAGAAAAATGAAAGGCAAGATTGCTACCATTCCCTACATTAGGATTTTGTCTTTATCTTCCTTTGCGATATGAAATGTTTATAATTTTAATCTATTAAAAGAGTAAAATGCACATTTTTTAT
This sequence comes from Sepiola atlantica, assembly GCA_963556195.1. Classification (NCBI taxonomy): domain Eukaryota; kingdom Metazoa; phylum Mollusca; class Cephalopoda; order Sepiida; family Sepiolidae; genus Sepiola; species Sepiola atlantica. The sequence continues at coordinate 79,843,065 of OY744526.1, read as the reverse complement.
TCTCTTTATTTAGTTATTAATTATTAAAGATTATTTAAAAAAAATAGGTTTTTATTACTTCTCGCAGAGGATAGTAAGAAAACTTTGAATAAGTACACTTATATATGAGTGTTTTTATTTAATTCTTAAACGGTATTCGTAATGTAAATAAATATATGAATAAGTAATTACCCAGCGTTTCTCAACGCATTTTGAATTTTTTCATTTGCAACAAACACAGCCTTTTCATTGGATAATCATCTATGTTAATTATCAAATAAAAATAAATGGCGAATCAAGAAAAAGCGTCTGCTACTTATTTAATTTTCAGGTCGGATAGAATATGTAATCGATGAAATCGATTGGAATTTATATTTATGTAAAGAACGCTGACTGAAAATTTCTGTAAATCACTGGCTAGGCAGAATCAAATATAGTTTTGTAAGATGCAATTCTATAACTTGTTACTTTCGAGAATCCGACTAAATTTTCTTTATATATTTAATATATAAATAGATGAGAAATGTACCTTGTTTCTAAATATCTGGTGAATATACAAATAATGAGTATAAGAACTGAAAAATTTAGAGTTTTTATACATTAAAAATAATTCAAACAAACTAAATATTATTGTTTTTTATTAACCTAATTTGGTAAGGTAAATATAATTTATTCAGATTTATAGATTTAAAGAACCTATGAAAATGTCATGGCTTAATTTTAAAGATTTATAGGCGGTAACATGGGTAGGGTGTTGGGAAGAAAGACCTTTGTTCACATTACATTTAAATTTCTGCATGTTGGGACGATCGGAGAAACAGGAAGCAAGGAAGGAAATTCCAATTGCAAGTAGCCCATGGAAAAAGCTATTAGAATAGAAAAGGGGTGAGATTTTGCTGCTAGCCGGGTGGGTAGGTAGTATTTACATTGAGAGGATGCAAATGCAGTCAGTTAATCGGTTCACATTCCATAGAAATACTTGTAAAACACGCACAGAGATGCAACACTATTGCGATGTGACAGGAGCTCGAGTTTGACAGACAATGCAGAACGCATTAGGTTAAAAATTTATTTCTACACCTTGTCCAAGAGTAATTGTTTATCTTTTTTTCAGAAAATGTGAATGAAGAGAGAAATAGACATACAAAAGAAAGCAGACACATTTGCTGGAGAAATAGACAAGAGAACAGATTGAATTAGATAAGAAGTGACATAGAAATATGCAGGGAGGGGAAGATTATAGAAGAAACAAAAGGGAGAGAGAGAGTACGATACTATTTATGTCATGCTTATTAGATTGATAAAGAACGAGAAGAATACCTGTCCTAGGACAGGTAAAATTAATTCCCCAAACAGAACAGTTTTGCACCACTTTTTTAGTTCGTTACAAAGATTAAAATCAAGATGTAATGATAATAAATCTTATGTCTTGAATTCTTATTCCAATTTTGATAAAAATCCATTACATGATTTTAATTCTAGAAAATGTCTAAAATTTAAGTTTTAAGCTTAAGGTGTCTTTAGAAGAAATTGACATTCAGTTATTCTTCAGCCCATATGCCCCCGCCCCCTAAAACACTTAAAAATACTTCAAATAATCTTACATTTGAGGAATATTTATTAATTGATGTCTAATACCTATGGTTAAAATGTCACAAAAATGGAAGATATCTGAATTTTCACAAGTTTTCAACTCTCCGTTTATCCACTTTGCACAAAACTAAATTAAACAAAATATAACCCATATTACGACCTCTTTTTCTAACCGCTGTGTTCCCAAACTTTTAATGATCGGTTAATTATTTTGAGAGTGAATCTTGTGCAAGTAAATATATAAACATATACACCTACCTAATCTTATAAAGATAGAGAAGTTACAGTTATGTTAATCAATATACCGAAACTCATTGTGCTTAAAAATGTCTTTGTCCGTAATATTGTACAATATTCCATTATGACGTGTGAAGTAGAAAGAGCAAAACACAGCATGCACGTATCTCTAGGACTAATGTGCAAATTTCACATTAAGTATTTAAAAAAAATTTTATTTGTGTGGATAACGTAAAATATGTGTACGTTAAGAAATAATGAACCCAATTAAAACACAATTTGCAATAGATTTATCTTTTTTAACAATCAAATTAAATTTAGGTTATTAGTTAAAAAATAATGGAGTAACAAATAATAGTAAGCGATGAAATTAACCAAGTAACGTAAAAATGATAATGATTGTTATTAACTTGTACATCAGCTAATATATCAGTTCTATAGTAGTAAACAAATACACGGTAACTGAATCAATTATTTAAATAAAAAAATTATTTAGATATGAATTTGAATTTTACTCGAAAGATGTTTACAGGTACTGTCTACTAGAATGTATATTAACAAGTAAGGATGTATTGTTTATCTATATGGTTATACTTAATTATTGAAGCTGAGATAATCTAATTTAAGTACCGAAATAACAAAGACGAACACAGTTTTTGACGTGTGCGCTAGTATATAGATAATGCATATAATATAGATGATGCTAAATTTGTATAGTAGTAATAGGGAGAGGAGGGAGGACGCAAAAAAACTAACATGAGATTCATGCAAAATGAACGTGTATCAATTAACATCTATCAACACAATGCTTACCGCAATAGCATTGGAAAGCCGAGTTCAAATCCAGTCGATTCCATTATGCCTATTTCCCGAATTAATAGTTAGGGAAGCTATTGTGAATCTGTGTTTATATACATTCACTGCACAGGTCGTTATCGTCCATGCGTTTTCTTCATCCAAATTCAGTACCTGACTCGGACAGTGGCCGTAGTGTCAATCATGTGGTCGTGGTCGCTCCTGTAACAAAAGTATTTTCCTTTGAAACAAAATCACAACTCAAAATTAAAACACGTAATGATGTTTTATTTTCAGAAGTTACAATTACCGAACGACAGACTTGCAATGAGAACTCTGAGCTCGACCGAATCAAAACGAAAGTCCAACAGAACACAAACAGTCTTTCAGATAAGGGTTCAGAGCTCCATCTATCTCTCAGACCAAGTAGAGACACACTTGCATTCTTTGCTCGTTCTACTTAAATATATATATATATATATATATATATATATATATATATATATATATATATATATAGAGAGAGAGAGAGAGATATTACTTCGACCACACCGCAAAACCACTCGAGATTGATCAGTTTTTAATCCATGGACATAATTCTCGACCGGATTAAGGAGTTTAAGCTGACTGGGTGTTTACTTCAGCTGATCTCTAATGCGATTCATAACATCCTTGTGTATGTTTCGTCAAGTGATGCTTCTCAAACTTCCGTCAGTGCCAAGGTTTGGTTTGTTTGTGTTTAATGACCTTTCAACCATTAAATGGTCATCTTAGGTCAGTCAGTGTCTAAGATGTCGAATCGTAAAGCAAGACAGATTACACCGTGACCCTAAATAGTCTCTCATAAGATTGTCACAGAACGAGCACTTCTAGATGGTGCGCAGATTATCAAGGACACCCCAGCCCTTGCCATTGCGGATTTTGATGTCTCTTTCCGTTGAAAAGATGTTCTTGCTAAGGCATACAAAATCCTAGATGGAGTTTATGTTGTTGCCATTAATTTCTAGTAGATGCATTCTGCTTTGTTAGCATTAATGTAGAGGCCACTCTCATTAGCCGTCCATTCGATACGATGAGGTTAGTTAGTACAACGACGTTCGATCTGTATTGTAGTCGGGTAGAAAAGAGAGCGATTCTAATCTTTTTCTCTTGTATTTATTTCAAAGTTGGTGCTCTCACTTCATCACTTAACCATTATATCCGTTCGTATTTTTCTCGTTTACATTTCGACTTTATGTTTGTATTATTTAAATGTTAGGTCTATTTTTTATTTGCCTCTATCCAGTCTGGCACGAGGCCACCGGTCTCGAGCGCAGTCCTCGAAGCATCGGTTACATAATACTAACAAGCTTGTTTTTAAAACTCATAATTCGTAAAGAAACTGGAGGAAACTTTCACATTTTCATATTAAATTCAGTAAAAAATAATCCTCTCTAAAAACAATCGATCGAACAATCTTTACCAAACTGTGATCGCTCTTACGAATCGAAGTAATCAATTAATGAATCAAAATCGATCTGTAAAATAACCAAAACCAACATAATTCTAGGATGTCAACGAAAGATTATTATTTAAAAAAAGACAACACCGATCGATCCAAAAAAAGAATTAATTTCAAGCAGAATCTTAATCTAAGGCTGAAACACCCTGATTCATGCATTTATGCAACTTCAATCGCACAACATGTTCAATGCGTTTAGAATAGGAATTAGTGAATGGTATAATGGATATAAGTTAGAATAGGAATTAGTGAATGGTATAATGGATATCGTTTAGAATAGGTATTAGCGAATGGTATAATTGATATCGTTTAGAATAGGAATTAGTGAATGGTATAATGGATACCGTTTAGAATAGGAATTAGTGAATGGTATAATGGATACCGTTTAGAATAGGTATTAGCGAATGGTATAATGGATACCGTTTAGAATAGGAATTAGTGAATGGTATAATGGATATCGTTTTGAATAGGAATTAGTGAATGGTATGATGGATACCGTTTAGAATAGGAATTAGTGAATGGTATAATGGATATCATTTAGAATAGGAATTAGTGAATGGTATAATGGATACCGTTTAGAATAGGAATTAGTGAATGGTATGATGGATATCGTTTAGAATAGGAATTAGTGAATGGTATAATGGATATCGTTTAGAATAGGAATTAGTGAATTGTATAATGGATATCGTTTAGAATAGGAATTAGTGAATTGTATGATGGATATCGTTTAGAATAGAAATTAGTTAATGGTATAATGGATATTATTTAGAATAGGAATTAATGAATGGTATAATGGATATCGTTTATAATAGGAATTAATGAATGGTATAATGGATATCGATTAGAATTGGAATTAGTGAATTGTATAATGGATATCGTTTAGAATAGGAATTAGTGAATAGTATAATGGATATCGTTTAGAATAAGAATTAGTGAATGGTATAATGGATATCGTTTAGAATAGGAATTAGTGAATTGTATGATGGATATCGTTTAGAATAGGAATTAGTGAATAGTATAATGGATATCGTTTAGAATAAGAATTAGTGAATGGTATAATGGATATCGTTTAGAATAAGAATTAGTGAATGGTATAATGGATACCGTTTAGAATAGGAACTAGTGAATGGTATAATGGATATCGTTTAGAATAGGAATTAGTGAATGGTATAATGGATATCGTTTAGAATAGGAATTAGTGAATGGTATAATGGATATGGTTTAGGATAGGAATTAGTAAATGGTATAATGGATATCGTTTAGAATAGAAATTAGTGAATGGTATAATGGATATCATTTAGAATCGGAATTAATGAATGGTATGATGGATATCGTTTAGAATAGGAATTAGTGAATGGTATAATGGATATAGTTTAGAATAGGAATTAGTGAATGGTATAATGGATATCGTTTAGAATAGGAATTAGTGAATTGTATGATGGATATCGTTTAGAATAGGAATTAGTGAATAGTATAATGGATATCGTTTAGAATAGGAATTAGTGAATGGTATAATGGATATCGTTTAGAATAGGAATTAGTGAATTGTATGATGGATATCGTTTAGAATAGAAATTAGTGAATGGTATAATGGATATTATTTAGAATAGGAATTAGTGAATGGTATAATGGATATCGTTTATAATAGGAATTAATGAATGGTATAATGGATATCGTTTAGAATATGAATTAGTGAATTGTATAATGGATATCGTTTAGAATAGGAATTAGTGAATAGTATAATGGATATCGTTTAGAATAGGAATTAGTTAATGGTATAATGGATATCGTTTAGAATAGGAATTAGTGAATGGTATAATGGATATCGTTTATAATAGGAATTAATGAATGGTATAATGGATATCGTTTAGAATATGAATTAGTGAATTGTATAATGGATATCGTTTAGAATAGGAATTAGTGAATAGTATAATGGATATCGTTTAGAATAGGAATTAGTTAATGGTATAATGGATATCATTTAGAATAGGAATTAGTGAATGGTATAATGGATATCGTTTAGAATATTCAACCGGCGTTGCTCGTATGGATATATTGCTGGTCAGAAGTAATATCAAAGACGGTCATGTTTACAATTTTTACGTTAAATGTAAAGTTTAAAATAACATTTGCGATATGAGGTCAAATAATAAAAATAACTGTTAGCCCGGTGATGTTTTCTAAAAAAAAGGTACTTGTTGACGCTGAGTTTCTTACTGACAATTGTAAAACGACAAATGGCTTTAACGAATCGAAAATAATTTTTTTTATTTCACTAATTTTAACAATGCAATAAAAACAATTATTTAAATGTTTAAAGCTTAAAAAAAAATATATTGTTCCATGAGTTATTCTTTGCTTAATTTTTGTTTGTTTTATGAAACGAAAATATCTGTTAAAAAATGAATTTTGTTTTTTACGTTCTAATTTATTTCAGTTTTTTTATGGATCTAACGGATAATTGCCCTTATGGACTTCAGATGGAATCAAAGTAACTTTCCGAGAAAAAGATTTAACCTGTATTGAAATTTATTTGAATGATATATTGAGTTATATAGAGTTATATTTGAAAAAAAAAATCCATTTTAAATGCTCCATTTATTTCCAATTAACTCGGCAATTGACCAATCTTTTACTAAGTTTCTACCTATCACTTTCACCCTTTCTCACTGTATGTTGTTTAACCCCCACTCGCTCTTATTTTATACGGTATCTATCACTCTCGCTTCTGTCCCCTCTCTCTCTCTCTCGCTTTCTCTCTAGGTGTGTTTATTAAGTCAAAAGTAATAAAGAAATGAAAGAATGAAAAGATTGGAATCATCAATTATAAACAAAGAGACTATTACTACAGGTAGTAATACTATTGAACATGTGGATGAAAAGAGAGAGAGAGAAATAAATAAATAAATAAATAAATAAATGAAGAAAGAAAGAAAGAAAGAAAGAAAGGGAGAAGGGGATATAACGAGAATAGAGAGATTAACTTTGGATGTTTATTACTTTTATATTTAACTGACTTTGTAAACTCATTTTTTCCTGATTCAAACAATCTAACCCGAACTGAATCGGTGACCAATCGGGTCAAATTTATTTCTAATATATCATAGACGGCGGCACCGGGATGGGGCAGGGGGGGGGGGGGCTCACCCCCCCTCCCACTTGTTTACTTAGCCCCACCACCACACGCTTTTTGCAGAATTGGAAAAGAAATTGTCTCGTCAATCTTTTAAAGCCATTTATGGTGGCTTTTCGTTATGGTTCCAAGTGTTCCAATTCAAATGGAATCACCTTGACTTTTTTTACATTTCCATAGTCTAACTAATTCCCATTTTATGTCGTGATAGTTATCGATTATTTCGTATTCTTTCTCCTGAACTCTGGAATCGAAGGAGCAGGCTATATCAATGATTAAGCAAATTCTCTTGTTTTTGTTTAGAAAGATTAAGTCGGGTTTTGAATGTTCAAGAACCATATCACTTTGTATGCGCATGCCCCAAAGAAGTTTGACATTGTCGTTCTTCTGTACCACTTCTGGCTTATGCTCATACCACTTCTCATTGTGGTCCAATTCATAAAGTTTGCATATACTCCAGTGTAGTACCTGAACGATTTTGTTATGTCTCCATTTTTTATATTGGTGTTGTGCATTCAGATACAATATGCACTTATTATTATTATTATTATTATTATTATTATTATTATTATTATTATTATTATTATTATTATTATTATGATGATATAAAGGTATTATAGTTCTTTATTATTCTTATAAAGAAATAAACGGATTTATTATTTTGCCATCTACTTTACATACGTGTGTGTGGAGTGTACACATACACGAGAGCAAATTTAATGGCGATACTAAACATGAGACTCACTCGTTCTCTAATTGCTCACAGATACACTAAGTAATATCAGAGAAGGGTAAGAAGGGCGAGAGAAATACATGTATAATCAAGAGAGTATGATGGATGACTTGTTCACTTAATTATAGATTGTGGCTCATTAGACCAATTCAAACAGATGTTTTTGCAAACATAACTGAATCCCAGAAGTAAGGTATATTTCAGCATACATTTTGTGTGGTTAAAATGAATAGGTAAAAAGCTTCAGGAAACAAACATTGATCTACTCACAGTAAAAGAATTGATTAGAAAAGTATAAGGATTTAAAACACCAAGTTTTATTTATTTATAATCATTGGGCAAACCCGAAATAGATTTAATTATCATATAAACAAAAAAGATGGATATTTCACAAATAAGGGATTAAAAAATATGGACTTTTATTTTAATGAATAGGGATTATGAGCCACCGATCCATAACATCATTTATCATCTGAGAGATAAGCATTTCTTTTCAGTTTAGGATTGAGATTTTTCGGCTTTTTGTTTTTTATTAATGAGTCTCCACTTATCAAGGCGAAAAGCCACTCGAGGATAAGAGTTAATGAGATGGATGGATTGTCAGTTGAAAGATGAAGGATGTTATGAGAGGATTGAAAATGATGAATGGAATGGACAAATTGTGAACGTCTATGAGGACGGTTTATGGCAGAAGTACCTCAACACCTTCAGTCCCTTGCTTATTCCCCACTACAGTCCTTTTTAGAAATCGTTATTGCTGATGCCTCTCTCTATCTAACCTCTTGAATGCAGCAGAGGTCAATTCCCTTTCTAACAATCGCCTCAACAACATCATCAGATCTTCCTCGCACAGTACAAATATTCAATGAACCAATGCAGAAGCGATTGAAAACAAAGCCTTCAAGTAGGATTTCTCATAGTGATGTCCTAGTTAGTCCATGTCCAGTCCAACAGGAAATAACACCTTCTAATGAGTTTCCAGTATCGTTATCATGGAAAAGTTCATTCGGTAAGGTCATAGTTAAAATTAAAGCAGGGTTATACAGATAGACGCTTTCGTGGAAATTTCGTTTGATGCTAGCCACACGGAAGAAGAAAGGAAAAGAATACGGATTTCATCTTCTCGTATCAATAGTATTATTTTTAATTAAAATTACCTTATTATTCAAAAAGAAAATTCACTTTCTGATATTTGAATGACATCAAGCAGTAGTTTAAAAAATTGAACCATTCAATAAGGACTTATAAAAAGAGAAATGGTTATAAAAAAATGAATTAATTTTTTAAATTGGAATTATCTTCATTTATGTAAAATTCTTAGAGAACATTTCATTTATTTATCAATGGCAATATTTTGCACTGGCAATAAACTAAATTGCAATTTTTCCGCAGGTAATTTTCCATCTGGTAATTTTATGGCTGGCAATTTTCCAACTGGAAATTTTCTGGGGAATATTTCTTTTTAACTTTTGTTCAATTAATCATATACAATGAATTATTTACAATAGGTATCATGTCTCAGCATTGACTAGACTTGAGTCATCTGTCAATTAATGGGGTAACATGTTTTAAGGCTGATTGTATATGTGGTACACCAAACCTTCAATATAGTCCATTATACTCCACTTTAATCAGTTATGCCTTTCCATTGTCACATATATATGATTATCTGCGAAGGCTGCTGTTCTAAGAACCAAATCATCAGTTTGTTTATGAGTGCAACTAGAACCACTGCTACTCGGGGAAAAGCAGGATTTGTGCTCAATCTTTATTGCTCGAGATCTTCCGAGTTCTGTTGATTCCCATGTATATTAACCGGGTAATAGGATTTTTGTCCAATATTTATACTGGTTTGATCTAATAATTATTGCTTCCATTATGATTAATTTTCATTTATCACAAGATAACATTACATTTGTAAGAACGTTTCACTTGTTTGAAAGCTTGTATTTTTGTTATAGATTGTAAAATTTGGCATCTAGACCAATATCACAGACAATGACAATTTTTCTAATTTCCAACAGTCATAATTCTATGGCTAATTGAGCTACCAAAATAACTTCGGTACCATTGTTTATGTTTTGCAAATATTTTGTTCACATCATTTTCTTTGTTTTTATAGATATAATGAAAATGAAATTTTGGTTTGAGATACCTATTGAGAAATGATATATTGAATAATATATAACAAATACTGATGCAACAGATCGTGGGTGGTCTAGTTGTTTCTGACATCTATATAATAAAAGTGAACGAATGTGTGTTTCGCTCAGTTCAATTATCATGTAAGTAAATGCGGCTCCTCACAACGCATTGACGGTCATTCACCATAGAAAGGCTATAGTTTGCTCATCACATAGTGCTGGGAAGCATGAACACCAGTCGAGGACATCCTTGGAGGTCAATTAGAAAAAGAACTACCACTACATTACCCATCTCGGAATTAAATAACACTGGTAAACAGTAGGAACAAATCAACTAAAGAATTGTTTCCAATAGCTATTGTGCATTCAGTATTAAATAACACGAAAAAGGGTTGAATTGCTGTAAAACATGAACATAAAAAAAATAAATTAATAAATGTATTTCTGACTGATGTATCTGAGAGTAAACAGAAAGATGTTGCCAAAAATTAAAGAAAATATCTGTAATAATCAGACTTAAATTTTTTTATCCAATATTAATTATTTCTCTATTATGTTTTCTGATCGCTTTGTAACTGTATCTAAGTGTGTGCTTTATTATACATAGCTGTACTATATCATAGATCAGATTACAGCAAAGCTTTGAAAACCCTACATTGGTGCTTCAATTCACGATAACTGCGTAAAATACCAAAATAATGCCTCCACCCCTTAGATGTAACACTCATCTACCGCAAAAACCTGATATTGCCTAAATTATGACCTATGTATACTTATCGATTTAGTACTGTTTGATCTACTATATATATATATATATATATATATATATATATATATATATATATATATATATATATATAATTAAAGTGTTATAAAATAATTAATAATTATTTTATATTGGATACAAGCATGATGGAAATGTATATATATATATATATATATATATATATATATATATATATTCTTATTATCTTAATTATGCTGGCTTTGAATGTTTAAAGAATGGCTGACAGTGCAATAAAAAGTTCATAATACTCAAGTCAGATCGTCAACTAGTGGTTCAGTCAAACAAGCCTTAATTTTGGCAAAAAATCAAATTAATTGCTACACAGGTTTTCTTTTGCACAATGCATTTCTATAAGGTCTTTATTTTAAGTCTAAAAAAATCAACCGATACGAAATATACAAATTTGCCATTTTTTATCAACAGGTGCCCCGTATTTTTTGGTGAACATGATATATGCTACCAATCGCACCAAGGCAAGATTTGAAATTTATAGGTAAAAATTAGGATATGAAATGATGTATAAAGAATATTTCTTTAATCTCACAGCAAAAATTAATTCATGTAAAATGTATTTTAGGGTAAATCTTAAGTTTTGAGACAATTTTTTCGTTAAAATACACCGTTTTATCGTATGCATTCAAAGAATATTCTCTCATTATTAAATTATTGGAATATTTCATGGAATTATTTTATTAGATATACTTCTACATCATTATGTTTCAATTTAACAAAAAAATTAATATATTATAAATTACCCCCCCCCACACACACACACACAAGGAGGTCATGTTTTAATCATTGTTTATTTATTTGTTTATTAGTTTATTTGTCCGTTTGTTAGAATCTTTATGCAAAAAATAATCACCAGATTTCAATTCCTTCTTTACCAAAGTTGTATCTTGGCTCGGGGTAGTCCCGTAATAAATTCTGAAACTGATTTAGTTCAGTATCTGAATGCAAGACTTTTTGGAATTCGGAAAATCCCTATTTTTCATCATTGTCAAAGTTTAAAAAAAAATCACATCGAAGTCAATTTCTTGTTTATTCTTTCGAAATTTGAAACATGGGTACCAGATAGTATTACAGGTCATCAGATCAAATTTTACTTAGATCTAAAACATATTCAAGATTTGACAGCATTTTTCATTTTAACATAAAACATCCTATTTAACAACTTCATAAGTATCTCCATCAATCTGGCATTTCTCAATCAATCTGTGTAAACTTTCCTATGTTTATATAGTGTCTAATTTTCAAAAACATTACCAAGTTTCACCGGCATAGTAAGGTAACACAATAAACCTTGACAAAGTGTTGTGTTCTCCAGGTGCTTTTGTTATTCAATTATTTTGCAATTATCTAACTCAATGTTATCTTCAGGCACTGACAAATTAGCACAAGCTGTACAACGACACTCCTCAACTGTGTGTTGAACAATTAAGTCCATATTTTTTACATGTACACCGTGCTGTATTGCAATATTTTTGCAGTTGCACCGGATCAAATTAAGAAGACTTTATAGTGCTGGTAGCATATCAGTCATTTCTGATATGATGACACCATTGATAAGCTGCCACCCCTAATCGATGGGATTTAGAAAACGAGTTACTAACCATATCTGTACTTATTAGTATGATGTATAGAATAGAATTTTGCAGCAGCTGTAGTTGGGGGCCTTGATTATGTTTGTATGTATCTTTCGGCAAAACCGATGATAGTGCAATTTGATGAGGTTCGCTTCTGGCGTTTTTTAGATGCAATAATGCTTTGTTTTGATGCCTCACACTGACAGAAGACTTCAGCACAATGCTGTAAATCTTTTTTATTTTAATAGCAACTACTTTGTCTGCATTGGATAAGCATGAAGTTGTGTCACATCCAAGTAAGGCATGAAGAAATGGTAAATGTAAGCATATGCTGGAGTCAAGGTCAGATTTCGAACACTGTATATTATAACAGCAGTTTCAATAATAAGACAGCATTACGTTGCTGGAATCATAGGTAATTCACAGTATACAGATACAGTATTTACTCCTCTTCCTAAATAAACTGTCTTTTCCTGAAAGTTGTTCACTGTAACCATCAAATATAATAACGCATTTGTCATATTTGCACAGTACACATTTAATATATACATAATATATTTATCTAAGTGTAAGACCATGATGCAAAATGATCCAATGAAGTAATGCCTCTCCGTCAAAAACAAAGTGTCTACCAGAGGGAAGTTCACCTTCTTGCCATCGAAGCTGGTTCCATAGGGCACTTCCTAGAATTGCTTTACTTGCAGATCTGGGAGAAGCAATGGAATCAAACATAAATGTTGTTTAACAACACATTTCATATTAAAAGCGGTGCTGTATATTAAAATTTTCTTTTGTTGCAACTAATGTTAGGCGTTGAAACAGTGATTGTGGATGAATATGCACTACTTTTTTGTCTATAATCACTTCTGTTTTTGATTCAAGAGTAAGTGCCTGTTTTCTTTTCACTTGAATGAATTGTTAGATACCTCATTGCCTTCCATGGATTAAAGAATCTTATATATTTGATCTAAATTTACTGAATCCTATACAACAATACCTGAGATAATGATGTGCAGTGACATCAGATTTATTTAAGAAATTTATGGCTTTCAAAAAGCTGATATGCTTTTTTGTATCCGTGCAGTTTCTCTGGATGTCAGTTACTTCTTTGTGCTGTTTATTAATTTTATAATTGACACCAGTAAAATGCTGCATAACTTGATTTAGTTTAGAACAAACCGGACAGATTTAATCAACATGATTCGCTGCTTTTCTATCCCTTGTGAGTCAGCTAGTGGTTTTGATACTTCGCATAAACAATACGATCAGTGGAAAGTCTTATCCAGTATCACTTCGGAAAACAACATGTAAACTTAAAAAAAAACGGTCCCCGTGTACACTTTATGTGATATCTCCTTTATTTATTCACCGATTGCCCTTATTTTACAGGACATGGCAGAATCAACAACCGTGAGTACACCAAGACCTCAGTGGGAGCTGGGACAAAGAATACACTGTGTTATATTTTACTACAAGACAGGCTCGTTTAAGAAAACCCAGGACAGTTTCATTAGTTCGAATGTGAAAAGACTCCATCCAAAAGCAGAATTCAGAACTGGGTGGACTACTTTGAGAAGTATGCGACCGTGGAGAACCTCAACGCTGCCAGTGAGAACCGTCTAAGCCACTCGGGACGTCTCAAAAAGCAGACAGCCGAGCTGGTCGAACGTGTGAGAGAGTCTCTCCAGGAGAATCCGAAACGCTCTGTGCGTAAGCGAAGTCAGTATCTCCAGACCCTTACAGCCTCAGACAAGAAGCAGAGGAGCGCTATGACAGTCAAGATGCTCGATAAGATCGAGGAGACACCAGGTTTCCTTAACCTCCTTTGGACCTCAGATGAAGCCCACTTCCATCTTGACGGAAAGGCGAACTCCAAGACAAATGTCTTCTGGGGGTCGTCCAGACCCAATGAAGTAGCCACCAAGCCTCTGCACTCTCCTAAGTGCACAGTGTGGGCTGCAATCTCGGTCAGAGGCATCATCGGTCCAATCTTCATCAAAGAATCTGGCGCAGCAGTGACAGTCACCAAGGAGCGGTATGTGGAGGTCCTCAAAACCTTCAAGAGTGAGCTCCAGACCCTCTACCTGTCGCTCATGAGCAAGTTCTGGTTCCAGCAAGACGGAGCAAGTTCTCACACCTCAAGCCTGTCCCAGGATTGGCTGAAAGAGAACTTCGGAGGCCGAGTTATCAGTCTCAAGACTAATTTTGAGTGGCCACACCATAGCCCGGACCTAAGCCCCCCAGATTTTTATTTTTGGGGCTATCTTAAGAACAGAGTGTACGCAGGGAAATTCTGAACCATCACGGAACTCAAGGAAGCCACCAGGGAGGAGATGAGAGCGTAATTCCCAATTCAGTCTGTCAGAACGTCATGGACAACTTCGTTCTGCGCCTCAAGAAATGCACGGAGCTAAATGGAGGCCATCTAGAACACATGCTGTAGAACGGAGAAAAAAAGACCAAAGAACCTAGTGTTTTGATGTGATGTTTTGAATATAATAAACTTTCATTCGGACGAAACACTAAGAAACGGCGCCTAATTAGAGTTGGGCCCCGTTTTTTTGGGTCACCATGTACAAATCAGGATAGTCTCTTGATAAGGTAGACATTTGTTGAAGGTATAAAAATATTGTCTTAATATACAAATTTAGACCTGCAGTAACATGTCATACAATGAAGCAAGATGGAGACTCCAATTTCCTGTTCTTTTTTCTGTTCCAACGCTTCATGGATAGTCATAGCTGCTATGATAAATTATTCATCTACCATCATATTTGGATTAGCAATGAGTTTTGCAAATAGTTTTTAGTTGACATTATTCAACTTTCTGCTAAGTTAGTACCTCTTATTTGACATATTTCTCTGTTTATGTGTGAGTCTTTTCTTCACTTTGAGTTTCAGTGTCAGATACAGAAGTATGTGGCACAGTGAGTTCCAATGTGTCTGCAAAGAACTAATATATTAAGTGCACCATACATTAAGAAATGACATCTTCATACTTTAGTAAGAGCATTTTCACTAAGCTTATTTGCCATATATCTCTTCCAGAACTTCTGACAATCCTGATTTTACCATTAGATTGCCTATACACCCAATAAAACTCATCTCCATGCGTAATCCTCCAATTCTCAGAACTACATATTTCAGACGACTACTACAGAAACGGGGAAACTGCCCACAAAATATCAAGTAAATATGGGGATTTATAAAAATTATCACAAGGCTTAAGATGAGTAAGTTAACCAAAATGATATGAATTATCGTTGTGATAAGGCGTTACTTCATGCTGGGAAATGACATGCGTGACAAATTTATCTGGTGTTAATATGGCAACCTTACCCATCTGATGAAAGGTGCCATATCCATCAAGGGTTTGTATATTGTGGTCAATAGTGTCTGTTGCATACAGCATGAATTGACCTTCTGTAACAGTGACATAACAGTTACAGAAGCATTTCGTTCAAATGTTTGGACTTCGTCATATGAGCTACAAAAACTATGTTGCTGTAATTAATCTATCAACGACCTAGAATCAAAATGGTGATACATTTTCATGACTAACCATAAGTGTAAAAGAGCGATCACCATACTTGGATGCCTGTTTCTTCTCTATATTTTTCCTGTTGCAATAATTTGCATAAAGTAAACAATACTATCAGGGAGAAATGCCAAGGTTTTCTCTAAAGTAAGTTCATCTGTTGATGAATAATTTGAGTTTGCAGTCATATATTTATTTCATTGTTTGCCTCTCCTAAAGTTGGTACTGCACCTTTGGCGATAAACTACATCCTTGACATGTAAATCATTTGCAGAGGATCATCTTTCTAATACTGTATCAATCTACTCATAATTACGGGATTTACATATTTTCTCTATAGTTTATCAAATGTTAATATTTTCACAAGATGATAAGCCTGATATATTTGCCTTCTTTGGTATTTGATTGATGTACCACAAAAAAAGTAATTCTTGAAATCAAAAGTTCTTATTCGGAATTGAAACTTACAATTAAATGCTGATATATCGACCCATTTCAAGTTTGTCATCTGCTTTTATAATGTTAGGGTTACACTGTTGACCTGCACATATCCGAAAACTACTTGCATATTCCCCACATGCTGTGTTGATGCTATCACTTCCTTTTTGGGTAATTGTCACTGTATCTCTAAGATTGTTACCCATAATCCCTTATTTACAAAGTATGCACATGTCTCTAGTACTTGCATTAGACATTATTCAATTTATGAAAAAAAAGAAATTGATAGTAAAAACCAACAGTGTATAAGAGACTACAAATATATTTCAATAAGTTATTCTAAACTTCCGACTTATGATATATATTCTAAGGAATTCTTTAAACATCGACCAATATTTTTTAGTTTTAACCTCTTTATACTGTTTTAAACAAGTTGTTTTTTTTTTTGTGTAAAAAAATGTTCAAATTTTATTTTGTATCAAAACTTTGTTTTTAGTATGTAATAAAACTTTTACGTCGTAAAAATATTTTGGTGCATGGGAAAACATTTAAGACCAGCAATTAATTTTATCGAAAATGTTAGAAAAAAAGGCAAAATGAAAACGAGGTTGTTTACATTTCTTTGTCATAAATACAATCTATAATTGTAAAATTTTCATATTTCGCATCGGTAGATTGTTTTAGACTTTTAATATGTTCATATAGACACCTCATAGAAATGCAGTGTGCAAAAAAACCTTGTGTTGCAAGCAGTTTGACCTTTTTCACTGATTTGACTGGACAAAAATGTCAACACTGGGTATATCTCTTCTCCAAGCCGGTTATAAAAAAGTATTCAAGTTAATCCAGTAGGCTCCAATCAGCTTTTAAATCTTATAGATAATCCGTTTTAAATTGAGGACAAACTTTATTGACCGAGGTAGCTTTGTAAAAAAACAAAGATGGCAGCCATCTTTGATTTCTTACTATCATTATTACATGTATATATGATGACAAATTGTGAATTCGATCTCAATCTTGGAGACTAGATCATATGAAGATCGCTCATAAGCATGAGAAACGATAGTAACGGTATGAAAACAACCTATCTTTTCATGTAATATTTAGCTCTGTCTGGGAAAGAAACGAGCACTGTTTATAAGTGCAAATCAAAACTATGAGCCGATCGAAAATTAAGTTTTTGCAGCTATCAGTATATATATATATATAACAAATTATTTTATTTAAATACTATACAATACAGTGTCCATTGGTTATACCCGAGTTTCACCATGTAAGAACATTTTTAAATAAACAAACATTCAACAAACCTCTTTCCCGGCTCAAAAAACAAAAAGTAGCATGCAGCTTATGAAACAAAACGGGATATATTTTATGAGGGAACGGAAAAATGTACATTTCCAACCCCGATTTCAGAACATTCGATATCAAGAGAGACTGACGAATCTTCCTGCGATGAGCAGCCGGATTTTCTCCTAAATCTAGGATGAGCAGATTGATCAAACCTGGGTATCCGCAACAAATACTGTAATTTATAAGATTTCCTGAGGAAAACAATGAAAGTGGTCCCAAATTTCTAAGTGGCCTCTTAACCTAAGGGAGCTATGGGAACCGAACATCCTTTAAAACTTCAAATATATCCTATTTTGATTAAATTTATATCGTATGTAAAAAATTATCTGAGGAAGACAATGGAAGTGGTCCCGAATCTCTATGTTACCCTCTATGTGCCGAATATCTATGTGTCCTCACTTCTAGGTGACCCATAGGGATAGTCCCCGCCCCTTAAAATTAAAAATACGTATTTTAATGAAATTTAAACCATATGTATAAGACATTAATTCAGAGTGTTTTCCAATACTATGTTAGGGGGCGAAACGGGGGGGGGGGGGGTGAGGCGGTAAAAACACAGAAAGTAATATGGTGTTATGAGCAGAGTGACAACGTTCTTGCTATTGTTCCTCATTCAATCCCGAATAACGCCAGGTCTTCCTGCTAGTCTATGATAATACGGGACCCTCCCCCGGAGACAATACTTTGTAAACAAATTAATGGGTCAATGTTTCTTTTATACTAATGGTTGACCACTTACCAAAGTCAAAAGCCACGCGAGGATAAGGGTTAATGAGATTGTCAATGTCAATGAACAATACTATGAGACGTTTGAAAACGATGAATGGAAAGACACTTGGTATATGGAAATTCCGTTTTGTTATTGTACACAGATGAAGAAAGCGAAATTCTTTGCATTGGTGGTAGTTAATTCGAGTTCTTGCTGTGAATGTTTTACAGGGAGTTGGAGCTCAGTCGAGCACCTTCCATGAAAATAACGATAGAGTAGACAACAACTAGCAGAGTCTCTTCTGTAATAAAGAGGCTGTAGAAGGAAAGATCATTCCCACTAGATTGCGAAATCGATTTTGTATTCTGTCAAGGAATGAAAGGGTTCTCTAAGCGGCACCTCCCCGGATGTGGCAGCAGTACTCCACCCTGTGTTGTTATTCCAATAAATCAGAGTATTATCAAATTTTAATGACATTTTTCAGCATTTCCTAAATAACCTATTTTATATACATTTTACTAACTTATATATTTTATAAAGAATTTCATATTTAACATCATAGCGATTTTTAAAAGAGTCGAAGTTTGACGTAAGTTATGTTCGAGCCTGATCAATTTACTTGCGCATTAATTTTTTTCTTATATTTTCGTTAATACGCTGTTGTTCTATATAATTTTTCCGACCACAGATTTAGAAAGGGGACCCACAATTAATTAACTAAGGAGGCCCCCTTCAGAGCGCTGCAGGAAGATTACCTGCAGTGTCTCCCCGCCTCACATTCAAAAGGCTTGGACTCAGATGGTTGGAGGATCGTAGGCTGATGGCGCAGAACGTCTGTATGAATTTTACACTAACAGTAAAAATGTAGTTTGTTTTCTTTAAAAAGTAATTATGAGACGAGTTCGTTTTTAATGTGCAAGCTCTGAAAACGGTGCCGATGGCATCGTTGCGATACAAAAAATATCCGGAAATGGTTTAACGGACCCCCTTTGAATGTAGGCGTAGGTGCAGCCCGAAGGAAGAAGAAGAAGAAGAAGAAGAAGGAGGATTCTAAATGCCAAATGATTTAGAAAATTATCGCGTCGGCTGTGAAGTTCACTCGACTAACAGCATTAAATATCTGATCTTGCGTTAACAAGTTCGAGGAATCACACTACGTTTCACAACGTTTTCGTTCCTCTCTCCCCTACCGAACGTGTTATTTAACGTTCTCTTGTATTCCATCGATTTTTCAATAAGCGTGAATACTATCTCCTTGCAAGTAAAAGGGAAAATGTTAGCAAAAAGTGGGGCGTAAAGACATTCGGATGCGCATGCGTGCATTCTTGTGCAAAATGCATAATTAAGAACCTAATTTAGAGGCTTAAAATTAACGTTAGAAATACAGCGATATAACACGTGTTAAATATTAAATGGCCTTTTGGCAGACTAGGCTGTATCTGATGTCAGATGTTTTAGAATGAATGCAAGTGCATTGAGGAACAAACAGTAAGGATGAGTAATACATCAGGAGATATATTCCAAAACAATTCAGATGAATAAACCGCCAGAATATATCTCTAATTTTAATTATCTTTTAGAGGCTAAAACTTATATCATGTTGAAACATCGGTTCTTGTCGGATGATCGGAGTTAAACAACGCTGTCCCTAGTCAACACTTAGATGGGTGACCATTTGAGAATACTAGGGTTTGTAACTTCAGAAGTGGAAGTGGTGATAAAATCACTTTCTCTAATATCATTGATTCAAATAGTAGACCAGACCAGACCAGACCAGACTCCCTAGCTTTGGTAACACCATTCCTTCTTTTTTTAAAAACTATTGAGTGACTGCTTATCAATGCCAAGAGCCACTCGAGGATAAGGGTTAACGAGACTGAAATTATTGTCACTTATTACTTATGAGGTGTTTTTTTCTCTGTTTGACCCAGCATTCCTTCTGATCGTCTTAGATTTCTCGTTGTCACTGGACCAGGAGACGTTCGGTTACTAATTGTGCAAACCTTGCTTCACAAGAAACTCCTAAAAAATGCATGCAATCTTAGAGAGGGTGTCCATTGTCTCTCGAGACAAAGGCAGGTCAGTCAAACTTAGCCTTCCAAATAAAACTACATATAATGTGTAAAATATTTAATGACCTAATGCCAGATTAATGACTTTTCAGACGAAGTCAAGTGCACCCAGGTACAAACAGCTGATTCTAAAAATCGGTAATACGTCAGAATACATATCCGAAACCAATTAGAGCGAATACACTATCAGAAAACACCAGGACGCGAATAGCGACAGGATGGATCCAGTCTGCTTGGCCGCTCACAATAAATCCTTATCCGCCCTCTTTACCCGGTCTTAAATTGAAGACGCCCCACCAACAAGTCTAAAAGATATATCGAAAGAACTTGGTATTTTTTTAAATAAAACTGTTATCTTTTTTGTTGCTTGTTACCGATAATTTTCTTATATAAAACATGCGGACTTTACTATATAAACTATTCTCCCTGGAAATATTATCTATTAAAAATATTGATTGCTTATTTATTAAAAAGAATATATATTAAAGTTCTACTTACAAGTATAGCATAAACAACTCTTATTTGGTTTGATTGTATTATGTACTAGCAAGGGTTCTAATTTCCGCAAGTCAGATAGATGATATAGAAAAAATAAAATAAAAAGCAAACACTTCGCTTAAGATTGTAATTTGAAATGCCTGAGTTCGTACGGGCTGACCGAGGTTCGAAATCACAACATCTGTCTTTAAGTGCTGCACAATCGACCGACTTTGGGTCACACCTTACCTTATGGGAGTAAGATAAAACTGGCCTTGTGCCTAACCTCCTGGCGAGGAGGTAAATAAATAAAAACCATTGCCCCAAATGATGCCATTTTCAAAGCCGTCAATTCGTTTAAATATAAGAAATCATACATGTTTTTTCTTCTTTCTTTTTTGTCTTTATTTTTCTTTCTTTCTTTTTTCTTTCTTTTCTTTCCATTAGAAATGTGGTCAGAGGCTAGGGAGATACGTTGGCGCACCTCATTTCTTCTTTCCCTTGAACTGTGTAAACTGCTACTCATAACGGGTTAACCAAAATCGCCTTTTTTCATATTTGCCTTTTTTATTCACGGCCATGCCGAAACTCGAACGTTTTTAGGCAAATCAAAATTAATGACTGTATGATTTTTTCTGCATCCTGAGAAAATCTACAATAAAGACGAAACGTTGATGAATACATAAATAATATAGTTTTTGGCTTTCCATTTTTCATTTTCCATTACGTCAGATCATTTTATCCTCATTTTTATTCATATATATATATATATATATATATATATATATATATATATATATATATATATATAGTCTCGGAAGTTCTTTTTACCTTCAAAACTGGGAAAAAAAAAAAAAAAAAAAAAAAAAATTTGTTGAAAGATTTTAGTCTAGTAAGTCAATCAATCTACTGCAATCACTATTTTAGTTTACTTCCAAGAATATACTCTAATATAAATATATTTTTATATATGTTTTTATATATAAGGGATCGTCAGTTGTTTACCATGAAAACTGTTTCGGGATTTTCTTCTTTCTTTTATATATATATATATATATATATATATATATATATATATATATATATATATATATATATTAAAATTGGCAATATATATGTGTGTGTCTGTGTGATGATATGAAATATATTTGATAAAGTTCAGATTGATTCTTATTAGAATATATTTAAAAAATGACGCCCAATATTCAATATTTAAACCTTTAAAGAGTAATTTACAAAATTGAAATAGAACTGCAAATAAATAAAATGATAAAATGACTTATCAGAGTTATATAATACTGTGATATATATATATATATATATATATATATATATATATATATATATATATATAGATAGAGAGAGAGAGAGAGAGAGAGAGAGAGGGGGGGTGGGAGGGGCCGTCAGATAGACAGACATACATAGAACTTTTGACCAGATTGTTTTGCTTTAGTCAGTGTTTATTGAAGTTTTTTTTTATTAACAATAAGATTTTATATGTCAGATATTGTATTAATAGAAGCACACCTGCTATAAAATAGCTACTCCTCAAGAGAAGGGACACAATTAAAATAAAAATAATTAATTGTAAAGAGACTTTATGGAATATATAATATTTCCACAAACATGAAAGTCACAGACCGGAAGTCCAAGACTCAAGTTTTGCCGTCCTTTTAGCTTATCAGTAAGACACATTATAACTCAGAATTCGAAACCCGAGTCACTTGTATGCGAACCGAGTACTCTGCTACCTGACCCACCACGCCACTTACAAGAAAGTCTAATGTTTATTATATATATCATCTCACATTAAGAATCTATCTATCTATCTATCTATCTATCTATCTATCTATCTATCTATCTATCTATCTATCTATCTATCTCTCTCTCTCTCTCTCTCTCTCTCTCTATATATATATATATATATATGTATATATACACAAACAAGTACACATGTCTTTTTATTATAAAGTAGTATTATAATGCCCTCGATTTCATTTACGTTGATAGCTTTCTTTACAAAATCTATATACTTAAAAATTGTTTAGTCAGTCATTTATACCAAATATTGGTCCATGTTCTTAAAACATTTTTATTTTCAATCGATTTCATCGATTTTCATATTTTATCCTGATCAATATTTTCCCAGTCATATTTAGAGGAGTGTGGCGGTTTTGTCACCCTCATGTTCAAATCTCCAACTGTCAGCCAGGAACAACGGGAACAAATGTAATAAGCCACATCTTTTAGAGATTAACCGATAGTAAAACATATTTCCAGCGTTTTTGTTGGCTTACGTTTTACTTTCCTTCCGACATTTTCAACATCGCCGCCACGGAATCAATAGAGCCAGTGTTCTAGCGGCGATAAACACATACACATACGCGAAATGATAATGCAATTGTATTTACATTGAGAAATTATTTATTTATTTTGTAACATCAAAGCTTTTTCCCAATAACTTGCAGAAGCAAAAAGAATCGAATTCGTTTCTTTTAACTTTTCCGACATTTCCAAGATGGTCGCCACGAACCTCGTACAGTTTGTTTTGCTTTTATGCCTTTCATCGTTTTTGATAATTTTATTTGTTCGACGCTTCTGAAGTTTTTAGCAAAGAATGTCAACTACTGGCATCAATTCTGTGGAATCGATGGCAGAGTACAAATAAGTCAAAAGGTTCTATTTATTAAAAACTATATTTTTTATTCGTTTCGTGTTTATTTCCTCCCGACCTTTTCAACACGACGGCACGAATTGCACCGTATAAGTGAAACGGCAGAAATACATATCCTAATTATTTGTATATTTTTTCATTGTTTAAAACACTGTCATAGCGACTTGCATTGTACAAGTGAAACGACGAAAAAAATGAAGAAATATTCTAATTATTCGTATTATTCTGTTCATTGTTTCGAAATTATAAAATTGAATATAAATTCGGTTCCTTGGTACGACAGAGGCACCTTCGACAATTAATGTTTTCCTTTGGGGTCAATTCCAATTTCAATCATATAAATTATTTAGATTCAAATGAGTTTCGTTATTTTGGCAAAATACATTTTTTGGTACTTAACATCGTTTAAGTAAAAAAATAATATTAAAAACATTACGTTATATCGATTTGCATCGTACACGCAAAACAGCGAAAACAAAAAGAAATATAATTATTCGTACCCAGTTCTCGAGGACATTGTGTAAGACAGAACGAGTAACCAATTTAGTTAAATTGGCTATTAAGTAAGTGTCCATAAGGTATAATAGCGAAGTGACTCCTTCTCCCTAAGTGCAGCGAAAGAAGTTAATTAAAAATACATTTTTGCGCTAATCGTCTCTAAGGCTGATGATCAACAATAATCTACATGTATTTATTTATTTAAAAAACATCGTCAAAAACTAAGTGGGATCTATTTGGAAGCAATGTTTAAGAATTAATTAAAATATATTGATTATGATATAAAGGGAAATCATAATGTGTGTGTATTTTTCCGTGTAAAAGTTAGAACGACATCAGATACATTTAAAAACATGATCGAATTCAGTGTATAAGAATTCTCGATTTTTCATTCCCTTCGGGTCATCAGAGACCAAATTAGTGCATGCAGGTAATCAAAAATTAAATTTCTTTCATTATTATTCGTAGTTGTTAAAAAAACAACATTGAAAGTAGGCTTAACACTCGGTCAGCTGCTGATGACTTTTTCTGTTCTTTCTTGCTTTCTTTCTTTATTCCTGTTGTCTTCCTTACATACACACATATTATAAACACACACACACACACACACACACACACACACACATATATATATATATATATATATATATATATATATATATATATATATATATAGTGTGTCAGGTTGTATATGAAAAGAAATCAAATAAAGTCCTCGATCATATAAAAGAGCTAATATAATTTATTTAGATACTGTATATTACATAATTCAGCAATGTACCGCGGTTTCATCCAAAAGGGCAGATTTAGACATCTTTAGTAAATCTCCGTGCCCAGTGGAATCATCGGCAAGCTGAAACGATTGTAGTCACGCCCGCCAGGGAATGGCGTCAACAAAGACATAAAACGGTGTATCTCTGAGGTGGTCCCCGAAAAAACCAGTGTGGGATAGTGATTAACTAAGTCTTAAGGGAGATCGATGTTATTTCGTGCATGAAAGGCCTTCATTTTATTCCCTAGCAAGTTTTATTTATTTATGTATTTATTTATTTATCTGTTAGCAAGTTTTATTTATTTATTTATTTATCTGTTCTTTTTATACCTGAAAAAATACGAATGGGGCGGCTATATAGTTCGCCGTTTGGGTTTGTGAGATTAGGGTGCTTTTTTGTTGTCGTTTTTGAGAATAAAATTATGTATCGGATTAATTGTTCGATATAGAGCTGAAAGAGATGATTCAAATATGTTTTTATGGACTTAACGTGTTTGTTTATTTTTGTTTATTGAATTGGTGTTTTCGTATTTTCTGTTCTTTTTGTAATGTTATTGTTATATCTAGTCTGAGAAAATACGAAAGGGGTGGTCATATAGTTGCCGTTTGGGTTTGTGAGATTAGGGTGCTTTTTTGTTGTCGTTTTTGGGAATAAATTTATGTATCGGATTAATTGTTCAATATAGTATTGAAAAGGATGATGCAATAATGTTGTTTATGGACTTAACGTGTTTGTTTATTTTTGTTTATTGAATTGGTGTTTTCGTATGCTCTAGATCTTAATGGGAGGAAAGCGGTGTTTCGTTGATATGTCCCGTTTATAACCAGTAGTGTTGAAAACAAAAACAAAAAAAAAGAACAAAAAAAGAAGAACAAAAAATGGTTATAAACGGAATAATGGATCCATTATTCCGTTTATAAACATTTTTTGTTCTAAAAACATTATTGCATCATCCTGTCTCTCCATAAAAGGGTTTGTCAGGAAAGCCTGACATGAGGATATTTTACCCTACACGTAAACCCTGACCAAATATTCAAAATAACATAGTATTCGAAGCCCAAATAAGATATCCTCGGTTTGGCTATGCATCAGCTCATACGAGGAATGGTGCACCTTCTCCAAGTAATGTTACTTCAAGTAACAGTACGTAGCTGGATACTCCGCCAGACTAGATGAATTCTTGTCCTGGAATCCGGTACGACTAATAGACCAAAAGAAAGATATACTATAACATAATCAACTGGTCAATTGGGGAGAGGAAAATTAATGTTCTTCACTTCTTTACTAACTGAACATTTGATAGATAAAGGAGTACTTTATTGGAACAGGTGAATACCTATGTATCTTATATAGAGATCTAGTTAGCCCATGAAGGGGCCCCTTGATTTCTAAGAACTTCGACATAAATAAAGTGAAACAAAAAGTGAAGTACACATATTTAACAGATAAAACAGAATACATGAGAAAATAGGGCAAATTTCTTGTACTAGCGGTGAAGTCAAAACGCACTATTTCAAGTGAATGCATATTTTTTCTCAATAGACGCACCATTCCTTTTATAGTGATTATGTATATGTGATGTAATTCGCTTATTGGCTTTGAAAAAGGACATTTTATTTATTAATTATTATTTTTTAGTGTTTTTCTTTAATTCAATGTTTGTTTTGATTCTAATATAACAAATAGTTGTGTCTCGCAATATTATTATTTCCTGGACAAATAATTAATATTTAATAAGTTTACTTGAAGCATTGCGTGTAATATGTATATAGAAGAGCTTTAGTAAGCCAATATTTGTGTTCAAATGTTCCTTTCTTTGGAGGAACCGACTTGATTTTCAACGAGCTGCAATCTATTTCTAAATTGCAAGTGTTAACACAAATTGATGACTTATTCTTTTCTCTTTTTAATGTATCATAAAAATATGAATAAATTAGTATCGACATTACTAAAATGTTAATATTGATCTATATGAATAAATGAGTTATTTTGTTTCGTGTTTACAACAAATTTATGAATGAAATGTTTATTATTTTTAATTAATGTTACAAGTATTTCAAGTAGTGAACTTTCTGCAGCAATAGCGAGCCGGCGAAGCCAACTAGTATATATATATATATATATATATATATATAGTCATCTACATACATACTGTTTCGCAACTTTTAAGTGCAGCTAGACCAGCTAGTGCCTCAAGCCGGGATTGAAACTCAACCGTGGAGCTGACGGTCGGCGCCTCTACCCCCGCGCTATCATACAACACTGACTGACTGTAAGTGACATCTACAATGTAAACATTGTCAACTGCCGGGAACTCGAATTATTTTTATCCAATGAGCTATGCTCTAAAGCTAGTGGCAGTTGACGTTATCCTTACAAATAAGCTCTACCCAAGAAAGGGAGTTTTATATAGTCATCCACATACCGACTGTTTCGCTGTATCACAGCTCTTCAGTGCGGCTATATATATATATATATATATATATATATATATATATATATATATATATATATATATATATATATATATATATATATATATATATATACCAAACAATGCACGGGATCCTTTTTACTTTCTAGTGTTTTTAAAGCTCTTAAATTTATTAATAACGAAAGGCTAAGAACAAGAGGTGCCAAAATCAGACAATCGGGCTAATAGAGAGAGAGGAGGAATACTGATTACGTGACGAATACATGGGTGTGTATGCGAGAATGAGAAAAGAGAGTAAACACAAATCAGGCATTCTGTCTATCGTTGTTATGTAATGGTGAACATTTTGCATTGCCTCATTTCAATACGTTTAATTATTTTCGTAAATAGGATTTTTTAAAAGTTTGTTTTAGTGCGTTACGCTATTGTATTTTTGATTTCAATCAACAATCGATTGATAGTTAGTAAAAATGATAATATGGGGTAAGTCACGTAGTCGTCTCCTTTCTTACGCTAAGCATATCAGTCGAAGTGGAGTTGTACCACATGTTCCCACGGTGGGAGGGAAGTAAATACCAAGTCGTGAGCAACACACACACATTCGCGCTCGCACACACACATACACTAGAAGTAGTGACACAATTGTATTAAAAGGGAAACTACGAAAAATGCCCGTCTGTCTGTCGAGATTTCATGCCTCACTCACAAAATGAAAACTCATGAATCATTGTACCTTGAGGATTCTTTATAGTAATAGACACTCGGGACTTTTCAATCAAAACGCGGAACTCTGACTTTTCAATCAATCAAGTGTCTATCAACGAGTTTCGTTTTGAAGAATCCTTCCAGAAGTTGGTCGATTGGTTGTTGGATTTTAAGGCACATAAACGGTCGTTGGGTCATTTTATATTAAAACCGCACACATGTTTTGCATATGATTGGATTTTAGATGAATTTGTTTCGTAGATGTATAGTTTGTAAATAAATAGTCTGTAAACGATAGTTTCTATTTAACAGACATATATTGGGCTTCTGGCTAGGAGCAAAGTGTAGTATCTGTTCTGATACAACATTTACTCATTTTTGGGCCTCGGCCAGTGGAAAAATCTTTCTAGACTGATGTAATTTTTATTTTTGTCCTAATCCAGAGTTCCCCTTTTTGCAAAGCTAGATTTTCTCCACATTAAAAATCGACCTAGTGTCTAAATATGCCCTCATGTGGGGAAGCAAGTAAATAGGCACATAGATAACTCATATTTAACCAGACAGATACTACCAGTGCGGACGAGAATAGATCTGGGAGCAGGAGGTAGTAAAGGGTGACTCCGCACTCCCCAAAGCTCCCACATTGGAACCTCATTACTGGATACAGTTTTGTGTTATATTCAGGGACATTTGGGAGGGGCTTGAGTAATTGATAGGGTTGGAAAATGGACTAGGCAGAAACATATAAAATATACCTGTGAAAGATGTGTTTCGGGTTGGTGGGGTGGATTGGAGTAGAGGCGTGCACCTTGCCAAAGAGTGTCCGAGAAAATCTATGGTCGTGCTCGGGCCAGTCCGTTTCAGAAGTGAATAGGAACATAGCAGAGACGGATGGGAAAGTGTATTAGTCTCGACGGTGATTAAATTGAAAGTGAAACGGTGTAGTACGTAAGACACAATCAGATTGACAGACCGGTTTCCGTTAGATCAGCAAAGTTGAGCGCCGTTGAGCTTGGTTAGTACAAGATGGGTGACTATTTCTCAATACCATGCGTTGTATGTAGGAGGGTGGCGACACACCGCTGCATAAAACTGCAAAAGCTAATGCCATCATCTCCCATGACCGTAACATACATGCGACTGGGAACCGCTTGTGGATTTAATATTCCACAGAAACTTCCTCCTTCGAATGTAGCCGTCTCAATCCGCCAATTATGCTGGATTTTTTCTACCAAAATAATCCAAAGATTATGTATCTAAATAAATAAATGAGAAAGTTATTTTTCATTCATCAAAACTATATTACCATAAAACGGGTTACTCTTATTTAATCAATAATACATAATAGTCTTTTGAAATACTGTATATATAGTAACAAGCAACTTCCCAAACACACGTATTTGTTTACCTTATTTGCATAACTATTTTTTAAACAGCTCATAATAAATTAATGCTTGGTGTTTTCGATTGTAATTTGACTGTTCCGTTTTCCTATATATATATGTAATTGTTTTCTCGATATTGAAGTAATTAAGATTATTTAATAAAAAATATAAATTACCTAAACTATGGATATTACTTTTCAAAGAACGTGCGCAAAAATTACTTCTTAGTAACTTGCATATCAATAGCGTTTAAACAAGTTCGTTTTTATTATTTATACCTCAATAGTTTTGTCGATTATTTAATCATAATTAATGCTTTTTTTAACTTTAAGAATTTAATTTTTGAAGTTTTTATATTTTCTGTGAATAATAAATAGCTTATTTTTAAAAGTTAGTAAATTAAATGCCTTATTTTTAAAGTGTAATTAAACTATTCATAGTTTTTTGTTAAACTTATTTTTAAAATATTTTTACAATATTAAAGACTAGACCCGCTTTTTACTATTCTCATTGATAAATAAAAACAAAAGTTAGTAATTTCCTTCCATTTCCTTCCATTGATCTGTCCAGATAACAACAAAAAACGATGCATATGTTGGTATTATTGTAGATTAACACTCTACCTCCACACACAAAAGTGATTTTACTTTTTGAGGGCGATTACGTGTGAACATAAGTTGGCGGAAAGAAGAAAAAACATTAAGAATTAAGACTGGAAAATCAGTTTCGCATATGAATTTAATGTAAAATTATCCCTCAATTACGGGCCATTCTAGCTTTTGGGGTGCAGTTAACCCCCAAACACCTGTTTTGTGAGATAAATAATGCGCATTTCTGGGGGGGGGGGTATTCTACTTTTTTGGTGATTACGTGTGGTTTTACGACCTTGCCACTTGAACTGAGGATAGGTAGTAAAAGAATTTGGTTAATTGTCCTAAAAAGATAGGATGGCCCAGAAGTGTGGGATCAATTTATAATGAATTTATATGCGAAACTGATCCTCACTATGAATTCTAAAATAATTTTTGTTTTTTTTCTTTTCGCCAGGGTATTCACACGTAATCGCTTTAAAAAGTACAATCGCTTTCGATATGATGATACGATGATCATAATAAATGTCTCCCCTAGAGTGACAAGCTTCACTGTTCTTGACACTGTTGATCCATTTCTTATGTATGACCATGTAGTCCAGTTGAGCATTGTGTCCATTGAGATATGTAAACGTCCAGAGTTTTCCTCTCTTTTTTTGGAAACGAGTGTTGACACTTATCAGTCCATTTTCAATTAAGAAGTGTTCCATGTGTTCTCCATTTCTATTTGATGTATGATGGTATGTGAATCTGTGGTATTGGTTAGTGCCTAACTGTGCATTGAAATCACCACCGACAATAATTGTTAGGTTTTGCTATGGATTTGATGAGCGATGAGAGATAGTCGTAATAATCTATTATCTCTTGCTCTGCAGCATTGTTGGTTGGGTTGTAGCATGATGTGATGCTTGGAACAGGATTTAATTGAAGGTCACCACTATAACTCGTGGCGTTATTTTTTCCAAGTTGTTCAATGATTTCATGGCACGTGAGCGTAACAATATTCCCACTTTATCAATTGTTGAGTTTCCTGCATTCTTTATAGCTGAAGCAACAATAAATGTCCATTCTTTTCCAAAATAATGGTGTTTTAAATTCATATCATCGTGGTACAATCGATGTTCTTGCACATTAATCACATCTATATGATATTTGATTGCGGTTGCGATGAGTTTTGGTATCCGATGCACCGGCTGTAATGTTCTTACATTGTATGTCGACAGATTAAGCGATTGTTTAGTTGCAAGTAGACGGTTGTTGTTGTTGTTGTTGTTGTTGTTGTAGTGGTGGTGGTGGTGGTTGTGATGGTGGTGTTTGTGGTGCTCTGTAGCATATTTTTCAAAATCTGGAGTCAGAGCAGAAACTCCAGTACGCGACTCTTGTTGACCCGCTCGACAATCGATGCGGTATGAATTTATGGTTTGAGCTTGAGTCATTTTTTTGGTCTACCGTAAGCTTGGCGCCATCTGTGTGCGCTACTACTATAGTGGGTTAAGGTAGTTCTCTGTCTGAACTGTTTGCCCTTGATCGTTGGGTCTACATTGAATTCTTCCGTCCAACATCCAGTGACATAGACACCATTGATCCGTTAATAACGCATTCATTTGCTACCTATTCACATCCACCCTGTCGCAAATCCATGATTTCACCATTGCCTGATTAGGTTGGCCGAGGTTCAGTCATTAACTGCCGCTGCCGTGTCTGTTCGTCATGGAAGGACCTGCTAGGGAATAAAAATCCCGGACGACAGAGCCACAGCACGACCCCGTTTACACTTATTGAGGCCAGCAGGATAGACTTGAGGAGAATTTATATATATATATATATATATATATATATATATATATATATATATATATATATATATATATATATATATATATGACCCATGGCTTAATGTATATCTCTTTCTGATCTCTACAAGTGACTCACTCA
Source organism: Sepiola atlantica (assembly GCA_963556195.1). Taxonomy (NCBI): domain Eukaryota; kingdom Metazoa; phylum Mollusca; class Cephalopoda; order Sepiida; family Sepiolidae; genus Sepiola; species Sepiola atlantica. The sequence goes on along the minus strand of OY744526.1, from coordinate 79,810,996 downwards.
GAAGAAAATTTCAATAGTGTCTTTAGATTCTGTGAAAAATTTAACTCTTATAGAAACTTATTTGAATGCTTTAACTGCTAAAATATCGATTTCCATAACGCACAAACAAACATTGACTTTTATATATATATAGATGATAGAAGATAAACATTCACATAGCCGCGTACAGAAGTATACAGAATGTACGAACTGGTGTATATTTGTATACTTAGGCTTATATTAAACCAATACTTATGAACAAAATTCAGTTTTCAACGCACATATTTTGTTCAGACTAATTTGCAACAATTTATATTTCGACCTGCCACTTTTCAATTACGCGTGAGAAAAATACTGAAAAAAGGGAAAGAAATCACATAATGAAGTGAATTTGCGTGACTTTCACCACAATTACCGGTTAGAAAAATGACTGCGATGTCACCTTTTAACAATCATACATAAAATCCGGCTCATTTATGTAAGACTCTATTTCTATTATAAGTGCATATTAACTATTCAGATATATTTCAGACAATCTTGGTGTTGCCCAGGAATTAATGAGGACCCAAATATACTCCTGTTCCCAGCCCTGAAGCGCACGTAATCACCTTTCTTCTTATTTAAAAAATGTCTACAATTTAAAATGTTCACGCCTTCATAATAAATAAATAAATAAATAAATGAAATTGTATTACATGGCCGCATGAATCGCGTGATGTCGAATTAATACCCGGAAGTCGGGAAGCCGGTGAATAATAACATTGTGAATCCGACCCCAGATGCCGAGATTAGACAGTCTGAATATCGCGCGTGAAATCTTGATAACGGGATAAAAATAACGTATCTTCATAGATAATATAGTGTTTCATGGTAAACAACTGATGATCCCTTAACATAGTGTTAGAAATAAACTAATATAATAACTGTAAAAAATAAATTGACTTACATGAGTGATTTTCCACTGGAAGACTTGGGACTATAATTTTTTTTATTTTTTTTAATTTTTTTTTTTACTATAGTTTTAATGGTTGAGAAACTTCCGAGACTATATATATATATATATATATATATATATATATATATATATATATATATATATATATATATATATATATAGTCATCCAAGATAAAAGATAAGAAATAAACAATAAGGCCAAATATATATATATATATATATATATATATATATATATATATATATATATATATATATATATATATATATATATATATATATATATATATATATATATATATATATATATATATATATACTTGTAATCCAGGGTTTCGAATCGTGTGACCGGTGGTGAATAATCGTACTTCTATGCTGATGAGTCTTGATTGAAAAGAGACAAAACGTATCCGTCCATAGATAAATAAACAATAAAAAATATTTATATTTGAAGCTCCTCGTTAAAAAAGTAGAGCACTGTAAATAGTAGTAATAGCACAGCGTTACGTCACTTGCTTTATATGCATCATTCCTTCACTTATAGAAGTTGAATGCCTGTACGTCTCGCCGCCTTTAAACGTGTTAAAATTATCATTGTTGATAAGCTGTTCAGAACTGGTCTATCGGTTATTGACGTTGGATTGGGGTTGAAAAATACTTGTAATCCAGGGTTTCGAATCGTGTGACCGGTGGTGAATAGTCGTATTTCTATGCTGATGAGTCTTGATTGAAAAGAGACGAAACGTATACGTCCATAGATAAATAAACAATAACAAATATATATATATATATATATATATATATAAAAATATAGACTTATTTCTTATCTTTTATTAGTGGTCTTACCGCACTTATTTCCCTTAAACTGTCTCTCCAGCAATTATACAGACCTAGTAATTCTTTTAAATTCCATTTGGAAATTATCCCCCGTATTTTCACAGGAGATTGTGTATATGCTGTTTAACGATGTGCTTACGTTTTTGACAATCATTTTCATCAGAACCAACCAGGAAATTGATAGCTGTCCTTTGGTATTTTGGAGAATTTTACTTGTGGGATTAACACTTGTTTGAAGCTGAATTCAGAAGGTTATTTTTTATTCAGACTGTTGATATTTTGAAGGGCATATTGTACATGCTGTTATAGGCATGATGTTTTAGCAAGGCCTTGTAGTCGTTTTAAAATATTTAATTGGTGGTGATAGTGGTGTCAAACCTTCTAATTTGTGTGTGTGTGTGTAATTGTGTGTGTATACATTCAAGAAACATATTTTTAAAATCCCCTTTTTTCTACCAACCATGTCATTTTTGTAAAATCAAATGAAACATTTTGTGGCTGTAAAATTGTAGTGTGATCGGGGTTAGTGTTGATGAAGTTACTTAATAATAAATAAATCTTGGTCTCAGAAACGATCGTACACGAACACCTTTGTTAGTGTTACAATTATAGAACAATGATGTCATAATGTTGTATATTTCTAAATTGTCATATATATATATATATATATATATATATATATATATATATATATATATATATATATATATATATATATACATAAATATCATAATAAGCCCTTTTAAGAAATTAAAGTCGAGCTTCCTCAGGATGTTAAAAATAGAACATCAAAAAGCTCTAATACAAAGTTCCGAATACGTTCGTTGAACCCTCTCGACTAGTCTTCTGTTTGTGTTCGCTTCCAGTTACATATAGATCTTAATTTTCACTTAATCACGTGACAGTTACCGGTGGCCGCGAGGATAGGACGACTGCTTGCAGATTCTAGACTGACTCTGAGAACCGGGTTCGCGCTTCCCGACCCTCTGAAATTGTTAATTTTGTGCACTGATGAGAGCAATAAGCTTGAAACGCTAGCGTCTGTAGGTTATAAGTAATTTAATATTTATTTATAAATATTATAATAAGCCCCTTTAAGAAATTAAAGTCGAGCATTCTAAGGGATGTCAAAATAGACTATTAAAAAGCTCTAATGAATTGTTCCGAATACGTTCGTCGAACCCTCTCGACTACTCTTCTGTTAGTGCCCGCTTCTAGATACACAAATATCTTAATTTTCCTGAATCACGTGACAGTTTCCAGTGGTCGCGAGAATAGGGCAACTGCTTGCAAATTCTAGGCTGACTCTGAGAACCGGGGTCCCCGACCGTCTTAACTTGTTACTTTCCTGCACTGATGAAAGCAATAAGCTTGAAACACTAGCGTCTGTAGGTTATAAATAATATAATATTTATTGATAAATATTATATACACACACACACACACACACACACATATATATATATATATATATATATATATATATATATATATATGTATATATATATATATATATATATATAATTATTTCGATAATCAGAAAACGCCACAGTCAACATAGACCATTAAAGCCATAAACTGGAAGTCCTGAGTTTTACCCTCCTTTGGGCTCATCAGTAGAATATATCCAAACTCAGTATTCGAAACCCGAGTCATTTGCATGCGAGGCGAGTACTCTTCCACCTGAGCCACCACGCCACACACAAGAAAGTCTAATGACCAAGATAGATAAAGTAAACTGCAGCGACTGTGGAATGTTCCTACTCTTCTCAACAATGAACCCAGGCCGATGTATCACAAGTAGTATTTTACACTCGCTAGGACGGAGTCATCCAACAAGCTAAACGAGCGAACAAAGTAAAATTAGATGTTTACTGTTAGATGATAATATTATAATAATACTAGACCACCCGTGACCCGTTGGGTCAGTTTGTTATATTAGCTATGGAATTCATGTATGTGCGTGACACTTGTGGAGAAAACAAAAAAACTATTTGATGAAATTAAATGTAATTGTTGAAAAAAGAATATAGATAGATTTCTATGCGTCGTTCTGTTTATTATAATTTTTTTTTTTAAATTATAGTGACTGAATTATAAGTGGTTGGCCATACTTATAGGTAAATATGCACTGAACAGGTACCATAATACTTATTATAGTTAAATTCAAATTTTTATATATAATCTTTTAAATGAAATTGTTAGTTGAAAGTACAGAATAATAAAAGGGCGATTTGAGGAAGGAAGGGGGTACAACCGGCTGTCTCGCGTACGTAACGAAAACAGAGGGAGTAGGAGTGGTGAAATCTGTGAGAGGAAAAGTGGGAGGTGGTTTCGTTCACCGCCGCTATTGATATTAATAATGATTGTTGTTGTTTTGTTTGTTTGTTTTTGTTTTTTAAAAGGGTGGAGCTTTTTTTAAACTGCGACAGACTGTACAAAGTCCTGCCGTTGAATGTTTTTAGCCGTGGAGAAAACAAAAAAACTATTTGATGAAATTAAATGTAATTGTTTTATATTTAAAGCGATATAAACATTTCCAGAATGAAAAATTTCATGCGTTCGTTAATAATAAGAGTTCAACGGAATTGGAATAACAGATTGGAAGACGATGCTATTTACGCATGCGCAACCGGATGTTGAAAACCGGAAAGCTGAAAGCTGATTGCAAACATACAAGACAATAGAGTTTTAGTAGTATATAGATTATCCACAACCAGACAACGCCGCAGCCCACAAAACAATGGTGGAAGTCCTAGACTCGAGTTTTGCAAAACTCTCTCTCTCTCTCTCTCTCTCTCTCTCTCTCTCTCTCTCTCTCTCTCTATATATATATATATATATATATATATATATATATATATATATATATATATAGTTATGCACATATCTCACTGTAAGCCTGTTCTCATTCAATAATGTTGAATCCTTTCATTACTTAGATGAGTGAATGTTTGGTGTTACGGGTACAGTAAACTGAAAAGGGCTGCCATTGTCTAAATTGATTTTGACACATAACTTTCATCCTGATAATACAACAATGCAAATGTACGTAAATAAGCATCGACTTCAATCCATATATAACACTTTATCGGTTGGAGGAAGTCTCTCAGTGTTCAAATATCTCGGCGCTACTTTCATCCTTAATGGTCAAACAAGAACCAAATAATCGACCTACTTCCGGTTCGAGATATCTTTCAGTACTAAGTGCAATACATATCATGCTCTGGTCTAATCGACTTTGTTATATGACCTTATGCGACTCATCAATCTACTGAGTTTGAATGTTTTTGGCAACTTCTGCCTCCAGCGCCTTCTGAAAGTGCGCTCGTGTAACCGCATTTCCAACTGTATCGATGCTGTAGACGTGAACAAAAAAATCAAAAGTGTGCTTATATGTTGAAGGCGGTGCTAATTCGGATACTTTCTCTCAAATCCGAGCTAATTAACTAGGAAACTATATCAGCCAAATTTCGTGACTGAAGAAAACGCTAAAACGGTCAGTCAGATTCGAAACTCGTGTCCGGATGACGTCTTTACGACGCTCGTCACCGAAATATTCATTGCTAGACGTCGCAAGAGCTAATCCTGCCAAACGTTAAAATTTGAGCAGAAAAATACAAGAAAAGGTAACTGCAACGAGTGAATGAACTCAGATGAAAAATATTGAATTACGTAACTTGTTTTATAGCGACTGGTTAATACATGCTCTTTCAGCGGTGTTAAAACAGTATATGATTATGTCAATTTCCATCTTTATCTTTCTACTACTGTATCGTATACATTATTTGTGAACGTTCAATAAAAGGAAGCTAACTCTTTCAATATTTGTGATATTTCGTGGAAAAACATACGCTACTTTGCATTTGCTTTAGAGAGTAAGTAACTACGATGGATGTTTATGTTCATTTTAATGTATTTACATTTTGTTTTTATTGGTAAAAAACATAAGAAATTATGTTTTTAAGTAAAAATAGTTCGCTTTGAACAACTGCCGGATACCATTTATGTATACTATTTTGCGGATTATCAAAAAATGTCTTTTAAAACTCTGTATCTAATATTTTGATCTGGTTAAGTTATTTAAATTTATAAAACACATATCCAGTTTTACAAATCCTTTAGGTTAACGTGACATTCGAACTCGGGTATGATAAGTGTAAAAATCTTAAAGTCATGCATCTTAGCGAACGGCCTATTAATTTTCTGTCAACCAATCACACGTTTCTAAGTGCGTGCAAACAGACAAACTCCCCCAAATTCTTAACTTTTTAATAGTATATAGATAGATATAGATAGATATTCGCTTTGATTGATTCTGGTGATTGTAAAAATGCACTAAAAATGCACCTAAAAAGAAGGAATAATTAAAGAAAATGACAATATCTAAAACACAGACTAATCAATATTAAATATATTTTAATTTAAATTATAAGATGTTTTAGATACAAATATAACTTTTAACAATTTTTTTTAATTTATGTTTAACACTGCAGTGTGTACTTTTGTGTCCCATGCGACCACAATTAATCACTTTTTCACTTTATATGGACAATCTTTGTACCAATGCAATTGCCTGCAATCAAAACACGGTTATTATTTTTTCTTTTGTTTATAAAATTAAGTTGGTGAAGTAATTTTGTTTTTGTAACGGATTTTGTCTAATATGTAACATTCTGCTTTGCTCTAAGTCTTTGAATCTTGCCGAACTCTAATAAAACGTTGGCAATCCTCTGCGATATGTAGAAGCGTTACACCAGGTTCATTTTGTAGCGGACAAAATAAGAGCTTAAAAAGAGTAACATATACTATTTAAAACATTTATCTTTCTACATCTCTCTATCTGCTTCTCTATCTTTCTCTCTTTGCCCCTCCTCCATTTTCTATAACTTGCTATATTCGTCGCTCCCACTTAACCTTCCCCATAACTTTGCATTTAATCGTGGCTTTTAAAGTCGATCTGTTTAGCCGTTGCTGCTTATTATTGTTTTCTGAATTAAAATAAGGTAGTTCCTATTCACTTTCTCTTTGCGAGGACTGAATGTAACACAAGGTCGCTGAATGCGTCTCCATATTAATATTGAGACACATTCAGCTTCCAAAAATGGCACTCTAGGTTGGGACAAAAATGCACATTGTTCCAATAAAAAAAATCTTAATTTGACTAAGGACAGAGCAGATACAACAATTTGAATTATTTATTCGCAAATAACAAATCAATCTTACTTAAAAGCTAGGCATACAGCTCTGAAAAGTGTAAAGAGTGGAGGGGTCGGTGGTTATCGTCTGTTTATCCTACTCCCTACAAGACGCATTCTGACATATTCATCCAAGCTCTGTTACTTTCTCTTTTTCACAATTTGACCATCACTTTCACTTCAGCAGTCACCACAATACCGCATTTACTCCATGTTTGATCTCAGCAAGGAAAATAATACTTATTTGGTTTTAGATTTTAGAAGGAGATTTTCGTTTTCATGAAACTTATCTAAATGAATAAATGCACATCTTATTTTCATTTATCATTCCTATATTACGATAAAACGAGGTACTGTTATTTAAATCAATAATGCAACATGACATTTAGGAATATTATATATATATATATATATATATATATATATATATATATAAAGCACAGAGGAAAGACCCACAGACAGATATATGAATGCCTATATATATATATATATATATATATATATATATATATATATATATATATATATATATATATATATAAATGTTGAATTAAATAACGATAATTGAATTATCGTTTAATAATAATAATCTATCGTGATATTATAAAGCTCAATATATTGAATAGAGCAATCACTTTTAGAGGTGAAAGATGAGAATAAATGATTGTAAAGATACACTATTTATTAGAACATCAAAAGTTCAGAGCAAGGAGCCTCATATCCTTAATCCATGGTTTTTCAAAGATAAACTCTTCTCATCAGAGGATAGGGAAAAGCCGACAATGTAATTGTAAATATTATCGGCAACATTTAACTTTGAAAATTTTACATATAATAAAACAAAATAAAAAACAAAATAAGGGCCAAAAAGTAAATAGTCTTATGTTGAGATGAGCGCGTAAAGTCAGCGTGGATGATAACCAAAAACACGTCAAAACAAAAATAAAAACAGCTGTTATTTTGAAAATGAATGTTTGAAAAAGAACAATACTCAAATTGTTTAGGAATCCAAATATTTTTGTAAGAGGCTGGTGGTCCGACGGCAATTGGTAACGTCCATTTTATCCTGTCTGTGCATTAGTTTGGTGCTAGAATTATCCGTTTCACAGGGTTCAGATTGATTTTTGTCTGTTAGAGTTCGGTATATATCAAAGTGAGCATTTCGAAGACCTCCTGCTCCCTGGTTGACTAGAATATCGGCAGGTTAAAGGCATCTATTCAGATCCGATAGTTTTCAAGCTGGAGCTTGAATAAAATGTGTTGCTTGTAAGCTGTGGCGAAAAATAAATATTACAATCGTGACCATAAAAAGATAAATTATTTCATCATAAAATAATAAAAACAATTAAATGATTACTATACAATATTTAGTAGAGAGACAAGCAATATAAAAGAAGGAATAACAAAGTCTATCCATAAAAACGTCATTGATTTTTATTGACAACTTGTTAAGACAACGAACAATAAAGAGTTCGCAATGAATACGAGATCAGAATTTCCGAGAACGTTCTTGGTGCTAAAAGAGTTTTTTGTTTGTAAGGAGAAATTGAGAATACATGTTCATTTCGGTTGTCGCCTTACGAGTTTGCGTGTGACAGCGTGTGTAAAATCAGTAGGTGTTGTAAATGTGTGCATATATTAGTTTGCCTTTGTTTTGTTAGTGAGGAAGTGTGTGCATCTTTGAACTTGTGTGTGTGCGTGCGTTCAGTTAGCAGTGTTTATGTGCTGTCACCGGGCGTACAGTAACTCGTCATGTGTACGCTACTTTTCCGGGGCCTTTCGGCCCAAAGGGGTTTGGCTATATCATGACGGACGCATGTATGTTGTCTCTGAAAGTAAAACGAACACAGGAAAGAGAAATAAAAACGCTATGTTTGGGTTTTATAGTACGCGGGAGATTTTGGCAGTGAATATCCTCGTATCTGTGTGTTTTTTTAAATTGCTGATTGGAGATTTTGTCCAACCGAGAGTCGATACGTAAAAACAACATTCGCTGCCATTGCTGCTTTTAACAACTGTATTAATCTTAATGGCTAAACTAAATGTGCACAGGGTTTTCGTAAAAATATTAGGGCAGATGAACACTAACTATTCACTTCGTCGCCTAAATGAATAAAATTAATTTACTCACTGAAGATAAAACCTACTCCCATGCATTACATCCAGCTTTGAGAGAAGTTGTTTATTGCTGATTTCACGAAGCGCCCATAACGTGATCATAGCAAATTTTTCACCCATTCATAGTGCACCTTTTTTGGGGATGAAGATCTGGGTTTCTCACTATAAACTGACCATGTGCCCAACTTTACCGTAGTAAAAGGCAAATAGACAAAATCTATTCAAACAAAGCCATAAGACTAATAAAGATCTGTCCAGTTAAAAAGTTGAATGATAAAACGCTTTTTAATAATATAACTACAAGATCAGAAATAAACAATCCTCTTCTCAAAGGAGGCGGTAATACCCGGGAAGTCGATCTCCTGAAATTGACTGGGACAGATATTAACATTTTATTAACCTGTATTAACTTGTTAACTTACCTAACGTGTGAGTTTCATATTTTCGTTCTTCATTCTTACGACGTCAATTAAAAGTCATTTTGAAAGTTGAATAAAAAACAGTGCTAACCAACATATGAGGCGAGATAAAAATAACAATGAAATTATAAAGATCAATACCTTAGACTATTTGTTTCAAAATGGAGGCTGAAAATTGTGCTCACGCATTTCCCTACCTTCTTCACGAATTAACCACGCATGAAAGGTTCGACCCTGTCTATTGATGCAGCAACATCGGTGCGTCCCCTTGGGAACTGCTTTCCGCCTTCTTACTTTGGTTATCGGTAAAATTCCATTACAATCAGAAATCTCTCGAGTAAGAGCATCAATAAGAGCCATTTACAGACGATATCAAGGGGACGTTAGATTTTCAGGAAATATCGACAGTCTCCCTTGTCAATCACCTCACTGCGATATAACTAGCATCGATTGTGTTTAAGATATGAACGTCTCTTTCAACAAAGGTCTTCAGATTCTTCCCTAACTGGTTACGACGTGGCTTCTATATTGATCCATGTTATACCTTAAATACAGGGTATTTATAAAGTCGTGCAACATAATTCTAGTTACCCAATTCCAAAACTACCTGGGGACTTTATTAGTGCACCGTATAATATACAGCTAGTGGCGTGTAGAGATCTGGCGGTGCCCTGATGAAACCCGAGGCCAACTGCTTGATTGTATGCCTCAAAGACTTAACTACTAGTATTGAATAATATCTTGAGAAACGGAGATGGTATTAAAAAGATTGGATGCCCCCTCCAAAAAAACAGAAAAAATTGAATGCCTGAGGCCATCGCCCCCCCCCTCTGCACACCACTCTATACATTTCTCCATTTTTTATCACCGGTATCGCATTTCTATTGTAGTGTTAAATCGAATAGACAAAACACAAACAAAACTATGTAGGTTTATTGTCAAAACTAATTCTTTATTATAGTTTAAAACAGAGACGTTAATCACAATGGCAGTTATTTATGTTTTAAACTAGCTGGAGACTTTATGCGTATATCGTAGAGTATTATAGCGTGTTTGGCAAGGCTAGGAAGAGTAAGATATGTTACTGACGTTAAGCTACTGCCTTTCCTTCTCTAATTTCTAGCTTCTTTTGCTTCTTTCTTTTTCCTTCCAAAAAGCAAAACTCACAGGAAAAGTGTAGCGGGGTGTACTTAAAACAATTGATTTAAATTAAGTTCGCAAACCAAGTCACATGATCAGATCGCAATTAAAAAAGTAAAATCATTTTTATCAACTAACCATAAAGGTTCTCGCGTGATTTATGGAAACGAGTCTTGGCGCCTCAAGATTTAGATAAAAGAGCTGGTGTGAGCTGGAAAAAACTCTCCTCTTAGTCAACAATCTCGTTGACTAAGAAGAGAGTTTTTTCCAGCTCACACCAGAGCGCTGACACAGCAGAATGATAAAGACACCAGCGCAAAAGCCACCATTTGCCCGTGTATGGAGTATTGTTGCTAAATCTGGTCTAGTGCGCCAACCATTAGATTCTCCCTCTTAGATCGGATGAAAGCGAAATTTTCTAACCTAATAATACCATAGTGACTGTCAAGCCCTATCCCCTGTCGTATCGCCGCAGTGTCGAATCCCTGTGCTTGTTTTACAAGAACTGCGACGGAATATGCTCCGATAAATTTACTTCACTTGTACCCCCTCCAAATAAAATACCCTCGACCCACCCGACTAGCAGCAAGATCCCGCCTCTTCACTTTAGAGACTCCGAGATTCTGGAAGATTTTCTAATCTAGTAGCTTGCTGTTGGAATTCTTTCCCAACGAGCTGAAATTTAATATAATGTTTGCAAACAACTTGCTACCCAGCTTCCAATCCAGGTTGCACCTCTATAAAGGAAGAGAAATGTCTTCGTTACAATACTGATCGAAACAACATGATTGACACTACGACCAGTTCCGAAAGCAAGTACCGAATTCGGACGAAGACATCAAGCGGGACGATCACAACCCGTACAGTATAACACAATATATATATATATATATATATATATATATATATTCTTACTTTTGTTCCATTTTACTTCAGTCGAAGTTCTCAGAATTCAAGGGGCCCCTTCCTGGGCTAACACTTGATCTCTAGATGAGATGCATAGATATTCGAATATTCTATTAAAGTTCCCCTTTACCTGTCAAACGTTGAATTAGTAAAGAAGTTAAGAACATTCATTTTCCTCTCCCCAATTAACCAGTTAACTATATTATATATAGTATATCTTTCTTGTAGTCTATTGGTCTTATCCGATTCCAGGACAAGATTTCATCTAGTCTGGTGGAGTATCCAGCTTAGTGCTGTTACTAGAAGCAACATCACTTGGAGAAGGTGCACTATTCCTCGTATAAGCCAGTGTGGGTAGTCATACCAAAGAGATCGTATTTGGGCTTCGAAAACTATATTATATTGAATATTTGGTCAGGGTTTACTTTGAGGAGGAAGTATCATCATGTCAGGATGTGCTGACAAACCCCTATACGGAGAGACCGTAGACACTCGAGGACAGTTCCTTGTAGGCATTCAAGTTCTCTCCAGTATCTATTTAAGTTCTTTCCATATCAAACAAAATTTAACTCATTTTTTTTGTTTTTAAATTTTTTATAATTTTTTGAAACTGGAATATTTTAACATTTTCATAGAATTTTTTTTTTTACCTTTTAAAAATAATTTTGTTTTGTTTTTGTTTACAAATGATCCGAAACAAAAACAATTTTAAGTAAAACTATTTTATTTTGCTAGTTCGTAAACAGAAATAAATCATGAGAAGTGGATGTTTTAAAGATTAACATTTTCTGAAAAAGCACTCTTATAACGTAAAGCAATTATCCACTATTGTACCCATTGTATATTTTATTATTGTAATTATAGAATTCTCTCTCCCCTCTTTCTCTCTTCACACAAGACAGCTGTTTCGTCGTATAACGGCTATATAGTGTGGCTAGATGTGACAAGTGTTTTTACACAGATTCAAAAGCCGATCGCCAGTACACTTGAAACTGTGATTAGCAGTGAATAATATTTCCTCTACGTTACGGACGTGGCCTCAACAGTAAGAAAGATTATAGAGCTTATGTTATTTTGTTTAAACCCACGTTACTGCTTACCCAGATAACTTTATTATATATAGAAGAAGGTTTACGTTATTTCCGTTACAAGAGAGCCAAAGAGAAACACACACACACACACACACACACACACACACACACATATATATATATATATATATATATATATATATATATATATATATATATATATATATATATACCCAGGGAGCTGGTTCACCGTATCACAGCTCTTCAGTGTACCAAGTTAATATTTAGCAGAACTAATCTGCAAACAACATGCATTAAATAGAAAAATATTGGTTACATTTAAATAACTCAAACTTTATTTTAATTATTTTCTTTCAAAAATTATAAAATACAATTCTTAAACTTATGATTTGAAATTTTACATTTCCACAAATAGCAATACCCCATTTGCCCCCAATAAAGGGGTCGTCAGTGTGTTGTTATGAGAGTGTCCTGGGTAGTCCTACTTTTGAGGTACACTCCTCTAAACACAGACACAGACGTACACACAGATACACAGACACACAGACACACGCATTTGAAGCTCCTCGTTAAAAAGTAGAGCACTGTAATGGTTGTAATAACACAGCGTGACGTCACTTGCTTTATATGCATCATTCCTTCACTTATAGAAGTTGAATGCCTGTACGTTTCGCCGCCTCTAAAAGTGTTAAAATTATCATTGTATATAAGTTGTTCAGAACTGGCCTATCGGTTAGCGACGTTAGATTGGGGTTGAAAAATACTTGTAATCCAGGGTTTCGAATCGTGTGACCGGTGGTGAATAGTCGTACTTCTATGCTGATGAGTCTTGGTTGAAAAGAGACGAAACGTACACGCCCATAGATAAATAAACAATAACAAATATTTATATATATATATATATATATATATATATAAGTGTGTGGGTGAAAATATATGTTTTAGAATATAATTTCAATATTTTATGTTTACCAAACTCTTCCAATTTCTGCCTAATGATTGTCAACAACAGAGAATATATAAGCAAGCAAAGTACAAGTACATTCTTATATGGCTGTCATAAATTTTTCTGGGCAATTCGTTTAAATATTTGATATGGGGAAATAATAACGTATTTTGTCCAGATGGAGCTGTTCTTTAACCAGTATATCGGCTGGAATTTGTTATGACTATACATTTGCGTAGTTTTTAGAAGTAATAAAATAAATATTCTTTATAAAAAATATTCAACCTACGTTTAAACGTTACCCATTAGTAAGTAACGGCATCCGACAAGGAAAATATATAAAATATTTTTTTTAAATGTCATAAAAACTAAAACAACTTTGGCTGACATTCGTAAATTTAGTATCCTGATATTTTAAATTAATACCCCATTGTCAATTGAGCAAATTATATAAGGAATTTTACCTAAAGGTTTTAAAATCTACATTATTTTAAATAGGAATTATTATAGTATTTAAACCAACTTAAAACTTAGGTAATAAGAACAAAATCCCAGTCAAATAGAATACATATTTGTATTAACTCTGTATTTAGTTTCGTATTCAGATGAAGTAAATAGATACCCACAATATAAATGACGTAAATTATGTAATGAGAATTATCTTCGAGTTAGTTTAGGTATTTTATAGATAAACAATGATTATCACATAGCTAAAATGGAAAAATGAGACTAAAATAATGATTGCTGGAGAAAGATGTAAGAATAAGTGATGATTCCGAATTGAGGTTTTAAAACGACAGACTGCCGCACATGTTGTAGCAATGCCGAAAGGCGAATGTGAGTTCACGATTGTTTTTGGACGTTTCCTCTCATGTCACACTACGATGTATAATTTTTTGTACTTTATGATGTGCTCAAGGAGGTTAGATCCAATATTGATATACCCATGTTGGTTGGTCTACTTTCGAGCGAAACAAACTCGTAAAATTATTGCACCAAAAAGTGTCTGTTTTGAAAATGTTTTCGTAAATTAAAATAAAATCTAGAATTTTAGAAGGGAATTGAACTCTGCTTGCTTATATATATATATATGTATATATATATATATATATATATATATATATATATATATACAAACATTATTGGTTACATATGTGCATACATGTTTCGGTTGTACTCTTCACAGAGAGTCAACCTCTTCAGACCAAAGAAGACAGAGAAGTCATACTTCTCTGTCTTCTTTGGGAAAACAGAGAAGTCATCCTTCTCTGTCTTCTTTGGTCTGAAGAGGTTGACTCTCTGTGAAGAGTACAACCGAAACATGTATGCACATATGTAACCAATAATGTTTGTATAAATAAAAATTTATACTTAAGAAGAGCTCTACTTGTTATTGAGCACTTTTTATAAACACTTGAGTTTCGACGGATTTAAATCTACAGAAACTAAGACAATACATGTACGATGTATATATATATATATATATATATATATATATATATATATATATATATATATATATATATATATATATATATATATACTAGCAAATATATGATCCCCCCGGTCGCATATTTTTGCTAGACTGAGAGAATGTAATCAAAGGAGGATGATATCATGACAATAGAATACATAGTACACTAACCCCCATACACTAACAAAAATTGTAGTCCTGGGAAAATGGTATCGTCAGGAACGAATGTATACTATACTGTCTTCCCTCTGAAGAGGAGGTAATGCCTGGGAAGAATGTATCATGACGTATAAAATATACTACAGAGAATTAAATAAGCATACACCGTTTTAATGTCAATATACTTAGAATAGGTGGCAAAAACTTTTGTATTTATTTATTTAGATAACATTAAAAACCATGGCAAGTTTCATTGTCTACGTGAAACGCCTAAATGAAAATTAGCTGGAAAAATATATAATTATTTATATGAAAGAGCATTTTTATCTTAAGTACTGATTCGAAATAATTTCCCCTTCACGAATGTGATGCTCCCAGATAGGAAGTGACGTATATATATATATATATATATATATATATATATATATATATATATATATATATATATATTAAAATTTATTGATCCACAGACACGTGTTTCGTCGGTTTTACGACTGACCAGCGTGGCTGAACCTAGCGAGGTTCTGAAACCAGGACCATAGTCTGAACGCTATTTAATCCATACATAGTAGGGAAATATGGCGCTAATAAATTTCCTAAGAATATTAACCCGAAAGTCTACATTACTGCTGACACTAGATCTTTAACTTGGCTCGGCAACTTCATTATTCGTATCTGCAAACACTACGACATGTGGTGATCCTCTTTCATCGACCAGGATTTACTGACGCGAAAGCAATCAATTATGATAATCTCTAATAAGTCCCTTCAGAACGAGGACAGTTAAGACACATTATAGACTAAACCTCGGGATTAATTCAGCCACCGGAATTACTAAAAATATATAGATCTAGCCCGGCACCCGACGATGCTCGAGGGTTGTGTGGAGAATAGCGTCCAAAGCACGACAACAGTAATCGTCGATTTCTTACGAGCAACAGTAATGCAAATTAAGTATAACTAGAAAAAGGGTCGCTATTTTATGGTCATAATCGCGAGTTACTTCAAAAAATAAAATCACATATGAACGCGTGGAAAAAAATCTGGAAAAATACTGTGACAGTCGATTTGTTATATTCATCAGCGCGAGTTACTTAAAAAATGAACGTCTTCGAAGTCTTTACCTACACATATGCTGCAGCTGTAACACGATAAATTGCTTCAACGAAAACTGTATTATTTCGTTTTTATTTAATTATCTTAAATCTTGAAGAAAAACTAATTAAATAATTATTTTAATGTTTAAACTCGTTTCAAATACATCGTTCACTGAGATATTCTTCGTTTCATTTTAATTTTTTTATGAAACGCAGAGAATCTATTAAACAATGAATTTCGCTTCTTTACATTCTTATATATTTCAGTTATTTTATGGACCTAACCGCTAAGCTCTCCTAGTGATCCCAAATGGAACCGAAGGAAGATTTTGAAGGTGTCTTTAGATTCTGTGAAAATTGAACCCTTATTGAAATATATCGATTTCTATTACACACAAACTAACCCAAATTGACTTATATATATATGAGAGAGAGAGAGAGAGAGAAAGAGAGAGAGAGAGAGAGAGAGAGAGAGAGAGCAAGATACATATAACGTTAGGTATTTGTATATGTTTATATTTTTGTATGTACAGAATTCACTCCTAAATTAATTAACCGATTATTATGAATTTTGGAACACGTCTGCTAGGCGTAAGGGTCGTAATGTGGGCAATATTTAACTTCATTTAGTTTTTTGCAGATTAAGATACCTCAGATATTTGTGAAATGTTAACAATAAGTATTAGACATCAATTAATAAATATTCCACAAATTTCTGTTCCTTTGGAGTATTATAAAAGGGTTTTAGGGGTATAATATGGACACAACCCCCCATTTGAAAATTCAAATATATCAGATGTGCATTGAATTTGATCTATAGTCATTGGATACTAATTAAACAAGATTCCCTGAATTTCAATTTCTTCTTAAGAGCCCTTAAGCCCAAGTCTTAAGTTTTAGACATTTTCTAGAATTAAAATCATCTTTTGATCAAAATTTAAATAAGGATTCTAAATAAAATGTTTAGTGTCATTATGCCTTTATTTTAATTTTCATAAGGGAACATAACAGTTTTGCAAAACTATTCTGTTCGGGGTATTAATTTTACCAGTCCTGGAACGGGTATTCTTCTAGCATATAACGATTTTTCAACGAATAACTAACTTTGAATAAATGAAAATGTGTTTTTAATTCTGTTAATGTTAATTTGTTTTGTGTCTGATTTTCGGTGAACCACGCGAGTTCTGACACGGACAAAATGGACGCCTTATAACAGGCTGAACTACCTAAACAACGGATAGAAATATGTTGGTTTCTGTGAATAATAAACGTTACTTCGCCCTTTATACATAGCTTTTCTTAATAAAAAACAACAAAACTGCGAAGCTTCGGGAATTCCTTTATAATGATGTCTTATGAAGTTGGATCATCAAAAAACATCAACGATAAGCTCAAATGTGCCATAATAGAATAGATGGTTGTCTTTTTTACGGCATATCAACATTTTTCGGGCTATTTAATGCCGAATTCGATCATTTTGGTAAAAGTTGTTATGCTTCAAGTTCTTTATAAGTTCAAATATTATTCATGGTGTTTGGTTTGGTTTGGTTTGGTTTGGTTTGTTTAACGGCATAATAACGCTTTTCGGTTTATTCAATGCAGAATCCGGTCACTTTGGCAAAAGTTTCTATGCTTCAAGTTCTTTATATATTCAAGTATTTATAAATGGTGTTTGGTTTGGTTTGGTTGTTTTTATAGAGGAAAACATTTCTTTTTGTTTTGGGCTGTGCAGAACATGATTGAGTTTTGCAAAGGGAAAGGAAGAAAAACAATAACATTAATACTTTTTGCATTTTTAGTCAGGAAGCCGGTATCTTCAGACAGCCTGATCTGGTAGCACCAAACATAATAGAATAGAAGATTATAATATATTACTTGACATGAGCACATACTAAGGAAATGTATGATCAATTACCTTCAGATCTTGGTGCTATGGTTATGCATAAAGTAAAGTAATGGTTATGCAGAAACAAATAGATAAAAAAATTCAAAGCAAGAGCATATGCCAGTCAAGATTTAAACCAATAAGCAAAGGCATAGCCGACTGGAATGTGAAGGTCTAGCTTTGTTGTTTGCTTGTATTTCAGTGGTATCGATTATCAGAAATATTGATTTGGTTACCGATCATGTGTAGTAAATTACTTGTTGCTTAAGGCGTGACTCACAGTTGTGAAAAGCAGCATTTGTTACTGGGCAATGTATTAAAAAACGTATATTCATGTTAGCAGTTTCTTAATGTCTTATTAACATATTTTTATATCGGCCGTTGATGATACTAAGCGTTAAAATGATTGTCGCTTGATGTCACGTAAACACGAAAAATTCTTGTCTTACTTACAATTTCCACAGAAAGTTGATGGTCAGCCAGTAGCGTGCAGAGGATAAGTCGCGAGGCGGTGATAGACGTGGGCATCCAAATTGGGGGGAGGGGTCATCCAATCATATTCAAATTATCTCGCTTTTCTCATAATTTTAAGATTTAAAATAAATAGTTGTCTTTATTTTTTCTTTTTTTTCTTAGGACTCATAATTGAG
This sequence comes from Sepiola atlantica, assembly GCA_963556195.1. Classification (NCBI taxonomy): domain Eukaryota; kingdom Metazoa; phylum Mollusca; class Cephalopoda; order Sepiida; family Sepiolidae; genus Sepiola; species Sepiola atlantica. Next base: position 79,792,181 of record OY744526.1, on the reverse strand, counting down.
TCTTTGAGGATATCAACAGACCTTTGCATGCCACTGTGATCAGAAATAGCATCCTGAACACTGTGGGTGTAATCCTGAACACATAATTTCATCATTCAATTCACATTCTCCGAAGTTGTTTGCACCAACGCGATTTATGGATAGCCATTGAATTTTCGGACACAATCACACTTTGTAGACGAGAACAAGTTGAACTCGTTTTCATTTAAATCAGTTCGATGGGTGATATATTCCCCCTCCTGCTACAGTCACTCGTTTCCTCTTGTTCACAAATTAGATGAATTCCCATATGAATTCCAAGTACCAGTGATAGGTGAAGAAAAGAAGGAAATATCCGCACATTGACTTGTAGGCAGATATTCTGTTTGAGAGTGAAGTGCACCTCAAAGATTGGCAGATTACCAAGTGGAGATGTGTAATTATCTTTTCATAGACACAATAAACCATTTTTGTAACGTTTTCATTAAAGTAAGAAGGTACGATGTGTTAATTATCTCCCTTTCTTACGATACATCTATAGAAGATATCGGAAAAAAGAGGTGTTACTTCTGGGGAAAAAGCGGTCATTAAACATACCTATGATTAGAAATGATATTATAGAGACATTTAAAACACCGAGTTATTTTATTTAAAACATTGTTGAGAAATAATAAAAATGAAATAAAAGAAATGGAATAAATATTTTATATTTCTTATATATATCAATGTTCGTTTGTTTGTGTGTTATACAAATCGATATGTTAACAAACATTTGTTATATTATGAGGGGCCCTATATGCCTAAAAGCGTGTAGGTCCACTAGTTTTGATTACGAGAGGGCGAACTTTGTTCGAGTTTAGTGCCGGTCGAAATGACATCCATTTTGGGACATATAGATTTGTTCTCAGAATGAGTAATCCCAACAAGTCATATCAACTGGTAAAACCTGGCCGACTTCAAAAGTTGAGGTTCAATAAATGTCAGGCCAGCTCTGGTTATGATTTGTATGACAGGACAAAGGACAGTGACGTCACTTGTTGTTGTCGAAAACGGGAAATGATATCAGTCCGTCATGGGAGCTCGAAGCGACAAGATCGTCGTGAGAGAAAGCGGACGAAATTGTCCAAAGATGTAGACAAATAAGTTAAGACTGCGTCTCTAAAATTGAGACAGAAGATCGACATCTCGCCCCGTCTACAGAATTTAGAAGTTAGCAGATAAGACAAGAAGAAAAGAAGAAGCACCATTAGATGACCACTCTCTCCCGAGTAAAAGAATATTCAGACCAATAAATCGTTCACGACCCTCTAGGAACGTCCTCGGATCCTTTCTTTCCCGTTGGGAGAGTTTTCCATTTCAGGGGACCGATGCTCCACGCCAGCAAACGGGAGGCCACTAGACGAAGGAAGAAAAACCCACGACAGAGCTATGTTTATTTGGTTGCCGTGACTTGCTATTCCCACAAGAAATAGGATGAGACGCACCGCGTTGCCACAACAAAAGCTTGCGGTCCAGGGCATGGAGCAAGTCGACGAAAGAGGCATGGAGAGAGAGAAAAGGATAGAGTCGCCAACAAACAGTGAGTAAATACATATTTTTATGGTGAATAGTTAAATGTAGAAAAGAAAATGTAAGAGAAAAACGAACTGTTACAAACTGAAATTAAATATTAAAAAAATAGGAGAGACTATTACGACATAAAAAAAACAATAACTGTTGCAGAGACTTTATAGACATTAATTATATGTTGTTTGTAGAACATTACAAAAGAAAAGGCTGATATGTTGTACAGAACAGTTGGAAAAAAATGACTGCTCTCATACGCATACTCATATTCAATTGTTTAAAAGGAGAACATTATTTTGTTTATTAGAACAGGAAACATTTTTTTTTGTCGTTGAATTTGCTGTCACCCCCCAAAATGAAATGTATTTTTAGGACAAGTTTAGGTGATATGGGGCGAGATAAAGAAAAAGACAAAGAACAAAAAAAAAACAGAGAGGTCACGAAGGTGGATGTCGAAGTGTTGCAATTGTCCCTGTTATATGTTGGGAGAGAGAGAGAGAGAGAGAGAGAGAGAGAGAGAGAGAGAGAGAGAGAGAGAGAGAGAGAGTGTAAGAGAAAGAAAAAGTATGAGATGGAAAGAAAAAAAAGTGAGAGAAATGGAGAAAGAATGAGAGAAAAAAGAGAGAAAGAAACACAGGTGCTGACTGGTGACACAGTTGTTTTGTCTACGAATCCTGATTTTTTAGTCATGTTTCGGGACAGGAGATATCTTTTTGAAGTGACGCACGACGGTAATTTTTTTTCAATTGTCCAAATGGAACCGATTAGCTTCCTGGGTTCAGAAAAAAAAAAAAAAAAAAGTATGAATGGCCGAACGATATATCAACCCGTTCGACGAGTTTGATGATGTGGAGATATGTTGAATACTGCCTTTCATTTGAACATTTTTTTAATGTGTACCATGGTTGTTTAAACAAAGGACATGTGCTGATTGTGTTAATTGTTTTTGCTTGCATGAAAATGATAATTCTTTTATTGTTCTGTTTATTCTAATGTAAAATTGTGTTATGAATTGTATTGTGGGAGAGAGGGTCGGTCTTTCATTCAGGTGGTTTCTGAGAGTAACCAAGACAGAGAAGTTTTTTCCCATTAAGTTGGAAAAGTTATTTAAAAAAAAGACAGTTAATTAAGTTTGGGGTCAGCCACGCAATAGGTTCAGGTTTGTAGGTTTGATTATGGAATTTTTGTGGTCGCCGGCAGTGAGAATCGGGTTGGGTCAAGTTGTGGAAACCCTTAGGCAGGGTTAATTTTCTCAGGAATATCCCAGTGTGCATCGTATGTACAGATCTATGAGATAGAAAAGGATTGCTGAAGGTTCACCGCATGGTTCCTTGAAAGGGCGGTCACAGGTGTTGACTTGGCAATATCGAACGGAGGTTTCGAACCGCATGCGTTAGATTGCGAACGGGATGAAATGACAGAGATATGGTAATTCTGTGGTGACCACGAAAGGCGGTGGTCAGTGATTGAATTTTTGTGACCAAGATTTGTCCGCAATTACATTGATTTATATGGTGTGAATGATGTTGAATTTTAAGTTGTAGCCTGTGGTCCCATCTTTGGATTTTGGATGTTGGCCGGCATGTGCGCGGGGATGACTCCCCACCCCACTGCATAGTTAGAATCACGGGAAGGGTGCGAAGAGTATTGATGTTTGTTCCACATCAAAGGGGTGTGGAGTTAATTGGGGGTGCAGGGCGACTTACGTATGCGTGTCGAGGACGGATAAAACCTTGGAGGGGGTCGATTTAAAAATTACCGTGTTAAGTATACTTGGATTAGATGATAGCAGGGTTGACTTGGTTTGGTAACCCGATGCTTTCCGGGAGTGGTGTTTGAAATAACCTGTGACATTTTCACCGTACTGTATAGTAAGAACCATGGGATGGGAGCCACTACGTCAAAGGGGCTGGAAGTTAGAAGAAACGGTGATGATTCTCGGACATTCGCACCGGGGTGCTGAACTGTGCAAAACGTATGGTCCAGTTGTAACAAGTGATATAGAAACGGTACCTTATATAATTTTCGTGGGCTGACCAGATAATATGACATGTTAAAAGGAGGGGTTTCTGTTTTCGTTACCCTATATCGCGGTAATACGCATGAATTAGATAAATTGAAAATAGGTTGTATACTGATTCATTAGAAGAATGATATGTGTGTGAGATGGGTGCCCAGGGATAACATAGGCCAATTCGAAGCAAAGATCGCCCGATTATCGATTTTGATGGGATGGCCGAAGAGCTGATTCAGATCGTAAGATGACTTGTTTTACATCCCAAGATTAGAATCGTGTGATGCCGATGGATTTCCGGCTGGATTCGGAGGATTAAGGCCCAGTTATGTTTAGTTCCAGATTCTGACCAATCCCAGCGATGGGCGTTGGGAGAAAAAAATCTAAAGAACTGTTTTGTTCTGATAAGAGAGAAAGTTATGTTATATTATAAGGGGCCCTGCATGCCTAAAAGCGTGTAGGTCCACTAGTTTTGATTGTGAGAGGGGTGAACTTTGTTCGAGTTAAGTGCAGGTCGAAGTGACATCTATTTTGTGACATATAGATTTGTTCTCAGAATGAGTAATCCCAACAAGTCATAACAACTGGTAAAAGTTGGCCGACTTCAAAAGTTGAGGTTCAATAAACGCCAGGCCAGCTCTGGTTATGATTTGTATGACAGGACAAAGGACGGTGACGTCACTTGTTGTCGAAAGCGGGAAATGAGATCAGTCCGTCATGAGAGCTCGAAGCGACAAGATCGTCGTGAGAGAAAGCGGACAAAATTGTCCAAAGATGTAGACAAATAAGTTAAGACTGCGTCTCTAAAAATGAGACAGAAGATCGACATCTCGCCCCGTCTACAGAATTTAGAAGTTAGCAGATAAGACAAGAAGAAAAGAAGAAGCAACATTAGATGACCACTCTCTCCCGAGTAAAAGAATATTCAGACCAATAAATCGTTCACGACCCTCTAGGAACATCCTCGGAGTTCTTATTTTGCCGTTGGGAGAGTTTTCCGTTTCAGGTGACCGATGCTCCACGCCAGCAAACGGGAGGCCACTAGACGAAGGAAGAAAAACCCACTGCAGAGCTATCAACGATGAAGAGATTCGGCCAAGGTAATTAATTTTAGGTTTAAATTTTAACGGTTACATTTTTCAAGGAATCTAAAAACGCAATTGTAAATTTTCATTCGATTCCATCTAGGGTCACTAGGGGTAATTAACGGTTAGGTCCATAAAATAACTCAAACATATATATAAAATTCAATGTTTGTTTGTTGCTGTGGAATAATAATCGATATTTTAACAGAACATTACCACTGAGTTTCAATTTTAAAGGTTACATTTTTAAAGGAATCTAAAGACGTCATTGAAATGTTTCTTCGATTTCATCTGGGGTCACTAGGTCCAATTTACTGTTAGGTTCATAAAATAACTGAAATATGTTAAAAATTAAAAAACAAAGTTCATTTTTTAATAGATTTTCTCGTTTCATAAAGCAAAAATAAAATTAAACAAAGACTATCTCAATGAAAAATGCATTTAAAAAAGGTTTAAACTTTTAAATAATTATTTTTATTGGTATTTTAAAGATAAAAAATATATTTTTGTAAGAACACATCCGACCTAACGATTGTTTTTATTACTTGCCCTAATATTCCAAATGTTATTTTTAACTTTTCTTTTCTATGCAAAAACTGTAAACATGACGATATTTGAAATGATTTTTCCTACGAAACCTTCGGATATACAATAGATCTTCACATGGAGAACGCCAGGTGAACACCGCTATTAAATTAATATTTCTTAATATAGTAAGACGTGAAGAATTCACAGTAAATATGCTTATCCCTTTTGCTTTCGTTTTTATATTCAGCGAAATATGCGTTTTCAAATTCTCTTTTCCCTCCTTATTAAAACTAACTTTTGCTGTAAAAATGTGTCAGATTTTTCTTAAAGTACAGCACTTAACTTAATTTAATCCTGAATTTCTAAAATAATGCTTACTTCAACAAAATATTACCAAATAGGAGACGTGAAAACTTAATTTTTTCACGCAGGGCCGTAGAAACACCTGACATAGTACTTAGGCGCGGAGTTACCCTACTCGGCGAGATTGACCCGTAGATCTTGTTAGGTCATCAATCTAAGATAAGGAAACTCTTGTAAAACCTGCGCTTTACATCGTGTCTTTTCAGACATCCCGAAATTAGGCATTGGAGAAGGAGTGAGTTATATGCGTTTCGTGCAAGTGCACAACACTGCCATATATTTGTACACCCATACTGATGGAGAGTGGCAAATGCACCGTGGATGCATTTTCGACAGCTCTGTGACACTTGCTACACCTACTCTGTCCTTTAGTCCTCACCTTCCAAGAGCGATGTTTTTGACAAAGGGGTAAAAATGCTGTTCTTTAAATCGGTTGTTGGTTCGTGTTAGCCGTGCATGGAGATGACTTGTGTACATTTTCTTTGCTCTATCTTTGTTGTCATGTCACTGCTAAGGATGCTGGAGGTTTTATCTGGGGCTGATGTTATCCGCCTGAAAGTCCAAGGACCGAACCTTAGAGTAACACCGAAGGAGACTGTCCTATCAGCAAGTGCAAAATACAAGGGCTGCTATATTGCCATTTAGTGAATGGAGTCTGGACCCTGCAGTAGATAATAATTGTCATCAATCTATACACAGGGGAAACTCAACGGGAACTGAAAAGAAAGCTCGGTGAACACAAGAGAGAAAATTATTACATGGGATAGAGTATATACCGGCGTTGGATGTGGATTGTTACGGAGGTGTTTTGCAGAGTTTATGGTTTGTTTTATGGTTTGTGGTGTAGTTTGTATGGTGGGAATTCCTAGTTTATTAAGAGTGTCTCAAATTATTATGTTATTAGAATGAGTGGGTAAAAGCAGATGTATATTTATGAGAGAAGTATTTGTTGATTGAGGTTTTTGTTTATTGTTTTTTTTTAATATCTGTAGGGCTTTTTTTCTTAGCATATAGTATGAAATTTGTGGGGTATTGTAGTGATTTTAAATAATTTGTGATGTATTTTATTTCTCATCAATATATTGAGGACTGCAGATTATGAGAGCACGTAGGAATATATATATATATATATATATATATATATATATATATATATATATTATATATATACAGCTTCTACTAATGATGAAAACTTACTCGAATATGACATCATAATCTGACCCTGATGATCGCCATGGACATGGTATTTGTGCCTACATTAGAGCCAGCTTTCCATATGGTAAAGGCATCTCCAAAGACGACTCTAAATTTCCTTATATGTTTTCTCGTGTAGCACTTACATCATCGATTTCATATTTGCCCTCTATGTTCCTCACAATGACAGAGCTACTTTCTTTAAAAGTATCCCTGAGAAAATTCACAATATCTTGCCTATTTACCTTTCTATCCACATTCATGTCTGTGTTGACTTTAATGTTCACAATGTTGAATGGCTAGTCCACTCAAACAAGACTGATGATGAAGACCCGTTTTGTCATGATTTAACACAGATTGTTGACAAAGCTATTCGCGTATCCGATACTGACAGACATTTACATATCTTCTTGATCTTTTCCTGATAACTTGTCCTGAACAGTGCTCATTCACTATTCTGATTTCGTTGGGGTGTTCTGATCATTCTGTTGCCTCAATTAAGATCAAACAAAGTGCAATGATACCGATGATGTCTCTATCCATCGCAGAGTGTATAAATACTCGATGGCTTATTAGGACAGCTTCAGTACTTTCATATCAGAAATTCCTCTGCACTCGCATCTGATATAACTGATTGGTTAATCCAAGAAATTTCTAAAAAAAGCCAGAAACCTGCTGTTATTGCTCACAGAAATCGCTATTTCAATTGCTTTTAACGAAATAGATGCGCTGAAACCAAAGTCGCCTTTAAGACAGCTCGCAACATTGCAAAAGAGTGATAGAAAACGCGAGAATCCTAAGTCTAAAGGGGCTGAGCATTGGCTTAGTTCCTAAGAGTTTTGGCGAATAACTTATACGGTTCTGAAAAGATGTAAGACCTCCATTTCGACCATCATTAATTGACCAAATCTGATTTCGTCGACGTCTGATAAAGCCAAACTCTTTTGCAAAGAACTTTGCATCACATTTCACCCTTTTTCAATCAAGTCCGCTTACCAAATGAATTTCCTCCGAAACACTCTGAGCGACATCCACATATCTGTCCGAAATGTGCCAAACTTATCAAGAACCTTGATGCCAGTAAATCAACTGGTCTTGACAACATTCCAATCATAGTGCTTAAGAAGCCGAAAGGGGAACTAGCTCCTATTCATACAAAGCTGTTCAATCGTTGCTTAAAGGAGAAGTGCTCCCTATCACCTTGGAACACCTTGTCAAGCTGCACAGTATTTATGATACTGGAGATCAGTACAGACCAATCAGTCTACTATACATCATGTTTAAGTTGTTTGAATCTGTAATAAACCAAGGAGTTGTCAACCACCTTAGCAAAAACAATCTACTCAGTGAAAAGGAATATGGATTTTTTCCTGCAAGATCAACAGCGGATGTACTACCTGTAATATTACACAGGATCAGTGAATCCATTGACGAAGGCTTTGTTTCTAGAGAAATATCTCTTTACATATCAAAATACTTTGATAGGGGTTGACAAAATCTTGCTTAACAAGCTAGCTATCTACGAAATATCTTGAAGTGGCTTCTCAACAATCAATTCATTTCTCTCTGATAGGTTTATGAAAGTAGTCTGAGGTACATTGTATCAACGTCGGCGTACCTCAAAAATCCATTCTGGGCCCAACTTTCTTTCTGGTCTTTATCAATGATCTTCCAAATCACATTTTAAGTTCATTCGTTGACATTTATGCAGATGACACAACCATCTATAGCAACACTCGAAGAGCATTAGTGATCAGGATCTCTCTGTTTCCCTCTCTTCCGACATTGAGCACGTAGTATAATGGGGAAATGGTGGCTGGTTACTTTTAATACATCTAAAATCAAGCTTCTCTTTTTCACCACTAACACTCTGATCCTCACCTTGCCCCAATTGAGATGAATTGCTTTTTCCTCGAGGAAGTCCCCTGCTTTGATAAGCTTCTCGTACAGACATTCACTCTAGACCCGGAATGGGAGACTTACATCAAATCTGTTGCTAAGGTTGCTAGAAAAATTGTTGGATCATTCTAGCGCTCCATAAATTATTTCACTTCTGACGCAATCCTCTACCATCGTAAGTAAAGGTCAGAGCGTTGGCAAATGGCGTCATGCTATAAAGTAACAAACGAGATCTGTCGAACAGTCAGACTATGGGCATTTTGACCCCGTCCTTAACTTAAAAAATCATCAAAATTCAGGAATTAACCAAATTTTAATATTTATGAATTAACGACTACGGAATATAATTAACCCATTACTTTATTAGAAATCTTAGTGCAAATTATTATTTCGTGTAATTTGCGTAGGCTAGACAGCAAACATTAAATTAATACTTAATAATAAAATGGTGTTGTCATACATTTTTTAATTAAAAAAAATATAAACATTTTTATTTGAAAAATAATTTGTTTGATTTAATATTCATTGTTTAAATAAGTTTATTCTTTCCGGTATACATCGAATGAAAAGACTAGTATCAGTTATACTGCATGGAAATATCTCTTGGTTTATACACACAGGAAGAAGACACATCCCTATTCTTAGGCAGTTTTATTCTTTATATGGACATTTAATTATCATTAGTTTTAGCTGAATAATTTGATAAGAGTTGCTCTCATTTCCAAAAAAATGTTTCGTGATTTTTTTAAACGTAAAAGTAAATCAAACATGAAAAGTAACTCAAACATGAAAGATTACACAAAGTAACACAAAATCAATAATTCAAAATAATTAATTCATAGAACATTTATTAAAATAAATTAAAATGTGTTTTTTTTTTGTTTTCTTTTCTTTTGCAAAACTAACAGTTTATTTACAATATAGTAAAAATTTGTAATAAATGAAAACAGTCATGATTTGTTTGGAAAGTGATTTTCGGTGAAACTTATTGATTAGTCTAAAGATGTATTTTTTATCCCGAAATAAAATTCTAATTTATTGTTTTCAGACTTAAAATCGAACTTTAATGCAATGCCTTAATCGTTGGAGGCCATCTTGTAATTTTCTTTTCTTTCGCGCTTGACATCTATAAAAAGGAAATACGTTTGAAAAAAAGGAACGATCATTTCCAAGTGAATAAATAATCCTTATGAGGGTAGCTATGTTCTTGACAAAGAAATAAAGTCACAATAGCAGGAACAAGTTAACAATGATTTCCAAGTGAATGAATAATCCTATGGGGTGAGTCTACTCGCTCTGATTTACTTGCTCAGATAGACGCATGCGCGTTAAGCCACGGCTCACTTCCGGTCATCATTGATAGTGGTTCTTACTCCCACTATCAACACATCACCAGAAAAACTCAACTCAGTTGACAGGCTTACACCCTCATCAGTGCAGGAAGTGGTGATTTCAAGCGGTCGTATTTAACGTTACCAACATGTTAACTCCTTGGCCTTTTGGCTAGGGGCAAAATGTAGTATCTATACTGAATCTGCACTTAGTTTTTATGTTCTCTGTCAGTGAAGGAGAAATCCTTCTAGACCGAATCAATTTACATTTTTGTTCCAATTCAGAGTGTCCATTTGAAAGGAGCTGGATTCTCCCCACGTTAAATATTGACATTCTAACGCTAATAAATATTATAATTTCATAGTATAACATGTTTGAACATTTTCATTAGCTTCTTTAAGGGGCAGCCAGAAACGCAAAAATACTTCCATTATGTCCACATGAAAATTGTGCATGTGAATGCAATTATATTGAAAGTACACTTCCTAGTATGTCTTCGTTTTTAGGGACAGACATGCACAGACAGAGAAGTGTTCTCCTTGATTATATATATATATATATATATATATATATATATATATATATATATATATATATATATATATATTTGAATCAAAGGGAAAACAGTTTTCAGTGGAAGGGTTGTGCCCCGGGGACCCTCTTAATATTATCAAAGTTTGCTGAAATTTTGGGAATATACATCATTTTGGTCATTTACCTATGGTTTAAATTTTATTTGAATCTAAGGAAAGCAGTTTTCAGTGAGGGCTCCATTGAAACCCCAGCGTTGTAGTGGTATATTTCTTATATAGTCTATGACCTGCACTTAAAGGTCAGTAGTCTACATGCCAATTTTCAAGCGATTCTGTCCAGCGGTTTAGTTTAACATAAGGCACAAAGAAAAGGATAACACATACACACATAATATATATATATATATATATATATATATATATATATATATATATATATATATATATATATATGTGTGTGTGTGCTCGATTATTAAGAAAAATTTAAAAAAAGAGCGTAATATATGTATTACAGAAGATCAGACCAACTATAGGTCCCCTCTGTTATGATTTGAAACCGACTGTACCGATGTTGTCCTGATCTTCTGTAATATATATATATATATATATATATATATATATATATATATATATATATATATATATATATATATTGGTCTTCGTTATAGTATGGAGATTTATGTACCATTGTTTTTTTTTTAACATGAAATACTATTCCATATGGCAAAGGCATACGCGAAGTATCCATGCGCTACTCTATTTCACACTCTTATGCGACGGAACCACAACTTTTTTACAATTGTTTACATTTGTATTTAGTTTAATTTTAGATTAGATTATGATATGCTAAAGACATTTGTACTGTATCCATACCCCCTCCTTCTCTCACAGATTGTTCATATTTTTTACAGATTTTGAAAATGCGACGTAATTACGAGTTGTCGTAAACCGGAGACGTCGTATTCCGCGTAATTGCCGTAATACTTGATCGGGTGTTTACGTGACTGTATATCTGTTTGCTAATATCCCAGAACGCTCTATCAATATATACTTCTACACTCAGACCCATTCGTTCGCCTGACTATCATATATCCATGTGATAGTACAGTGGTTCCTTACTCTAGAAGTTCAACTAGAAACTCTTCTAAACCTGCAAGATGGGGCCCTAAATATAAGCGATCCTTCATTATCGATTGTTCTCGAAAAATATACGTCATTCAAGGAAACAAGAAGTTCTAGTTATTTCCTTTTTTACTTACGAAAGAAAAATATTTCTTTATCTTTTGGTCCATTTCTTACTTTTCCCGGCCAATGTCACATTAAATCATTCAACGCTATGGATACGGTATTTTTTGCACCTAAATTCCCTGAATCATGCCATGGTTGGGGAACAGGCACTATACCTATCTTGTCACAATACGCCAACATACGACTGTAATGTATGAGAAAAGTATACAAAAAGCACAAAACAATAAATAAAAATAAATAATGATAGCTGAAAATGAACCGATTATTCTTATTCATAATATAAAATATTAAATCAAGAGAGATATAAAGAATATTGATCGTTGTTGACGGAGAAACACTGTTCGCTAAATAAATATACCATATCTGAACGCCCCGACCCATAAGAGGGGCGGATACATTGAGTGCATAGGTTAATTTCTGGAATGGACGAGGCAGTTGATGATGTGTTGGTGTTCAAAAATTTTATATTACCCTACTCGAATTGAGACTGACAGAAAAGAACTGGCTATTAAATTCGAGAGATCAACTATTTTCTAGTCGTATGCATTCTCCACATCTCACAAAATTGTGTCCAAATTTTTAATATCATGAACTTTTCAAAGTCAATGTCAGAGATCAAGTTCCAGATTGTATAAGAGGCAGGACTTCATTAGCTACAATATGGGCTAAATAGCAAGCCTCAACCATGAACATAACCGAATTCTTACTTTCATCTTTTCCGTGACCATCACCAGGACATTTTACTTAGCTATCCCAAAATACAATTAGTTCACAAGTAGACCATGACCGATATTTTGAGTAAGTTTGGTGACGATTGATCAAGCGATGTGGACGCTAGGCTGTACACACACAAACAAACAAACAGTGCCAAACTAGTAAACTCGAACGAAAACATAACCTCCTTGGCTGAGGTAACAAACATAAAATGGACAAATTCTCGAGAATATAAACGAAATCAATGGACAAAATACAACAAAACGTAATAACTCGTTTAAAAAAACGCTAAAAAGCCTACGTATTCACACAATCTATATCTATCCATATAATACTTAAAAAAATGTTGTTTTTTTAAAACACAATAACTTTTGAAATATTATATATATATATATATATATATATATATATATTGTCTGTTCGTACGGAAATAGAAACATGTGGTTAAGTGACTAAGAGGTAATAAGCAGCGTACACATTGATTAGGCAGTAGTTTTTAGATGTCAATACCCTAGTTCGAATCTCACGTAAGTCTAGAAGATCTTTTTAAAAATTGGATACGTGTTTTATAAATTTAAATAAATACACATAGCATAATTACATAAAAATATTACATAAACATGTTTTTAAATCAACAATAGACATAAAAGGTATTTTGAATTAGTTCAAAGCTAATTATTTTTGCTTAAAAACATAAATTGCTAATGTTTTTGCCAATAAAAAACAATACATAAATACATAACTCGTAGTTAATTACTCTCTCTTGCAACTACAAAGTTGCGTATTTTGTCTACGAAATTTACTAAATATTTCTCTTCTTCCTCGCTATAAAGCAGTAGAAGCTAGGGAAAATGAAAATTGAAATACCCACGTACTCTAGTAACACCGCACGACGAGCAGATATACACAAGTTAGATATTAAAGATTTCTAAATGTCTATTACAGAAATATTTAAAAAGGAAATTGTTTTAAACAAGAAAAAAGCGTAAGAATAATAAAGTAACAATTTTAAGAAATCAATTGTGTTGTACTATCGATAGTTACATTCCCCATTCGAGGCAGCGGTTGACCATTGTCTTGATTCCACGTTGTCTTTAGATCATCAAAAGCGTGGGGTCTACTGACTGGCTAAACAGATGATAACCGTTTTCATAAGGCATCAGTCATTAATTCTCCACAGTGAATTAATTATCTTGACTTCGGGAAGAAAGACCATATCACCTTAAAATTGAAAACGATAAAAAGTGGATAAGATATCGTATAAACTAGTATTTATTTTATCATTGCATTTCGAAAACCACAAAACTCGAATCGCCAGCGCTAGAAAAAACGCGTCTCGTCTGTGTGACGGGGTTTTAACAACTGTTATTCTTTTTCGTGATAACAAAAGAAAGGAGGAAAGAAACAAAAATCACTCGTGGCGGTTTACTCACCGGCCCACACCCGCCAACGACAGCTGGCAGCCGCCCATAACTAGCTGTCAGCCGCAGGTGATTTGAATTTCACCGAATGACACGTGTAATTTTGACAACAAATCCGGCTGATGAGATGGGAATAACTTTGCTTGAAAAAATCCCCCTTCAGTATCGGGTACAATGATACTTTAGTTGAGAAAATAGTATTATCTTCCATCCGCCTTAAGTATGGTTCGAGGCCACTCAAAGAGAGTGCCTCGTATTTCATTTTCACATAATTTATTTAATATTAGCTGAAATATACGAACCGGACGGGTTCGTTGTGATGAAATATCCTTTTCTTTTATTCCTGCGTTTTGTTTCGATTTATTTTTATGTTTATGTTGTAGAGAAACTAAAAAGCAATATTAACATAGCGTTACAAGAAAATGTATTGGCAACGTGTTATTAAATACTAATGCGTCACCACTTATTAATGCTGAAACTTACTCGATGGTAAGTGGTAATGTGATGGAATGATTGCCAGTTGAAAGATGAAGAATATTATGAGAGGATTGGAAATTATTAATACGATGGACTAAGTTTGATTACCCACAGAGACGGTTCATAACAAATCTGTTAACATTGGATTTGCGGACGACCATGTTGTAATCTACTTGGAAGTAGTCTCGTGGTAATGTGTTCCAAATCTGGGAGAATTCGCAAAGAAACTTTGTTCATGAAAATTCCTCCTGGCGCTAGGCACACAAAGGAGGAAACAGAAATATTGTTTCCGTTGTTGTAGTAACAAAAGTTCTCGCTATGAATGTTTTATGAAAGGGAACCAGCGATTGACGCTCAGTCGAACACGCTGCATTGATGTTGTAGTGAATAAATTAAACAACTTTCTTGTAACACTTTTTTGTTACCTCTATGTAACGTAGTAGCAACTTCATTTTATTTATTTATATTTTTGTATTTATGAGACACAGCTTACCAAGGCCCAATGGCCACTCGAGGATAAAGGTTAATATGTGTGTCAGATGGGCGGTGAGAAAACACCTTAGAGATTGAAGACGATGGTTGAAACACAAAATTTGTTCTTGGCGGTCGGGTTTTTATGTTATGTTCGAGTTTCCTGTAATCATGAAATCATTGGTAGAAGCTGACGAGCTAATGTCAGTTTCGCACAGAAAGACTAGGTCCGGTTTGGTCTCCTGTAAATTGATTTTACCCTCTGAAAGTTTGGAATACAGACCCCTAATGTTATCGTTTCGAAATGCTCGTGAATTGTGCTCCTCATAAATAAAATATTAGAACATATGATGAAGGGAAATCTGTTTGTTGTATATTGTTGAGATACCCCAGCGTAAATATGACGATGAGGTGGATTTTTATGAGATGATAAGATTAAGGGATGAAGTTTCGAATACTCTGAAATGCTTACTTGACCGGCACACTAGAACTGTTCTGCTCGGCTCGATAAGTTTCTGGTAGATGCTCTCTCATAGAGAGGTGTCGATGACCAATTTGTTATTAATTACAGTTAACTGAGTCATACTTTGAAATATGAAGAATATTATGAGAGGATTGAAAATGATAAATGGAATAGACACAGTTTTATTACTTATGGGGACGGTTTATGAAATATATTTGTTGACATTGGATTTGACGACGACTATGTTGTAATCTGCAAGGAAGCAGCCCTGTTGTAATGTGTTTCAATAACGGGAAGCCCTTGCAAATAAACTGTGTTAATACTCACATTATATAGTTCTTTATTTTCCTCTTATTTTATTGAATTTTAGGTAAATGTTCTTGCAGAGAGAGAGAGAAAGAGAGAATTAGAGAGAGAAATAGAGAAAGAAAGAAACAGAGAAAAATAGAGAGACAGAAAGAGATAAAGAGGGAGAGAAAGGGGGAGAAAGAGAGAGAGTCAGTGTCAATGTTATTGTTTAAGAGCTACATGCCAACACCTCTGTTAGCCTCGCTCCTAAACGAATAATATCCCCTACTCCTTGGTCTCGTGGCCTTTGCTTCCGTTTATTTTCTTCTGACCAAGTGTTTTCATTTATGTCAAATTTTAACATCTGATCCTCTTGAAAACTTACTTCCTAACTGTGTCTCCAAAAGTCACTTCAATATATAACATATCCATATTTTCTTGTTTCCCCACGAGAGCAGAGTTAGACACAAGGTCGGATTTTAATGTGAGCAAACTCCAACTCCCCCAAAAGGGAACACTTTGGATTGGGACAAAAATTAAAAAAATGTCTCAGGCTAGAAGGATTCTTGTTTCACTGAGGACAGAAAAGATGAAGAGATATCAAAACAGATACCACACTTAACTCCTAGCCAATAAATTATATAATATATCTATCTACCTATATTTTGATTGTTTTCCGAGGAGAAATACAATGGTGTTGATAAAATGCAAAAGTTGAGCGATAAATTTTCACGTTCAAATTAAGACTTACATGCTTACACATATATTCACACAATCTAAAAATAGATTGTCACGTTTGGAATAAAAATGGAAGTGAAATAAATTGAATGAAAAATAAACCTATTCTGATTATCCGATTGAGGTCATATGATATATGTCCACACGGTCACTATAAAATCAAAATTAATCTGGCGAAGCAATTCGTTTGTTATCTAATAAGGAAACTTCTCTCGAATGTACGATGATTTCAAACTTACCGGCTTTGAGTTTCCCAAAAGGTATAAAGGAAATGAGAACTGCTTTCAAAAAGTCATTAATCTAGAGTATCTATTTATTTACCTCCCCACGAGGGCAACGTTAGACACAAGCGGGGGTTTTAATGTGGGGAAAATCAATCTCATGAAAAAGGCGCACTCTGGATTTGGACATATAAAAATTGTTTCAGTCTGAGAGGATTTCTCTTCTTCATTGACGGAGGACAGAACATATGAAGTGTAATATCATAACAGATACTACACTTTGATTTTTTATTTTCAAAATTACAACAATTACAGTTTAAAGTTTGAACAAATAAGGCATATGCCCATCAAAAGTGTATGGAAAATGAGGGCCGTCGGTTATCCTTTGTCTATTCTATTTGTCTATTCTACTCTTAGCTATGAATCATTGCAGGCACCACAATACCAAATTTAGTCTAGGGGCCATTTTACTTAAATTATCTCAAAAGTGTTGGATCTTAGCCAAGAGTCACCGGAACAAGTTTGCAACTTATGAGATTCATTCAATAAATAATCGTCGCTCGACATATAATATTCTTTGTTCGCGCAAAATACGCGCTAGACCGGAGAACTCATGAATACTACAATGATAAAAAAGTGTGATAACCTGTCCTCTACTACCGCCATACCTTGTGCCAACTAGCAGTGGTAACACAGTTTCAGTAACGAAGGTGATACTGCCACCCATGGCGCCACCAGCCGTCTTTCCCATCGGATATGATATAAAAAATAAACAACGTGTGTTCATCTTTGCAATTTCATATTATTTCATTTAAACGCTTGTGGCCATTGATAACATTATGCGTTAAAAGAATCGCCGCTTGATGTCACATAAACATCGAACACAGGTTTAATGCATTGCAATCGTCGATGTCTACTATAAGTAATACTAATGCATTTGTAAAAAGAAAAATAAGTTAACAAAAGAAATTAGAAACCCAGAGCAAAATAATGCTGTTGGTGTTTTTAATTGCTTCAATTATTATGAGCACTATAACACAAAGTAGAGAAAGGAAAGAGAGAAACATACTAACTCTACACACTGTCATTGCTTCTACGATTACTGCTACTGCCAGGAAAAATAATTACTACCAAACATGTTAACTAATAAGCTAGCTATTTACAAGATTTCTCTTGATGAGACGCCGCCGGTATATTTGTTACGATTAGAAGACAAATACTTCTCAACCATAACAAAACCGTAGCTTTTTATTTATAAATTCAAAAGTTTACACACACTTATATATTTCCTTACAAACATTGATTAAGAGCAAAGACAAAGTGGACAAGGCGATGGGCGACCCAAAAATGAAAGTAAAAAGACTCCCGGAAATCGCCGCGTAGGTGAAGCTATTTGTTAATACTTAAACTTGTTTTAAGATGAAGCTGATTTACTGATCAAGCAATAAAACATTCCGGTTTTACACACAAGCATTATTACTTAAGCGAGTCATAACTTAGACGAGAAATACAGCTTACGAACTGACCGTTCATTTTCCAGCCTATTTAAGTCGAAACTTCATGGGTCCTCGGACCCGATACTTCACGAGACATACGAGACATTGGATAGATGATAGTCACTTGTAGGTACGAGCTCTGAAAGACCACCTTGATGTTCCAACCCCAGACAATACCATGTATATACATCTTGATGAAAAAACAAAAAAACAACAACTTTGCCCTCGTTTAGATGCAAGTAAATAGAGACTTATTGAAATACACTTTTAGTTATAAAGAATTAAAATCATTTCATTTCGCAAAAACAAAAACTTGTTGACGTGTTTTTAACGTTTCTATTCTTTTTGTGTAATTCTTTTAAAACTTAGACGATGTTGGCAATATGGTTGATCTTTCTCAAATCATTACACTAGAATACATAACGGAATTATTTATGTAAATATTGTTATTTTCTCTCTTGTGTCAAAATATTCGCGCGTTTAAACTAGATTAACGTTTCGTTTTTGAGTATCAATGCAATTTATCAGGTTGGAACGTAAGTTCTATCCGTTTTTAAGTCTTAATAAAAAAAATACAAAAAATATCAGATATAGTTAATCGTTAATGAGGGAGCTTAAAACATGAAATAAAATTTCAGACAAATTGAATGTTTACTATATGGAATAGTGGATAAGCGTGTCAACAGACTAGTAAAATAAGAACATAAGCACATCATTAAAGCAGAACCAAGATATTTCGGTGTATTCATACAACTTTAGTCATTTGTTTTGGATAAGCTTCATTGAAAAGAAAAAAGAAGCCTTATATATAGCAAAGAGAGGAAAGTAATACTTTACCCCACTCTCTCTTCGGCTCACACCCACTTACCTCCCTGGATTACGTTTCTCGCTTCGCTATATATAAGGGTTCTTTTTATTTTTCAATAAAGCTTACCTAAACCAAATGATTATAGACCGGGATATCTTGCGTCTGCTTTAATGATGTGTTTATGTACTTATTTTACTAGTCTGTTGGCATGCTTATCAACTATTCCATTTACTAAACATTACAATTAATTGTTAATGCAACAATCATTTCTCTTTACTGAATCTTTTGATATGTCAATACACTTTTAAATTCTATGTTTATAAAAATCTTTCGGTTTGGAACAGAAAAAAAATTATTGGTTTTAGATTTCTTCTTTGGAATAAGTTAATTTATTCGAACAACATTTCAAACTTTTAAACAGATGGTAATCTTTTGGTACAAGTTCAAAAGAATATAGTGGGTTATTCATAATTTCCCAGGAATATTATTCATGGGAAAATGTTGTCTTTTGTAAAGTATGATGTCTAACATTGTCATGACTAACAGAAATATGCGAACAGGGCTCGCGTACTTTTGTCAGTATATAACTCCCCCAAAAAGGAGTTGGTAATTCCTGAGAGTATGGTATCATGACCATAGAACAGATACTACACTACTCCCCCTAAAAAGAAGGTACTTCTTGGAAGGAGTGTATCATGACGAACGAACATATACTACACTGCCACTCGAAATGGGGGAGGTAATGCGTCGGGGGATGGTCTCATGACAACAGAACAGATACTACACTACCTTACCCACAAAAAGAGGTAATTACTGTGAGGATGGTTTCATGACGAACGAACATATACTACACTACCCTACCCAAAAGAAGAGGTAATGCCTCGGAGGTGGTATCAATACAACAGAACAGATACTACATTGTCTTCAAAGGAAAAAGTAATGCCCGGAAGGATGGTATTATGACAAGAAAAACAGAGTAGATACTACATTACTCCCCTTCCCAAAGAGGAGGGGTTAATGTCTGGGAAGATGGTGTCATGACAACATAACAGATACTACACTACCTTCGACTCTAAATGGAGCATTGAAAAATAGTACAATAATACAATTAATAGAACTAATAGTGTAATTTTGGCTCAGACACACAGATACCAAATCTCCATTAGTAATAGATGAAGAATGAAGGTGATCTTGCGGAACCTATTTGACAATTGACCAAACACTTTCAATTAACGAGAAAAGGTTGTACAGATCACATTGAAGTTCATTCTTAGTTTCAAAATTGCATCAATGGCGGCTTCCAGTGACCCGGAATTCAACCGTCCTGGGTGTCTTTCTCTTGATACATCATGTAGGCTGTAGTTCTCTTTTCTGAATCATGAAAGCGACTCCCGACATCTTCTTTCAAGCTCGACGCCATCATTGTAAGTATGTTTTTGTAGTAATTGTGTTTTTGCTTCGCTTGCAAGATTCCGTTTTTATTAAATCATAAAAAGATAACATGACGAATGTGTTCTTTCGCTTAGAGTGAACTCGAGGCCAAAATCAAAACCTTCAATTGAGTTATAATTAACAAAACCTAAGAGGAAATGAAATACATCATTGAGTTCGACATAATTCAAATATATTTGAGAAATTAGACATTTTCTAAATTAAGTAGAAATTTACTTTTTAGAAAACGGGCATCCATTTTTACTTAATTCATTATAAATACACATATGAGAAAAATGCCTCTATGTTCACACCTTCTTTTATTAGAACAAAACGTACGCAATTTTAACTCATTTATTTACCCATTCTCTAATCCTTCCATTCGTATTTACAACTTTTTAAACATATAATCCTTCCATTCGTATTTACAATCTTTTTAACATATAATCCTTCCATTCGTATTTACAATCTTTTTAAAATATGAAAAGAAGTATTTAATTTCCATAAAGATTGTTAATCTAAGGCTTAATACATGTTTCGTTATTAATTTTTAATTACCTTAATATATATATATATATATATATATATATATATATATATATATATATATATATATATATATATATATAAATATATATATACATATATATATGTATATATAAATATATATATATATAAATATATATATATATATATATATATATATATATATATATATATATATATGTATATATATATATAAGGAAATCGTAGTGTGCCTTAACAATTGCTGGTAAACAAGTAAGTATGAAGGTGAGAATTCCGAGGCAGGAGCAATGCAATGTTGAGAAACGGAAGGTAGAATGAGAATGAACATAAATAAATGACAAGAGACGGTAAATCTCAGATCAATTCAATTATATTTCAAAAATTCAAATATTAAGACAGTAAATTGTAAAATTGGTGGGCATACTGTTAAATATTTAAAGGTCTGCAATGGTAGAAACTTCAATCATTTCGCGAGTAACAACCTCTCTTTTTCAAAAAGAAAACAAAACTTGGACCGGCTGTGTCAGTGAGGAAAGCCAAATGGACGGTGCTATTCAAAAAACAAAAATAAAAACAACATGAGATTCGCAGTAAATACAATCGTTAAGATATGTAATAGATTATCAAGATTAATTAATTTAGTTAAACTTAAATATTTATAATTAGATGTAATTTATTTTATTTATTTATTTATTTATTTTCAAAAAATTATTTATGATTTATGTTTTATTTTTTTATTTTTTATTAAATATTTAATATCTATGTTAAGTGTTGCAATTGTAAAAAAATGTCTGTACAACACTGATGATGAAATATTATGCCGAAATTATTTGTTTAAAAAAATGAATGTTTACTTAAATAAACACTTTGCGTCGTTTAATCTGGTCTCTATCCGATTTTATATTTTTAACTCACCGGCGCTTATAAATGTAGCTCAAGTTATTTAACGATATATATATATATATATATATATATATATATATATATATATATATATATATATATATATATAGTGAATGCTTTTATTCAAACATGTACAAGGTCTGCTACACTGGCATGTCGATGTTATCGATCTACAGCTCTCAAGAGCTGAGGTCTCATCAGGCAGAAAATTGTTTTTTTGATTCAACTGGTTGCTGAATTCCAGGGAGAATGAAGTCAAGCAAAAAAGAAGAGGAGAAAGAAATAAAAGTCATGTGACCGATTTTAAAATATGATTGCCGTTAGAAATTACTATTTTCTTATTTTTATCTTTTATATATTTTATTTTATATATATATATCCAACGCTGAGCTGGGGTAGAAAGGGGGGGGGGGCCTAGGAAAAGAAAAAGAAGAGAGAAGGGAAAGAGATACAATTGCTGTCAAAAAAGTTTAATTTACAGCTGTTAATATTTTTATTTTGTATTTTTATCCAACGCTTAGTTAAGGTGGGGGGGGGGGGGGTTGGAAGAAAAAGAAAGAGAAAGGGGTTGAGGGGTGTTAGGGGTGGATGTCTATAGCCATTTAGGATTTGTTGCGGGGAATGGTTCTGAGTTAAATTCATATTTATTTTTATTCAGCGCTGGGCTGGGTAAAGGGGGGGTCGGGGGGAGATTAAACAAGAGCGAAAGAGAAGATGAAGGAAGAGGGGAGGGGGGGTTTCAAGTTTGTTGTGTCTGCTTCCTGTCAATGCAGACATATAACAATTACATGACACCCAGCTTACGGGGATATTTTAGTTTAAGCTTAATTGGCATTTAATTTTGATTATTTTGATGGATAGTTAAATGTATTTTAAATAATATTTATCAGTTAATTAATAAAACATAATGGTAATTGTCTTTATTTTTAGTAAGATTCATATATGGATTATTGGCAGTAATATTAGTAGGTTAGTTCTAGGTACTAATGAGTTAAAATATATTGGGAATTATTCTTGGTAAGGATCGTATATAAGTTTATGACATTGATATAGATGGATTATACTATTATATTTAGTTTTAATTATTTTGGAATATGAATAAATGTATTTCGATTATAAATAATAGTTATTGATGGATTAATAAAACATACTGGTAATTGCTTTTATTTTTAATGGAATTTATATATCGATTAATTTCAGTGGTATAAATAAATAAATTTTATTATTCGTTGTGGTCCTATTATTAATGGTGGGGTTAACACTTGTTATAGTATTAGTGGTAAGGTGTTCTAGTTAAAATTGTTAACGCAAGTTATGGTCTATGAAGGGGGGGGGGGGATTAGGAATGGTGGGGGCTAGTAATTTTAATTAAAGTGATCAGTATATAATTATTTAAATATTTAAAAATTGATTTTGGTAATAAGTAGTTTTGTAAGCTGGATGTTGAGTGCACATACGCACTCGTGCACACATATAAATACATATATGCACATGTATACACAAACATTCATATATGCACCCAAACCCATGCACATACGCGTGAACACACAGATACACATGTATGTGTACATATGTATACGTATACATACGCGCATACAGGCGCACACATACACACATAAATAGTTATAAAATTTTATATCTTCATACATATGCCTACTCATATGTCCGCAAAAATCACCTATATATATATATATATATAAGATTTTACTTTTACATGTTATAGTATTTATTCAAAAGTTTGGGGTGGTTGTACTGTGTTTGTAGTTGAGGGTTAAAGTTACTTGATTTGGAAGTGTTAATAAGTGTTAATTTTAGCGGGCTTTTTGGGTATTGGGTTTTTTTTGTTTTAATGGTATTATTTAGGGGGGGTTGTACAAATTACTGAGGAGGTGTGATCTGTTATGCCTACAGTTGATCGATGTTTCCTGTTTTTTGTTTAAAAGTTTTCCTCTGTCAGTAAATTTAATTATTTCAAGTTTTTCGCCGAGGCATAAATAGCATGGTGAGTTTAATGAGCTACAGGTGCTAGTTTTTCTGATAATGTTCCAGATTACAATTGGTGATTTATTTTTATTAGTGAGTTCCCAGTGGTAATTTGAGAGTGATGTTCTGTTTTGGTAGCTTGGGTTGTTGAATGAACATTTATGGCCGGTGTATCTTTCTTTGAAAGTATTACCTGCCATACCTATGTAGTATTTTTTTTATATTAGGAGTTTCCTTAGTTGAGATTGTTGCTTGGTAAATCGTCTTTGTTATTAAACAATTTTGTTGCAAGGGACATTCATTTTTATTTATGCAGTTACAGGACTTTACTTTAGTTGTTTTATTGTTATTTGATTCAGGGTTTAGGTTGCTGTTTAGGATTTTGTTATTGTGTTTTTTAATTATCATTTCTAAATTTTCGCTGCAACTGTAACTTAGTTTAAGTGTATTTTTGTTGAATATTTTATGTAAGATATTGTTTGGGGGGAAATATGTGTTTATGAGGTTTAGAAATTTTTTACCAAGTTTGGTTTTAACTGCTTGATTGAAGGGAGGTGTAAACCATATTATCTTCCTATTTCTTGCTTTATTGTTTTTATTATTAGTCGTTGCAGGTTTATTAAATTTAATTTGTGTATTCTTGTATCCGCTGTTTTTTAGTGCTTTATTATAGAATTCTTTATGTTTGTTAAAGATTGTTTCATTTGATGAGTTATTGCTTATCCTATGTTGGATAGATTTAGGGATGTGTTTAATGATAGTTTTGGGGTGGTTGGAGAGGGGGTGTACATAGATTGGGTTAAAGTTTTCTTTATTATATGGTTCGTATGTTTCTTTGGTTAAGTTGAGAGTTACATCTAGGAAATTTACTATTTTAATGTTGGAAGTTATTTCAACTTTAAGGCATATCCTCCTCATCTCCCTAATAATAATCTTTTTAATATTTTCACACCTTTGCCCATTAGAGTTTCTGACTACTAAGAGTCCATCATCCCTATATAGGCCAATGTCTTCAATATCTATATCATTAGTTAGGTTGTAGAGGATGTATAAACCAACTAGGTCGGTGATTTCTGCAGAGTCAAAAGAGCCCATCGAAACATCAAAAGAGCCAGATTGGTTGCTCTTTGTCCATTGATCTTTTTTACTAATTAGCACTGTTTTCCTACATTTTCTTACAATGTTAATCTCTTCTTCAGAAATATCCGAGAGAAGAGTAGCAAACTCCATGACGCTTTCGAAGAGTTCATTAGAAATTGAGGGGTAGTAATTAATTATGTCAAATTGGATGAAGGAACAATTTATTTTGTTTTTTATTTTGCGGAACCAATTAATTGTATCGGTCGTGTTGATCCATTGGTTGAGTTTATATACTGATCTAATGTTTTTGTTAATTTTTTGTAGAATGATTTTGCTAATTTTTCCGGTTTCTTGTTTTGTAGGATTAATTAGTCTAGTTGTTGGCTTTGTCTGAAAGTCAGGTTTGTGGTCTTTAAGGAGTATATATGCTTCTCTTACTTTTAGTTTACTAACCCTATCACTAATTTTGAGTTTGTCAGTAATTTCCTTGCTACTAATATTTATGTTTTGGACTAAGTCAGTGTTTGATTTTCTGTAATTCTTAGTTATATTATTGTCGAGTAGTTTAAAATATTCTGATTTGGTGAGTTTATAAAAGTTTTGAGTTTTGTCTGCCTTAACTAGAATGTGCTTGGAGTTGTTAATTTCGTTGACTATTCTATCTAGTTTTTTCTGGAATGGGTTTTTTTTGTCGTTGAATTTAACGTCCTTAACAATTTTGAGTAAGTCATTTTCAAAGTTATCGAGTAATTCGATACGCGGTGCCGTACCTTGGTTTTTGAAGCCGTATTTTTCTTTGTTGTTGTTACTGGTAGATCCGTTTAGGAAGAAGTATGCTTTCCACTTCATTCTCCTCAAGAGTTCCTCCATCTTCATTGTTAGAATTAGAAGATAATTCCGGGTGTTTGTTATTGGAATGTTCTTGAGGGAGGTGTTAAAGTTGGTTTTTTCCATGTTAGCTGAATAATCTCGGTTAAAAGAGTGCTCGACAGTAAATGGAGCAAATAGTAATCCAGGTAGGGTAAAAATCCACAGGGTAGAAATCCAAAGGGAATCAAACCGGGTTTATAAAAGAGTGCTCAATAAAAATATAGAGCTGTATTGTGAATGCTTTTATTCAAACATGTACAAGGTCTGCTACACTGGCATGTCGATGTTATCGATCTACAGCTCTCAAGAGCTGAGGTCTCATCAGGCAGAAAATTGTTTTTTTGATTCAACTGGTTGCTGAATTCCAGGGAGAATGAAGTCAAGCAAAAAAGAAGAGGAGAAAGAAATAAAAGTCATGTGACCGATTTTAAAATATGATTGCCGTTAGAAATTACTATTTTCTTATTTTTATCTTTTATATATTTTATTTTATATATATATATCCAACGCTGAGCTGGGGTAGAAAGGGGGGGGGCCTAGGAAAAGAAAAAGAAGAGAGAAGGGAAAGAGATACAATTGCTGTCAAAAAAGTTTAATTTACAGCTGTTAATATTTTTATTTTGTATTTTTATCCAACGCTTAGTTAAGGTGGGGGGGGGGGGGGTTGGAAGAAAAAGAAAGAGAAAGGGGTTGAGGGGTGTTAGGGGTGGATGTCTATAGCCATTTAGGATTTGTTGCGGGGAATGGTTCTGAGTTAAATTCATATTTATTTTTATTCAGCGCTGGGCTGGGTAAAGGGGGGGTCGGGGGGAGATTAAACAAGAGCGAAAGAGAAGATGAAGGAAGAGGGGAGGGGGGGTTTCAAGTTTGTTGTGTCTGCTTCCTGTCAATGCAGACATATAACAATTACATGACACCCAGCTTACGGGGATATTTTAGTTTAAGCTTAATTGGCATTTAATTTTGATTATTTTGATGGATAGTTAAATGTATTTTAAATAATATTTATCAGTTAATTAAATAAACATAATGGTAATTGTCTTTATTTTTAGTAAGATTCATATATGGATTATTGGCAGTAATATTAGTAGGTTAGTTCTAGGTACTAATGAGTTAAAATATATTGGGAATTATTCTTGGTAAGGATCGTATATAAGTTTATGACATTGATATAGATGGATTATACTATTATATTTAGTTTTAATTATTTTTGGAATATGAATAAATGTATTTCGATTATAAATAATAGTTATTGATGGATTAATAAAACTTACTGGTAATTGCTTTTATTTTTTAATGGAATTTATATATCGATTAATTTCAGTGGTATAAATAAATAAATATTTATTATTCGTTGTGGTCCTATTATTTATTATACCACTGAAATTAATCGATATATAAATTCCATTAAAAATAAAAGCAATTACCAGTATGTTTTATTAATCCATCAATAACTATTATTTATATCGAAATACATTTATTCATATTCCAAAATAATTAAAACTAAATATAATAGTATAATCCATCTATATCAATGTCATAAACTTATATACGATCCTTACCAAGAATAATTCCCAATATATTTTAACTCATTAGTACCTAGAACTAACCTACTAATATTACTGCCAATAATCCATATATGAATCTTACTAAAAATAAAGACAATTACCATTATGTTTTATTAATTAACTGATAAATATTATTTAAAATACATTTAACTATCCATCAAAATAATCAAAATTAAATGCCAATTAAGCTTAAAACTAAAATATCCCCGTAAGCTGGGTGTCATGTAATTGTTATATGTCTGCATTGACAGGAAGCAGACACAACAAACTTGAAACCCCCCCTCCCCTCTTCCTTCATCTTCTCTTTCGCTCTTGTTTAATCTCCCCCCGACCCCCCCTTTACCCAGCCCAGCGCTGAATAAAAATAAATATGAATTTAACTCAGAACCATTCCCCGCAACAAATCCTAAATGGCTATAGACATCCACCCCTAACACCCCTCAACCCCTTTCTCTTTCTTTTTCTTCCAACCCCCCCCCCCACCTTAACTAAGCGTTGGATAAAAATACAAAATAAAAATATTAACAGCTGTAAATTAAACTTTTTTGACAGCAATTGTATCTCTTTCCCTTCTCTCTTCTTTTTCTTTTCCTAGGCCCCCCCCCTTTCTACCCCAGCTCAGCGTTGGATATATATATATAAAATAAAATATATAAAAGATAAAAATAAGAAAATAGTAATTTCTAACGGCAATCATATTTTAAAATCGGTCACATGACTTTTATTTCTTTCTCCTCTTCTTTTTTGCTTGACTTCATTCTCCCTGGAATTCAGCAACCAGTTGAATCAAAAAAACAATTTTCTGCCTGATGAGACCTCAGCTCTTGAGAGCTGTAGATCGATAACATCGACATGCCAGTGTAGCAGACCTTGTACATGTTTGAATAAAGCATTCACAATACAGCTCTATATTTTTATTGAGCACTCTTTTATAAACCCGGTTTGATTCCCTTTGGATTTCTACCCTGTGGATTTTTACCTACCTGGATTACTATTTGCTCCATTTACTGTCGAGCACTCTTTTAACCGAGATTATTCAGCTAACATGGAAAAAACCAACTTTAACACCTCCCTCAAGAACATTCCAATAACAAACACCCGGAATTATCTTCTAATTCTAACAATGAAGATGGAGGAACTCTTGAGGAGAATGAAGTGGAAAGCATACTTCTTCCTAAACGGATCTACCAGTAACAACAACAAAGAAAAATACGGCTTCAAAAACCAAGGTACGGCACCGCGTATCGAATTACTCGATAACTTTGAAAATGACTTACTCAAAATTGTTAAGGACGTTAAATTCAACGACAAAAAAAACCCATTCCAGAAAAAACTAGATAGAATAGTCAACGAAATTAACAACTCCAAGCACATTCTAGTTAAGGCAGACAAAACTCAAAACTTTTATAAACTCACCAAATCAGAATATTTTAAACTACTCGACAATAATATAACTAAGAATTACAGAAAATCAAACACTGACTTAGTCCAAAACATAAATATTAGTAGCAAGGAAATTACTGACAAACTCAAAATTAGTGATAGGGTTAGTAAACTAAAAGTAAGAGAAGCATATATACTCCTTAAAGACCACAAACCTGACTTTCAGACAAAGCCAACAACTAGACTAATTAATCCTACAAAACAAGAAACCGGAAAAATTAGCAAAATCATTCTACAAAAAATTAACAAAAACATTAGATCAGTATATAAACTCAACCAATGGATCAACACGACCGATACAATTAATTGGTTCCGCAAAATAAAAAACAAAATAAATTGTTCCTTCATCCAATTTGACATAATTAATTACTACCCCTCAATTTCTAATGAACTCTTCGAAAGCGTCATGGAGTTTGCTACTCTTCTCTCGGATATTTCTGAAGAAGAGATTAACATTGTAAGAAAATGTAGGAAAACAGTGCTAATTAGTAAAAAAGATCAATGGACAAAGAGCAACCAATCTGGCTCTTTTGATGTTTCGATGGGCTCTTTTGACTCTGCAGAAATCACCGACCTAGTTGGTTTATACATCCTCTACAACCTAACTAATGATATAGATATTGAAGACATTGGCCTATATAGGGATGATGGACTCTTAGTAGTCAGAAACTCTAATGGGCAAAGGTGTGAAAATATTAAAAAGATTATTATTAGGGAGATGAGGAGGATATGCCTTAAAGTTGAAATAACTTCCAACATTAAAATAGTAAATTTCCTAGATGTAACTCTCAACTTAACCAAAGAAACATACGAACCATATAATAAAGAAAACTTTAACCCAATCTATGTACACCCCCTCTCCAACCACCCCAAAACTATCATTAAACACATCCCTAAATCTATCCAACATAGGATAAGCAATAACTCATCAAATGAAACAATCTTTAACAAACATAAAGAATTCTATAATAAAGCACTAAAAAACAGCGGATACAAGAATACACAAATTAAATTTAATAAACCTGCAACGACTAATAATAAAAACAATAAAGCAAGAAATAGGAAGATAATATGGTTTACACCTCCCTTCAATCAAGCAGTTAAAACCAAACTTGGTAAAAAATTTCTAAACCTCATAAACACATATTTCCCCCCAAACAATATCTTACATAAAATATTCAACAAAAATACACTTAAACTAAGTTACAGTTGCAGCGAAAATTTAGAAATGATAATTAAAAAAC
>OY744526.1:79719273-79762093 GCA_963556195.1 Sepiola atlantica | reverse complement strand
AATAATAATAATAATAATAATAATAATAATAATAATAATATAATAATAATAATAATAATAATAATAATATAATAATAATAATAATAATAATAATAATAATAATAATAATAATAATAATAATAATAATAATAATAATAATAATAATAATAATAATAATAATAATAATAATAATAATAATAATAATAATAATAATAATAATAATAATAATAATAATAATAATAATAATAATAATAATAATAATAATAATAATAATAATATAATAATAATAATAATAATAATAATAATAATAATAATAATAATAATAATAATAATAATAATAATAATAATAATAATAATAATAATAATAATAATAATAATAATAATAATAATAATAATAATAATAATAATAATAATAATAATAATAATAATAATAATAATAAAATAATAATAATAATAATAAATAATAATAATAATAATAATAATAATAATAATAATAATAATAATAATAATAATAATAATAATAATAATAATAATAATAATAATAAT
This sequence comes from Sepiola atlantica, assembly GCA_963556195.1. Lineage (NCBI taxonomy): Eukaryota > Metazoa > Mollusca > Cephalopoda > Sepiida > Sepiolidae > Sepiola > Sepiola atlantica. The sequence goes on along the minus strand of OY744526.1, from coordinate 79,761,568 downwards.
AATAATAATAATAATAATAATAATAATAATACTAATAATAATAATAATAATAATAATAATAATAATAATAATATAATAATAATAATAATAATAATAATAATAATAATAATAATAATAATAATAATAATAATAATAATAATAATAATAATAATAATAATAATAATAATAATAATAATAATAATAATAATAATAATAATAATAATAATAATAATAATAATAATAATAATAATAATAATAATAATAATAATAAATAATAATAATAATAATAATAATAATAATAATAATAATAATAATAATAATAATAATAATAATAATAATAATAATAATAATAATAATAATAATAATAATAATAATAATAATAATAATAATAATAATAATAATAATAATAATAATAATAATAATAATAATAATAATAATAATAATAATAATAATAATAATAATAATAATAATAATAATAATAATAATAATAATAATAATAATAATAATAATAATAATAATAATAATAATAATAATAATAATAATAATAATAATAATAATAATAATAATAATAATAATAATAATAATAATAATAATAATAATAATAATAATAATAATAATAATAATAATAATAATAATAATAATAATAATAATAATAATAATAATAATAATAATAATAATAATAATAATAATAATAATAATAATAATAATAATAATATAATAATAATAATAATAATAATAATAATAATAATAATAATAATAATAATAATAATAATAATAATAATAATAATAATAATATAATAATAATATAATAATAATAATAATAATAATAATAATAATAATTAATAATAATAATAATAATAATAATAATAATAATAATAATAATAATAATAATAATAATAATAATAATAATAATAATAATAATAATAATAATAATAATAATAATAATAATAATAATAATAATAATAATAATAATAATAATAATAATAATAATAATAATAATAATAATAATAATAATAATAATAATAATAATAATAATAATAATAATAATAATAATAATAATAATAATAATAATAATAATAATAATAATAATAATAATAATAATAATAATAATAATATAATAATAATAATAATAATAATAATAATAATAATAATAATAATAATAATAATAATAATAATAATAATAATAATAATAATAATAATAATAATAATAATAATAATAATTAATAATAATAATAATAATAATAATAATAATAATAATAATAATAATAATAATAATAATAATAATAATAATAATAATAATAATAATAATAATAATAATAATAATAATAATAATAATAATAATAATAATAATAATAATAATAATAATAATAATAATAATAATAATAATAATAATATAATAATAATAATAATAATAATAATAATAATAATAATAATAATAATAATAATAATAATAATAATAATAATAATAATAATAATAATAATAATAATAATAATAATAATAATAATAATAATAATAATAATAATAATAATAATAATAATAATAATAATAATAATAATAATAATAATAATAATAATAATAATAATAATAATAATAATAATAATAATAATAATAAAATAATAATAATAATAATAATAATAATAATAATAATAATAATAATAATAATAATAATAATAATAATAATAATAATAATAATAATAATAATAATAATAATAATAATAATAATATAATAATAATAATAATAATAATAATAATAATAATAATAATAATAATAATAATAATAATAATAATAATAATAATAATAATAATAATAATAATAATAATAATAATAATAATAATAATAATAATAATAATAATAATAATAATAATAATAATAATAATAATAATAATATAATAATAATAATAATAATAATAATAATAATAATAATAATAATAATAATAATAATAATAATAATAATAATAATAATAATAATAATAATAATAATAATAATAATAATAATAATAATAATAATAATAATAATAATAATAATAATAATAATAATAATAATAATAATAATAATAATAATAATAATAATAATAATAATAATAATAATAATAATAATAATAATAATAATAATAATAATAATAATAATAATAATAATAATAATAATAATAATAATAATAATAATAATAATAATAATAATAATAATAATAATAATAATAATAATAATAATAATAATAATAATAATAATAAAGACTACGGAACCACAGAACCAGGGGAGATAGAAGACTGCAGAACCACAGAACCTGCTGAGATAGAACTCAACGAAAAAGAAGCAAGTGAAATAGAGAACATTAGACGATACATGTTAGAAAACAAAACAAAACTCCCATCTCTCAGGAATGAAGTAGCGAAGAAGTTACAAGCAGAAACAGAAAGAGTAAACAGACTCCTCACACACATCCCAACAGAAACTATTACAGACCTAAACAACCTGATATATGCTGGGGCAAAATTGGTAAGTATGAAACTAAGAAACGAAGAGAATGGACAAAAGAGAGGACCGACAAAACCTGGATGGGAAATCAGACTGGAAACCCAGATCACCAAACTTCGGAAAGAAGCTAAAACCGTGAACAGAAGGAAGGAGGACATGAAACGATTAAGAAGCAAAAATCAGAAACGCAAGGAAAAACTAAATGAGAAACATGAAGAAATAAAACAAAGGATAGCAGCAATAGAAGGAAGATTGAGACGATACAGGTACAAATCAGAACAGAGCAAACAGAACAGGACCTTTGAAAACAATGAAAGCCAGTTCTACAAAAACGTAAATGGAGAAAAAACAACAACAGAGTTACCGAACCCAACAGAAACAAAACAATTCTGGAGCAAGATATGGGAAGTACCAAAAAAGCACAACAAGAATGCCCAATGGTTGAAAAACATGAGAGATGAACTGCAGGAAATCGAAGAAGGAACCGAAACAGAAATCAACAAAGAAACAATCAAGAAAACCCTTAAAAAAATGGCAAACTGGAGAGCACCAGGCCACGATGGAATACATGCATACTGGTTTAAAAAATTCACGACCCTGCATGAAAGAATAGCGCAGAAACTGAGCGGATGTATCCATAAAACAGACGTACCAGAATGGATGACGGAAGGAAGAACAACACTAATACAAAAAGACCCCAAAAAGGGAACGACCCCCGGCAACTACAGACCGATAACATGTCTACCAATAATGTGGAAAATTCTCACAGCACAACTGAGAGAACAAATCTACCAATCCCTGGACAATCGTGGACTGCTCCCCGAGGAACAAAAGGGATGCCGGAAAGGACAAAGAGGGGCACATGATCTACTATACATTGATCAAAAGACCCTGAAGGAGGTGAAGAGAAGACAAAAGAACATAACCATGGCATGGATTGACTACAAGAAAGCCTACGACAGAATCCCCCAAAACATGGATAATTGAATGCTTAAAGATATACAAGATACCAGACAGGATTATTAATCTCATCCAGAAAGCGATGGAAACATGGAGACTAAAACTGACAGCCGGAGGACAATACCTGTCTGAGATAAAAATACAGAGAGGCATTTTTCAAGGAGACTCCCTATCACCACTACTGTTTATAATAGCCATGATGCCACTCAACTACATACTCAGAAAGTGTGATGCCGGATACAAGTTTACGGATACAGAACAAAGAATAAACCACTTGATGTACATGGATGACCTTAAACTGTTTGCAAAAAACAAAAAAGAACTGGAAAAGCTGATAAACACAACCAGGATATTCAGCCAGGATATCCAAATGGAGTTTGGAATAGAAAAATGTGCACTGCTAGAGATCAAAAAAGGAAAACTGGAGACGACAGAAGGTATAGAACTCCCCAACCAAGAGGAGATGAGGGCGCTAGGAGAACAAGATAGCTACAAATACCTGGGAGTTCTGGAAGCAGACACAATCAAATATACAGAAATGAAAGAGAAGATTGGAAAAGAATATCTACGAAGAACAAGGAAACTCTTAGAAACTAAACTATATAGCAGAAACCTAGTAAAAGGGATAAACACATGGGCTGTATCACTAATAAGATACTCTGGACCATTCATAGGCTGGACCAAAGAAGAACTCAGGCACCTTGACCAAAGAACAAGAAAACTAATGACTATGCACAATGCTTTGCACCCAAAAGACGACACGGACAGACTCTACGTGAGAAGAAATGAAGGAGGTAGAGGACTGGTAAGTATAGAAGACTGTGTGGAAGACACCAAAAAAGAGCTGGAGAAATATGTAACCCAGAACACGGAAAGACTGATCACCACAGCAAGAGACACCAGCCCAACAAACAACCCCGGAAGCACTGAACCCAGAAACAAAAAGACAAGAAAGGAAAAGTGGGAAGAAAAACAACTACATGGACGCTTTATAAGACTCACAAGCGATGAAGCCAATGAAAACAGCTGGGCATGGCTAAGAAAAGGAAACCTGAACAGAGAAACGGAATCTCTGCTGACGGCCGCACAGAACAATGCGATTAGGACAAACTTTATTAAAGCAAAGATAGATAAAACCCAGGAAAACAGCAAATGCAGATTGTGTGGACAAAGAGACGAAACGATAAATCATATAATAAGTGAATGCAGCAAGCTAGCACAAAGGGAATACAAGAACAGACATGACAGCATGGGGAAAGAAGTACACCGGGAAATGTGCAAACAACTGAATTTCGAATATGCAAGAAAACGGTACAAACACAAACCAGAAACTGTACTAGAAAACGAAAAACACAAAATCATATGGGATATGAATGTACAAACAGACAAACCCATAACAGCAAGGAGACCGGATATGATAATAATCAACAAGAAAGAAAAATCCTGCAAAATCGTGGACTTCGCCGTTCCAGCAGACCACAGAGTGAAGATCAAAGAGACGGAAAAGAGAAGCAAATATACTGAACTTGCCAGAGAATTGAAAGGAAATATGGAACATGAAGAAAGTCAGTATAACACCAATAATCATAGGAGCACTAGGAACAGTCCCCAAAAACATGGAGAAAAGACTAGGAGAAATAGGAATCAAAGGGATAACTGAGACCATACAAAGGACAGTAATGATCAAAACAGCTACAATCCTGAGAAATGTCCTCGAATGCGGAAACCAACCCACATAAGCAACGAATGGAGAACAAACACACGGAAGCACAAAACAGAACCGGGCGCAAAATACAACCGCACGAGAGGCGCAAGCATAGGCTGACGCCACGAAAATTATAGACAGAGGGTCGAGGAGGGAAAGCGCAAAACCAGACCTCCACTGGAAGAGCGCGGACAGCTCTGGGACCTTGGGAAGGCTTGTTGCCACTCGGGCCCCAGAGGGGACCAATGGCCCTTATCAGCGGGAAATCGTTGGTAGGTGGCTGTTGCGATTGCCGCAAGGTCATCGGCGGTGATGAACGAAAAGAGGTGGAGCATACTGGAGGCCTGAGGAGACTTGTTGTCACTCAGACTCCAGGGAATGCCACAGGTTGTTGGCAGTGGGCGATCACTGACGATGACCAGTGTGATAACTCCTAGTGAGTAAATAATAATAATAATAATAATAATAATAATAATAATAATAATAATAATAATAATAATAATAATAATAATAATAATAATAATAATAATAATAATAATAATAATAATAATAATAATAATAATAATAATAATAATAATAATAATAATAATAATAATAATAATAATAATAATAATAATAATAATAATAATAATAATAATAATAATAATAATAATAATAATAATAATAATAATAATAATAATAATAATAATAATAATAATAATAATAATAATAATAATAATAATAATAATAATAATAATAATAATAATAATAATAATAATAATAATAATAATAATAATAATAATAATAATAATAATAATAATAATAATAATAATAATAATAATAATAATAATAATAATAATAATAATAATAATAATAATAATAATAATAATAATAATAATAATAATAATAATAATAATAATAATAATAATAATAATAATAATAATAATAATAATAATAATAATAATAATAATAATAATAATAATAATAATAATAATAATAATAATAATAATAATAATAATAATAATAATAATAATAATAATAATAATAATAATAATAATAATAATAATAATAATAATAATAATAATAATAATAATAATAATAATAATAATAATAATAATAATAATAATAATAATAATAATAATAATAATAATAATAATAATAATAATAATAATAATAATAATAATAATAATAATAATAATAATAATAATAATAATAATAATAATAATAATAATAATAATAATAATAATAATAATAATAATAATAATAATAATAATAATAATAATAATAATAATAATAATAATAATAATAATAATAATAATAATAATAATAATAATAATAATAATAATAATAATAATAATAATAATAATAATAATAATAATAATAATAATAATAATAATAATAATAATAATAATAATAATAATAATAATAATAATAATAATAATAATAATAATAATAATAATAATAATAATAATAATAATAATAATAATAATAATAATAATAATAATAATAATAATAATAATAATAATAATAATAATAATAATAATAATAATAATAATAATAATAATAATAATAATAATAATAATAATAATAATAATAATAATAATAATAATAATAATAATAATAATAATAATAATAATAATAATAATAATAATAATAATAATAATAATAATAATAATAATAATAATAATAATAATAATAATAATAATAATAATAATAATAATAATAATAATAATAATAATAATAATAATAATAATAATAATAATAATAATAATAATAATAATAATAATAATAATAATAATAATAATAATAATAATAATAATAATAATAATAATAATAATAATAATAATAATAATAATAATAATAATAATAATAATAATAATAATAATAATAATAATAATAATAATAATAATAATAATAATAATAATAATAATAATAATAATAATAATAATAATAATAATAATAATAATAATAATAATAATAATAATAATAATAATAATAATAATAATATAATAATAATAATAATAATAATAATAATAATAATAATAATAATAATAATAATAATAATAATAATAATAATAATAATAATAATAATAATAATAATAATAATAATAATAATAATAATAATAATAATAATAATAATAATAATAATAATAATAATAATAATAATAATAATAATAATAATAATAATAATAATAATAATAATAATAATAATAATAATAATAATAATAATAATAATAATAATAATAATAATAATAATAATAATAATAATAATAATAATAATAATAATAATAATAATAATAATAATAATAATAATAATAATAATAATAATAATAATAATAATAATAATAATAATAATAATAATAATAATAATAATAATAATAATAATAATAATAATAATAATAATAATAATAATAATAATAATAATAATAATAATAATAATAATAATAATAATAATAATAATAATAATAATAATAATAATAATAATAATAATAATAATAATAATAATAATAATAATAATAATAATAATAATAATAATAATAATAATAATAATAATAATAATAATAATAATAATAATAATAATAATAATAATAATAATAATAATAATAATAATAATAATAATAATAATAATAATAATAATAATATAATAATAATAATAATAATAATAATAATAATAATAATAATAATAATAATAATAATAATAATAATAATAATAATAATAATAATAATAATAATAATAATAATAATAATAATAATAATAATAATAATAATAATAATAATAATAATAATAATAATAATAATAATAATAATAATAATAATAATAATAATAATAATAATAATAATAATAATAATAATAATAATAATAATAATAATAATAATAATAATAATAATAATAATAATAATAATAATAATAATAATAATAATAATAATAATAATAATAATAATAATAATAATAATAATAATAATAATAATAATAATAATAATAATAATAATAATAATAATAATAATAATAATAATAATAATAATAATAATAATAATAATAATAATAATAATAATAATAATAATAATAATAATAATAATAATAATAATAATAATAATAATAATAATAATAATAATAATAATAATAATAATAATAATAATAATAATAATAATAATAATAATAATAATAATAATAATAATAATAATAATAATAATAATAATAATAATAATAATAATAATAATAATAATAATAATAATAATAATAATAATAATAATAATAATAATAATAATAATAATAATAATAATAATAATAATAATAATAATAATAATAATAATAATAATAATAATAATAATAATAATAATAATAATAATAATAATAATAATAATAATAATAATAATAATAATAATAATAATAATAATAATAATAATAATAATAATAATAATAATAATAATAATAATAATAATAATAATAATAAAGACTACGGAACCACAGAACCAGGGGAGATAGAAGACTGCAGAACCACAGAACCTGCTGAGATAGAACTCAACGAAAAAGAAGCAAGTGAAATAGAGAACATTAGACGATACATGTTAGAAAACAAAACAAAACTCCCATCTCTCAGGAATGAAGTAGCGAAGAAGTTACAAGCAGAAACAGAAAGAGTAAACAGACTCCTCACACACATCCCAACAGAAACTATTACAGACCTAAACAACCTGATATATGCTGGGGCAAAATTGGTAAGTATGAAACTAAGAAACGAAGAGAATGGACAAAAGAGAGGACCGACAAAACCTGGATGGGAAATCAGACTGGAAACCCAGATCACCAAACTTCGGAAAGAAGCTAAAACCGTGAACAGAAGGAAGGAGGACATGAAACGATTAAGAAGCAAAAATCAGAAACGCAAGGAAAAACTAAATGAGAAACATGAAGAAATAAAACAAAGGATAGCAGCAATAGAAGGAAGATTGAGACGATACAGGTACAAATCAGAACAGAGCAAACAGAACAGGACCTTTGAAAACAATGAAAGCCAGTTCTACAAAAACGTAAATGGAGAAAAAACAACAACAGAGTTACCGAACCCAACAGAAACAAAACAATTCTGGAGCAAGATATGGGAAGTACCAAAAAAGCACAACAAGAATGCCCAATGGTTGAAAAACATGAGAGATGAACTGCAGGAAATCGAAGAAGGAACCGAAACAGAAATCAACAAAGAAACAATCAAGAAAACCCTTAAAAAAATGGCAAACTGGAGAGCACCAGGCCACGATGGAATACATGCATACTGGTTTAAAAAATTCACGACCCTGCATGAAAGAATAGCGCAGAAACTGAGCGGATGTATCCATAAAACAGACGTACCAGAATGGATGACGGAAGGAAGAACAACACTAATACAAAAAGACCCCAAAAAGGGAACGACCCCCGGCAACTACAGACCGATAACATGTCTACCAATAATGTGGAAAATTCTCACAGCACAACTGAGAGAACAAATCTACCAATCCCTGGACAATCGTGGACTGCTCCCCGAGGAACAAAAGGGATGCCGGAAAGGACAAAGAGGGGCACATGATCTACTATACATTGATCAAAAGACCCTGAAGGAGGTGAAGAGAAGACAAAAGAACATAACCATGGCATGGATTGACTACAAGAAAGCCTACGACAGAATCCCCCAAACATGGATAATTGAATGCTTAAAGATATACAAGATACCAGACAGGATTATTAATCTCATCCAGAAAGCGATGGAAACATGGAGACTAAAACTGACAGCCGGAGGACAATACCTGTCTGAGATAAAAATACAGAGAGGCATTTTTCAAGGAGACTCCCTATCACCACTACTGTTTATAATAGCCATGATGCCACTCAACTACATACTCAGAAAGTGTGATGCCGGATACAAGTTTACGGATACAGAACAAAGAATAAACCACTTGATGTACATGGATGACCTTAAACTGTTTGCAAAAAACAAAAAAGAACTGGAAAAGCTGATAAACACAACCAGGATATTCAGCCAGGATATCCAAATGGAGTTTGGAATAGAAAAATGTGCACTGCTAGAGATCAAAAAAGGAAAACTGGAGACGACAGAAGGTATAGAACTCCCCAACCAAGAGGAGATGAGGGCGCTAGGAGAACAAGATAGCTACAAATACCTGGGAGTTCTGGAAGCAGACACAATCAAATATACAGAAATGAAAGAGAAGATTGGAAAAGAATATCTACGAAGAACAAGGAAACTCTTAGAAACTAAACTATATAGCAGAAACCTAGTAAAAGGGATAAACACATGGGCTGTATCACTAATAAGATACTCTGGACCATTCATAGGCTGGACCAAAGAAGAACTCAGGCACCTTGACCAAAGAACAAGAAAACTAATGACTATGCACAATGCTTTGCACCCAAAAGACGACACGGACAGACTCTACGTGAGAAGAAATGAAGGAGGTAGAGGACTGGTAAGTATAGAAGACTGTGTGGAAGACACCAAAAAAGAGCTGGAGAAATATGTAACCCAGAACACGGAAAGACTGATCACCACAGCAAGAGACACCAGCCCAACAAACAACCCCGGAAGCACTGAACCCAGAAACAAAAAGACAAGAAAGGAAAAGTGGGAAGAAAAACAACTACATGGACGCTTTATAAGACTCACAAGCGATGAAGCCAATGAAAACAGCTGGGCATGGCTAAGAAAAGGAAACCTGAACAGAGAAACGGAATCTCTGCTGACGGCCGCACAGAACAATGCGATTAGGACAAACTTTATTAAAGCAAAGATAGATAAAACCCAGGAAAACAGCAAATGCAGATTGTGTGGACAAAGAGACGAAACGATAAATCATATAATAAGTGAATGCAGCAAGCTAGCACAAAGGGAATACAAGAACAGACATGACAGCATGGGGAAAGAAGTACACCGGGAAATGTGCAAACAACTGAATTTCGAATATGCAAGAAAACGGTACAAACACAAACCAGAAACTGTACTAGAAAACGAAAAACACAAAATCATATGGGATATGAATGTACAAACAGACAAACCCATAACAGCAAGGAGACCGGATATGATAATAATCAACAAGAAAGAAAAATCCTGCAAAATCGTGGACTTCGCCGTTCCAGCAGACCACAGAGTGAAGATCAAAGAGACGGAAAAGAGAAGCAAATATACTGAACTTGCCAGAGAATTGAAAGGAATATGGAACATGAAGAAAGTCAGTATAACACCAATAATCATAGGAGCACTAGGAACAGTCCCCAAAAACATGGAGAAAAGACTAGGAGAAATAGGAATCAAAGGGATAACTGAGACCATACAAAGGACAGTAATGATCAAAACAGCTACAATCCTGAGAAATGTCCTCGAATGCGGAAACCAACCCACATAAGCAACGAATGGAGAACAAACACACGGAAGCACAAAACAGAACCGGGCGCAAAATACAACCGCACGAGAGGCGCAAGCATAGGCTGACGCCACGAAAATTATAGACAGAGGGTCGAGGAGGGAAAGCGCAAAACCAGACCTCCACTGGAAGAGCGCGGACAGCTCTGGGACCTTGGGAAGGCTTGTTGCCACTCGGGCCCCAGAGGGGACCAATGGCCCTTATCAGCGGGAAATCGTTGGTAGGTGGCTGTTGCGATTGCCGCAAGGTCATCGGCGGTGATGAACGAAAAGAGGTGGAGCATACTGGAGGCCTGAGGAGACTTGTTGTCACTCAGACTCCAGGGAATGCCACAGGTTGTTGGCAGTGGGCGATCACTGACGATGACCAGTGTGATAACTCCTAGTGAGTAAATAATAATAATAATAATAATAATAATAATAATAATAATAATAATAATAATAATAATAATAATAATAATAATAATAATAATAATAATAATAATAATAATAATAATAATAATAATAATAATAATAATAATATAATAATAATAATAATAATAATAATAATAATAATAATAATAATAATAATAATAATAATAATAATAATAATAATAATAATAATAATAATAATAATAATAATAATAATAATAATAATAATAATAATAATAATAATAATAATAATAATAATAATAATAATAATAATAATAATAATAATAATAATAATAATAATAATAATAATAATAATAATAATAATAATAATAATAATAATAATAATAATAATAATAATAATAATAATAATAATAATAATAATAATAATAATAATAATAATAATAATAATAATAATAATAATAATAATAATAATAATAATAATAATAATAATAATAATAATAATAATAATAATAATAATAATAATAATAATAATAATAATAATAATAATAATAATAATAATAATAATAATAATAATAATAATAATAATAATAATAATAATAATAATAATAATAATAATAATAATAATAATAATAATAATAATAATAATAATAATAATAATAATAATAATAATAATAATAATAATAATAATAATAATAATAATAATAATAATAATAATAATAATAATAATAATAATAATAATAATAATAATAATAATAATAATAATAATAATAATAATAATAATAATAATAATAATAATAATAATAATAATAATAATAATAATAATAATAATAATAATAATATAATAATAATAATAATAATAATAATAATAATAATAATAATAATAATAATAATAATAATAATAATAATAATAATAATAATAATAATAATAATAATAATAATAATAATAATAATAATAATAATAATAATAATAATAATAATAATAATAATAATAATAATAATAATATAATAATAATAATAATAATAATAATAATAATAATAATAATAATAATAATAATAATAATAATAATAATAATAATAATAATAATAATAATAATAATAATAATAATAATAATAATAATAATAATAATAATAATAATAATAATAATAATAATAATAATAATAATAATAATAATAAATAATAATAATAATAATAATAATAATAATAATAATAATAATAATAATAATAATAATAATAATAATAATAATAATAATAATAATAATAATAATAATAATAATAATAATAATAATAATAATAATAATAATAATAATAATAATAATAATAATAATAATAATAATAATAATAATAATAATAATAATAATAATATAATAATAATAATAATAATAATAATAATAATAATAATAATAATAATAATAATAATAATAATAATAATAATAATAATAATAATAATAATAATAATAATAATAATAATAATAATAATAATAATAATAATAATAATAATAATAATAATAATAATAATAATAATAATAATAATAATAATAATAATAATAATAATAATAATAATAATAATAATAATAATAATAATAATAATAATAATAATAATAATAATAATAATAATAATAATAATAATAATAATAATAATAATAATAATAATAATAATAATAATAATAATAATAATAATAATAATAATAATAATAATAATAATAATAATAATAATAATAATAATAATAATAATAATAATAATAATAATAATAATAATAATAATAATAATAATAATAATAATAATAATAATAATAATAATAATAATAATAATAATAATAATAATAATAATAATAATAATAATAATAATAATAATATAATAATAATAATAATAATAATAATAATAATAATAATAATAATAATAATAATAATAATAATAATAATAATAATAATAATAATAATAATAATAATAATAATAATAATAATAATAATAATAATAATAATAATAATAATAATAATAATAATAATAATAATAATAATAATAATAATAATAATAATAATAATAATAATAATAATAATAATAATAATAATAATAATAATAATAATAATAATAATAATAATAATAATAATAATAATAATAATAATAATAATAATAATAATAATAATAATAATAATAATAATAATAATAATAATAATAATAATAATAATAATAATAATAATAATAATAATAATAATAATAATAATAATAATAATAATAATAATAATAATAATAATAATAATAATAATATAATAATAATAATAATAATAATAATAATAATAATAATAATAATAATAATAATAATAATAAATAATAATAATAATAATAATAATAATAATAATAATAATAATAATAATAATAATAATAATAATAATAATAATAATAATAATAATAATAATAATAATAATAATAATAATAATAATAATAATAATAATAATAATAATAATAATAAATAATAATAATAATAATAATAATAATAATAATAATAATAATAATAATAATAATAATAATAATAATAATAATAATAATAATAATAATAATAATAATAATAATAATAATAATATAATAATAATAATAATAATAATAATAATAATAATAATAATAATAATAATAATAATAATAATAATAATAATAATAATAATAATAATAATAATAATAATAATAATAATAATAATAATAATAATAATAATAATAATAATAATAATAATAATAATAATAATAATAATAATAATAATAATAATAATAATAATAATAATAATAATAATAATAATAATAATAATAATAATAATAATAATAATAATAATAATAATAATAATAATAATAATAATAATAATAATAATAATAATAATAATAATAATAATAATAATAATAATAATAATAATAATAATAATAATAATAATAATAATATTAATAATAATAATAATAATAATAATAATAATAATAATAATAATAATAATAATAATAATAATAATAATAATAATAATAATAATAATAATAATAATAATAATAATAATAATAATAATAATAATAATAATAATAATAATAATAATAATAATAATAATAATAATAATAATAATAATAATAATAATAATAATAATAATAATAATAATAATAATAATAATAATAATAATAATAATAATAATAATAATAATAATAATAATAATAATAATAATAATAATAATAATAATAATAATAATAATAATAATAATAATAATAATAATAATAATAATAATAATAATAATAATAATAATAATAATAATAATAATAATAATAATAATAATAATAATAATAATAATAATAATAATAATAATAATAATAATAATAATAATAATAATAATAATAATAATAATAATAATAATAATAATAATAATAATAATAATAATAATAATAATAATAATAATAATAATAATAATAATAATAATAATAATAATAATAATAATAATAATAATAATAATAATAATAATAATAATAATAATAATAATAATAATAATAATAATAATAATAATAATAATAATAATAATAATAATAATAATAATAATAATAATAATAATAATAATAATAAATAATAATAATAATAATAATAATAATAATAATAATAATAATAATAATAATAATAATAATAATAATAATAATAATAATAATAATAATAATAATAATAATAATAATAATAATAATAATAATAATAATAATAATAATAATAATAATAATAATAATAATAATAATAATAATAATAATAATAATAATAATAATAATAATAATAATAATAATAATAATAATAATATAATAATAATAATAATAATAATAATAATAATAATAATAATAATAATAATAATAATAATAATAATAATAATAATAATAATAATAATAATAATAATAATAATAATAATAATAATAATAATAATAATAATAATAATAATAATAATAATAATAATAATAATAATAATAATAATAATAATAATAATAATAATAATAATAATAATAATAATAATAATAATAATAATAATAATAATAATAATAATAATAATAATAATATAATAATAATAATAATAATAATAATAATAATAATAATAATAATAATAATAATAATAATAATAATAATAATAATAATAATAATAATAATAATAATAATAATAATAATAATAATAATAATAATAATAATAATAATAATAATAATAATAATAATAATAATAATAATAATAATAATAATAATAATAATAATAATAATAATAATAATAATAATAATAATAATAATAATAATAATAATAATAATAATAATAATAATAATAATAATAATAATAATAATAATAATAATAATAATAATAATAATAATAATATAATAATAATAATAATAATAATAATAATAATAATAATAATAATAATAATAATAATAATAATAATAATAATAATAATAATAATAATAATAATAATAATAATAATAATAATAATAATAATATAATAATAATAATAATAATAATAATAATAATAATAATAATAATATAATAATAATAATAATAATAATAATAATAATAATAATAATAATAATAATAATAATAATAATAATAATAATAATAATAATAATAATAATAATAATAATAATAATAATAATAATAATAATAATAATAATAATAATAATAATAATAATAATAATAATAATAATAATAATAATAATAATAATAATAATAATAATAATAATAATAATAATAATAATAATAATAATAATAATAATAATAATAATAATAATAATAATAATAATAATAATAATAATAATAATAATAATAATAATAATAATAATAATAATAATAATAATAATAATAATAATAATAATAATAATAATAATAATAATAATAATAATAATAATAATAATAATAATAATAATAATAATAATAATAATAATAATAATAATAATAATAATAATAATAATAATAATAATAATAATAATAATAATAATAATAATAATAATAATAATAATAATAATAATAATAATAATAATAATAATAATAATAATAATAATAATAATAATAATAATAATAATAATAATAATAATAATAATAATAATAATAATAATAATAATAATAATAATAATAATAATAATAATAATAATAATAATAATAATAATAATAATAATAATAATAATAATAATAATAATAATAATAATAATAATAATAATAATAATAATAATAATAATAATAATAATAATAATAATAATAATAATAATAATAATAATAATAATAATAATAATAATAATAATAATAATAATAATAATAATAATAATAATAATAATAATAATAATAATAATAATAATAATAATAATAATAATAATAATAATAATAATAATAATAATAATAATAATAATAATAATAATAATAATAATAATAATAATAATAATAATAATAATAATAATAATAATAATAATAATAATAATAATAATAATAATAATAATAATAATAATAATAATAATAATAATAATAATAATAATAATAATAATAATAATAATAATAATAATAATAATAATAATAATAATAATAATAATAATAATAATAATAATAATAATAATAATAATAATAATAATAATAATAATAATAATAATAATAATAATAATAATAATAATAATAATAATAATAATAATAATAATAATAATAATAATAATAATAATAATAATAATAATAATAATAATAATAATAATAATAATAATAATAATAATAATAATAATAATAATAATAATAATAATAATAATAATAATAATAATAATAATAATAATAATAATAATAATAATAATAATAATAATAATAATAATAATAATAATAATAATAATAATAATAATAATAATAATAATAATAATAATAATAATAATAATAATAATAATAATAATAATAATAATAATAATAATAATAATAATAATAATAATAATAATAATAATAATAATAATAATAATAATAATAATAATAATAATAATAATAATAATAATAATAATAATAATAATAATAATAATAATAATAATAATAATAATAATAATAATAATAATAATAATAATAATAATAATAATAATAATAATAATAATAATAATAATAATAATAATAATAATAATAATAATAATAATAATAATAATAATAATAATAATAATAATAATAATAATAATAATAATAATAATAATAATAATAATAATAATAATAATAATAATAATAATAATAATAATAATAATAATAATAATAATAATAATAATAATAATAATAATAATAATAATAATAATAATAATAATAATAATAATAATAATAATAATAATAATAATAATAATAATAATAATAATAATAATAATAATAATAATAATAATAATAATAATAATAATAATAATAATAATAATAATAATAATAATAATAATAATAATAATAATAATAATAATAATAATAATAATAATAATAATAATAATAATAATAATAATAATAATAATAATAATAATAATAATAATAATAATAATAATAATAATAATAATAATAATAATAATAATAATAATAATAATAATAATAATAATAATAATAATAATAATAATAATAATAATAATAATAATAATAATAATAATAATAATAATAATAATAATAATAATAATAATAATAATAATAATAATAATAATAATAATAATAATAATAATAATAATAATAATAATAATAATAATAATAATAATAATAATAATAATAATAATAATAATAATAATAATAATAATAATAATAATAATAATAATAATAATAATAATAATAATAATAATAATAATAATAATAATAATAATAATAATAATAATAATAATAATAATAATAATAATAATAATAATAATAATAATAATAATAATAATAATAATAATAATAATAATAATAATAATAATAATAATAATAATAATAATAATAATAATAATAATAATAATAATAATAATAATAATAATAATAATAATAATAATAATAATAATAATAATAATAATAATAATAATAATAATAATAATAATAATAATAATAATAATAATAATAATAATAATAATAATAATAATAATAATAATAATAATAATAATAATAATAATAATAATAATAATAATAATAATAATAATAATAATAATAATAATAATAATAATAATAATAATAATAATAATAATAATAATAATAATAATAATAATAATAATAATAATAATAATAATAATAATAATAATAATAATAATAATAATAATAATAATAATAATAATAATAATAATAATAATAATAATAATAATAATAATAATAATAATAATAATAATAATAATAATAATAATAATAATAATAATAATAATAATAATAATAATAATAATAATAATAATAATAATAATAATAATAATAATAATAATAATAATAATAATAATAATAATAATAATAATAATAATAATAATAATAATAATAATAATAATAATAATAATAATAATAATAATAATAATAATAATAATAATAATAATAATAATAATAATAATAATAATAATAATAATAATAATAATAATAATAATAATAATAATAATAATAATAATAATAATAATAATAATAATAATAATAATAATAATAATAATAATAATAATAATAATAATAATAATAATAATAATAATAATAATAATAATAATAATAATAATAATAATAATAATAATAATAATAATAATAATAATAATAATAATAATAATAATAATAATAATAATAATAATAATAATAATAATAATAATAATAATAATAATATAATAATAATAATAATAATAATAATAATAATAATAATAATAATAATAATAATAATAATAATAATAATAATAATAATAATAATAATAATAATAATAATAATAATAATAATAATAATAATAATAATAATAATAATAATAATAATAATAATAATAATAATAATAATAATAATAATAATAATAATAATAATAATAATAATAATAATAATAATAATAATAATAATAATAATAATAATAATAATAATAATAATAATAATAATAATAATAATAATAATAATAATAATAATAATAATAATAATAATAATAATAATAATAATAATAATAATAATAATAATAATAATAATAATAATAATAATAATAATAATAATAATAATAATAATAATAATAATAATAATAATAATAATAATAATAATAATAATAATAATAATAATAATAATAATAATAATAATAATAATAATAATAATAATAATAATAATAATAATAATAATAATAATAATAATAATAATAATAATAATAATAATAATAATAATAATAATAATAATAATAATAATAATAATAATAATAATAATAATAATAATAATAATAATAATAATAATAATAATAATAATAATAATAATAATAATAATAATAATAATAATAATAATAATAGTAATTACCTAAATAGAATAAGAAAGTTAATAACGGAGAGAAAAACTGTAACTGCAAAATTCGCACACATTGTCCTCTACAAAATAACTACTTAAATAAAGACATCCTTTACCAATCCACACTATTTTTACACATGAAACCCCAAATGAGTAAATAATCTATATAGGAGCAATCGAACTGAATTTAAACGAGCTATTATAATCACGAAAGCATATTCAATAACAAAAAATACAGATTTAGGACACCATTATCAAACCATTACTGGGATCTCAATCAAAGCAGACGGTCGCCTATAGAAAATATTAGGATGGACTAGAACATGCATAAATTTAAACGACCCGTGTAGATTAAGCTTGAGAAAGAAACTGGAAATTTAAAATCTTAAAGATGACAAACGATAATTAAATTGTTGAAGCTAAATAGAAACTAACTGTAGACAGGGAATAAATGTTACTTTAGGATAACTAATAAAATTAAGAAAATAAAAATAAATATATTCAAACACCGTTACACAATAATAAACCTAAACTGATGATAGGTAACAACAATACAATATTCTGGCAACAACTGACACTACCTTCAAATTACCTCCACGTGACGCAGTAAAATTGATCATGGAAATTTTCGTATGGATTATTGATCCCTCGTCGATCATCCCGAATAAATACCTGTAATCTATGTCTACACTTTACTTTTTAAAAAATTATTGCCACAAAATATGTAGCATAACTCCAAAAGGATAACAGGTGAATATCGCATATGACCTTGTAGACATTTTGGAGTTTGGTTTTCATCAGCTAAAATCAATCTGCATCAGGGATGAATTGATGACCACGAATGTAGTAATATATATATATATAAGAAAAAAAAGAAAAAAAAGAAATAAATCTTTCACGCATTGTTAAAAGGGCTTCTTACGTCATTTTATTACATTTTCATTCAATGCTTAAAAAAAAAAAAAAGAACGAACAATATCTAAAATTATAACTCCCGGCGTGCTCCTGGCCTCATCGTTCTTATTATTTTTCACTTCCGCCCATTCCATCTTGGTGGAGAGCGTCACACCATCACGACGTTCTACTTATAAACAAAAGTAAAGTTTGTTTATTTTATATAAAAAAAAAAAAATACATCTCTGATGATGAAGTTTGTAAACTTCGAAATTAATTGGAATAAAAGAAAAAAAAGAAATAAATCTTTCACGCATTGTTAAAAGGGCTTCTTACGTCATTTTATTACATTTTCATTCAATGCTTAAAAAAAAAAAAAAGAACGAACAATATCTAAAATTATAACTCCCGGCGTGCTCCTGGCCTCATCGTTCTTATTATTTTTCACTTCCGCCCATTCCATCTTGGTGGAGAGCGTCACACCATCACGACGTTCTACTTATAAACAAAAGTAAAGTTTGTTTATTTTATATTAAAAAAAAAAAATACATCTCTGATGATGAAGTTTGTAAACTTCGAAATTAATTGGAATAAAAGAAAAAAAAGAAATAAATCTTTCACGCATTGTTAAAAGGGCTTCTTACGTCATTTTATTACATTTTCATTCAATGCTTAAAAAAAAAATTTTAAAAAAAGAACGAACAATATCTAAAATATATATATATATATATATATATATATATATATATATATCCAGGCAGCATCTTCTCTTGCAAGAAAGTATTGTTGAATATAAGAGTCAACTCATGTCTAGATATCCTTTGGTAGATCCTTTCAATAGTCCGAATCAGGATCTTAGTTTCTATACTTGATTAACCTTATTCCCCCGAAGATGGAACCAGATGGGTCCGAAAGTACTTGGGAGACACATCCAAACTATGGCAAATTCATCAGCCAATTCATCTCCGAAACTAAGATCCTGATTCGAACCACTGAAAGGATCTACCAAAGGATATATAGACATGAGTTGTCTCTAATATATATATATATATATATATATATATATATATATATATATATATATATATATATATATATATATATATTAATTTAACAATGACCATCACTGGCCGGGTTCATAATTTCCTTTGCTTTGCTTCATCATTTGATTATCCAGGTAACTATGGGTGCAACACTATCTCATGCGGCCTTAACTTACTTAATAAAACTGACTATTTCCAATCCCGTTCTCTAACTTAATATTTAATCTTGCTTGGCCAATCAAAGCTCAGCATCGTTCAGTGAATAATAATAATACAGCCATAACTTGTCTGGTGGACAGAGTACGTCGTATTATGCACTTATAGGATCCAATATTATTGGTCAGAATTGCACCAAATTTAACATGAATAAATCATGGCATTCTGTGTGTAGCAAAATGTATCTACTGCTACTACAACTACTACTACTACTACTACTACAACTACTACTACGACTACTATAGATAAGACTTTTAGTCAACACATTACCACGAGACTGGTTCTCAGCTAACTACATCATCGTCTTCAAATTCAATATCAACAGATACTTGTAAACCGTCCTCATAAGTTATCAAATTTTGTTCGTTCCATTTGAAATCCTCTCATAATACTCTTTATCATTCAACTGACATTCCATCCTCATTATCCCTTATCCTCGAGTTATTTTTGTCTTGGATAAGTGTTGACTCATTATAAAAAAGACACCTTCTATTACTAAACATCATTGGGCAGAATTCCTATTAAATGTAGCATGAAGAGCCTTTAGGATGCCGTATTTTATAAGCGGTTAAAAATTAACACACATCGCCTACAAATTATAATTATTATAAGCACTTACAGGCTTCAAAACTATGGTTAGAATTGCCCCAAATTTAGCATGAAATGCTAATGCTAATTATGATACATAAATAAGGTCCCAGAAGCCCTCTCTATAAGATAGACTAACAGCCAAAACGGTGTTTTAGCTAGTACATACATTGATATACGAATAAATAATAAATCCCATTTTGAATCTTTGTTTTGACCTTTGCTATTCAATCAATATTTATGTTCTTATCAATTGTTTATTTATCCACAGCACAATGATAAAATACAAAATACTGCAAGTACTTTGTATTTGGTCGACTATTTTGTTACCGATATTTTTACGTTCAATTTCTTCTTTTTTTTTAAAGGAAATTGCTCCAAGCCAGGATCGGTTGATATCTTGACAATGGGCGACTTTCCAAAACCCGCGCTCGACTTGCCAAGTTCTATTCGTCTATAGTGAAACATTAGCACTACTCTAAGTTATTAAAAGAAACCGTTTTATCAATTTCCACGTTAAAGCTTCTAAATTGTTAAAAATAAAAGAATTTATTTACAATAAACATTTAAGTATAAAAACAAAGTTTTTTTTATGTCTAATGCAAACCTTCATCTGTGTGCGTTTACTGCACGGACTGTGATCGTCTGCTCGCTGTTTTCGTCCGAATTCGGTCTTTGATTTCAACACTGGCCTTAGTCTCAATCATGTAATCTCGATCAATGCTGTAACAAAGTGATTTCCCTTCCAAATAAAATTACAACTTTGAGTTAAAACAAGTAATAATATACTCTTTTGTGAAGTTGCAATGCTATTTTAGTTTCCCTGCCGAACCACACTCATTTTTAACTGAACACAAAAGACGAGTCCGTTTAAATTTCTGACTGTACCCAGAACACGTTTGAAACAAATAAATACCCCTCCTCGTTCTTGTCTCAAATATTTATAGATGTTGCTGTCATTTAAGCTTGGAGCCCAATAAAAGCACTTGAGAATCATGGGCTGTTTTATCACTGGAAATAAAAACTTACTCTTATCTAGAATGAACATTAATTCCGTAATATTTCAAGTTGCCTGTATCCCAGCATGACCCCCGTTTTAAAAAGGTAATCTATTATTTTTGCTAACTCCAAATTTTGAATCAGAGTTGATCTTTAGTAACGAAATGCCAGCGATCTTTTTAAGTGTTCTATTAAAAATATGTTTTTCATATTCAACAGCCTTTGTGAAATTTATTTTATAGACACTCATCAGAGAAGAATATGTCTAAATCAGGTAAGAGTTAATCAAAGTGGAGAGTAGAAAGTGGACTTTGAGTTTACTTTTGGCAACCGCCTAACTCTTGCTTCCTTCCTATTTTGTTCTTTAGTCTTCACATTCCATCAGCGATGTTTCTGACAGAAATAGTTACACTCTGGTCAGTAAGATTTTGTTTCCACTGTTAAAACAACCCATGGTTCTCAATTACCAGTTTTTTCCGCAACAGGGTTGATCACAAATGAAGACTAGAAACGAAAAAAAATTATGTTGTTAACTTTTATTACTGATGGATGAAATCATCTTATTTTCACACATATATCTTCCGGACGTCTATGTTTGTCGAAATAAAATACACAACTCCCTAGTTTTTCGATTAGTTAATCGTATTCATCAATTGTTTGTTTTTGATTTTTTTAATTATTTCCTAAACCTCAAAGCCAATGTTTATCCATTTATCGAATGTTATCATTCACGGCCTGTCAAAATAAACAAATCTTGAATCCCGAATGCGATCAAATTTCACTATTTACATTACATTCCCTAACGTTATTTTGCAAAACCTACTTTCGTGGCAACGAACAGTCGTCATCATGATTGCCATATGCATTACTAGTTATCTCATTAATAACGGCAGTATAGTTGCAATTGGATGTTAATGCGGCAAAATTATGGGATACACCTCGGAGGATGAAGAAGAAATTAGTCCGTAGCTTGTAAAACTAATCTGAAAATGACAAATTAAACACAAAGATTCGATGTTTGTTGTTTTTTTTTTATTTCTTTTGTTTTTATTTTTTAGCGGACAAATAAACGCTTTTCTGATTATTGAAATACAAGACACAATCCCCATTGTAAGCAATTCTTTGTATATGATTCATTGAACGCGCGTTTGTATTTTATCTATAGACGGAGGGAAAATGTAGTTCATACCTTCGCCAACACTATTAGTGTGTAAATTATCATAATCGTTCTTATTAAATTTTAACTCCGCATAACAGATTCCATAGTCCGCGACGATATCTATTAGGTTAACCATGCACCCTATAATGCGGCGGCGCTTTTTAACATTTTTACCCTTGCGGTACCCTTAAAATAAATTACAAAGAAACCGCTGCACAACATCATTGTTTGGATGAACGTCGCGGTCTAGCATAACATAAGCGGATTGTTGAACACATCTATTAAGAAAAGTATCATTTATAAATAAAAAAAGTTATCCATGGACACGTGTTTCGCCGTTACTTCGGCCTATTGGCGTAACTCCGTAAGGTTCGAGGTTACCAAACATATCAGTAGTACAATTATCGCTAAATAACAACAACAATTACAACAAGAAAAATATTACATATGTACGGAAATAAATAAATCTTACTTCATTCACATTGTAATTTTGTTTTCATTTACACAAGTTAATCATACGCACACCCACACACCCACACAGACACACACACACACACACACACACACACACATATATATATATATATATATATATATATATTATTGAAAAGTCAAACATTTGAAGCGTTGGCGGAATAGCAATAATAAAGAGAATATTTTTTAATAAAATATCTAGAAAACCTTGCACAACGCAAATTATTTGTTTTTAAAAATAAATTATTTATTTACCTAAAAAAACATTTTTTTTTATAAACTTGAGTACTTTCGGTAATATATACCATCTTCAGAAGAATATTTCTTCTTTTTTTTTTTCTTTTCCTTCTTGATTGAGACATACTTATCGCAGCCAAATTGAAATTATAAATAGAAGAAATATTCTTCTGAAGATGGTATATTTTACCGAAAGTACTCAAGTTTATAAAAAAAAAAATTTTTTAAGGTAAATAAATATAGCTTTCATTTTCGAATTATTATTATTATTAGTAGTAGTAGTAGTAGTAGTAGTAGTAGTAGTAGTAGTAGTAGTAGCAATTCTTACTCTTTAGGCGTAATAACATCAAATTTTTATCAGTGATTAAAAAACGGGTGATTTTTAACTGAAGTCTGAGTGACAGAAAGTCTTCTCATATTTCCTGTCGG
This sequence comes from Sepiola atlantica, assembly GCA_963556195.1. NCBI lineage: Eukaryota > Metazoa > Mollusca > Cephalopoda > Sepiida > Sepiolidae > Sepiola > Sepiola atlantica. The sequence goes on along the minus strand of OY744526.1, from coordinate 79,735,265 downwards.
CGTGCTTCTTTCCATCATCATTGCAAGTCACTTGCTATTCTCGCAACAGTCGCGTGACAGTGATTTCTCATTGGTAATAGTCGGTGGTTATCATAGAATTTGATTGGCAATAAGCCTCCTCGAGATTTCAGTGCTGCCCTTACCATTCCAGTTGATGTCTGGATGTGTTTCTCGGTCTTTCCATTCTCCCAAACCCGTTCCGTGGTAACAACCGGTGTTGATGCTATTTTTACCTATGCCATCTCAGCTCCTTCCGGTTCGTCAACATTTCTACGTACGTTTTGGCATCAGTGTTAGTAGCAAGAGAGACGAAAATACACACTGACTAACTTAAATGCGCATTAGAGACTTCGCGTGTAGCACAGCAAATGGCAGATTTTTGTAGTTGAAACTAATTTGCATGCGTGAGAAACTTATTTGTATATGCAGAGACCTAACGGCATTAAAATCAGACGGAATAAAAGAAGGCGGTGAGTCGAATTTTGGAAAGCTGAGAGAAAATGTTGGTGTAGGAAATTTGTCAGTGTTTATTATGGTGCTATTTGAAGAGGAGTTCTTTCATAAGTTTGGACCGTCAGTGTAACCTCATTACGGCTACAGATGATTTACAGGCATGTTTAATGAAATTATGTCCCATATTCGTAACTTCGAGAAATAATAAACATTAAATAATTTATAATATTTTAGTTGTGAACTCGTACTCGGTGAAATGGTACTCCAACTAGTATTACGTATAATAATGTGAATGTTGATATTCATTCTTTTTGACAGCATGATCAACACGAGCGTTTAGAAAATGCACACTTTCATTACCGGTCTTCATAGAAGCATTGTTCCCCAAATCTGCAAATTCATTATCACCATCTTCCGAACGATGTCTGAATCCATTGCATGGAAGTTGCCATCCGGAATACAACTACAGATTGATCAGAGACACAGAAAGAGAGAGAGAGAGAATGAGGGATGGAGAGGGGAAGTGGAAAGGGAGAGAGGGAGGGAGAGGGAGAGGGGGGAGAGGGAGAGGGGGGAGAGGTCTAATTCTCTTGCGTTTCCGTTTATGTAATTAGCAATTGTGTCTGCGGTCTCATAGGGTTTGTTTTTTTAACTCAATCAGTTTTCTCTGGAAGCTAACCATATTTCGCCGTTAAAGAATTGAATAATTACAGGAAAAAAAGCTTTATTGAATTGTGATTACTTCCCTTTATAACGACGCTACACTATACTGTCTTGTGTTATCTCAAGGATTTTTCGAGGATTCTTAAACAGAATGCAACGGAAATTGAATTCTTAACTGGTAATATGAATGTGTGCCCGTGTGTGCGCGTGATGATGTGTTGTGCTGGAATCAGTTGATGAAAATAAAAAAATGGGCAGTCGTGTTGTAACAAGTTATATCAAATCTTGGCTCATCATCTTCTGCTCACAGTTGAACAGACGAGACGAATTTTCATCGGTTAAGCTGTGCCAAGTGTATAATTATAATTACAAATGAAAAAAGGTATGCCCAAGAAAATAATTTTCTAAAAGAGTTAGTATTTTGACGCGAAAAAAAGAGGGTCGCGTATTTTTTTAATTTTTTTTTTAACATGAGTTTCTTAATTGAAACATTGTTTTGGATCAAATGAGAAAATTGTTCATTTTTTCCACAAAATGTATTTCCATATTTTCTATTCAAACAATAACAACTGCTTATGTAACCAAATGGAAGAGAAGCTGACATCTGGCGAATAGCCATACCCGTCTTTCCTCGAGAAATAATTTTCTCGGCGTGTTGGAATAAAAGAACATGATGTTTAACAAGCCTAATGATGTCACATAAAATAAAAGTGCAATTAACCTTTTGACGCAACATTTTATGAAAATTTACTTCTTTTATTTGCATTAATTGATCACGTGACGTATACGCCACCCTCCACCCACCCACCCACAAAAAAAAATTATGCGTAGCTCCAAAATCCACTATAACTAAAAGTTTAACTTTACCAATTCCTGTTTTAGATTGATTTTTCTACTTGATCGATCCTGCCCAATTTTTGTCACGCACTTTACTTACAATTAGTGTTATAGTGTTACTCTGTTGCCATTTACGAGGACTTAGTTCCGGCTGGACTTTGGTTCCCTAACCAGAAAGAAGGCCGCAACGTGGGAATTTACAGTGAGTGTTATAGTGTTACTCTGTTGCCATTTACGAGGACTTAGTTCCGGCTGGACTTGGGTTCCCTAACCAGAAAGAAGGCCGCAACGTGGGAATTTATTACAACCAATTATTTAATCAGACGTCAATACATCTAGAGGTAAGATTGGTGATTCTTTTCTTTTTTTTTAATATTCTCCGCTCGTGACTGTCGGTATAATTTTAGGGGGCTGGCTAGCAAAACAACTAAGTTCGTCCCTTCCCACGTACGGCATTTTTTTTGCGGGGAAATTTACTAGAATGACTATAGAATTATCGAGATAACTGCGTGCATTGTTATGTACCTATTTAATTGTCTCCCCACAAGGGAAGACAGAGTTAGACATAAATTCAGTTCAACTTCCCCAAAAAGAGCACTCTGGATTGGAACAAAAATTAAAATTGCCTGTGTCTAGAAGGATTTCTTCTTCGCCGACCTCGAGCAAAACAGATGGAGTGTAGTATCAGAACATATACTATACTTTGATCCTAGCCAAAAGATGTCAGCTTGAATTGAATTTTCCTTTATTATGTTTCGAAATGAGATGAGGATTGATAATTTGCATTATTTGTATTATTCGAACTACTATTCTTGTGTGTTATATAACCTGCGACCTTCTTCAAGTGCATCTTATCGAACTCAAGAAACGTTATGTCGAACTCCGAACCCAACCGTTTATTTAATACACGGAGGTAGATTGTTCTCATTGCTTCATCTATTGACGAGTATAAGTAATTCTTATTTTATTCTTTGTTAGTATCGCCTGAAGTTATGATTGAACCTTCAACCTCCAGAAGACTGTCACTGAGAACTGATTGTTTATCCGTTGTACAAACTATGCATTTCCCAAGTTCGACAAGAAGGTCGTGGTCATCATTCATATCTAATCAATCAGATGATTCTATTGTTGGCATTGGTTTCCCTGATATTTTTATAGTCAGAACTCTTTGAAGAAAGACATCGGGTACATACGGGAAGGGCCACGTGAGGGTTGGCAACATCCCTAGGTGAAAGTGTTTCTGTTGAATGAACTGGATTCTTACTTGGCACACCCAGGTCGCCAGTCTGTGTCGTAAACACCTTAGCCACCGCCATCTCCCGGTCGGAGGTTACATCGAGCGAAACGTTGTGATTATAAAATGATAGATGGGTATAGTAGACTAAATAAGCAAAATAACGCAGTTTTCTTTTAGTATATGTGGTTTTACTTGACCTCATCAACATTGGTATTTATATCACTAATTTGGGTTTCGGCCGATGTACATTCCGAACTTTATTGGTATCGTTCATGATGTTTTCCCCATATTTAAATCCTATCATGGCTATTTCACATTGCCAGGGAACGTAGATACCAAAATAAAAGAGTTAAAAAATGTGTATAAAATCTTTTTTGAAGCTTCCCTCCCTCTCTCTCTCTCTGTCTCTGTCTCTGTCTCTCTCTCTGTCTCTCTCTCTGTCTCTCTCTCTTCCTCTCTCTCTCTCTTTACCTCTCTACACCTCCCCTCTCTATCTGTCTCTAACTATCACCACCAGCTTCTAGCCCCTTCTCCTTCACCTACCCTTTTTCCGTTCTCTCCCCTTCTCTCCTCATATTTCTATCCCCCTCTCTCCTCTTTTTCCCCATCTCTCTATCACAAATACCATTTCACACGAAAAATTGATAGATAAAAAATGTCTCTAAATGTCACCTCCTAATGAATAATTTGTTCCTGTTACCCCCCCCCCCCCCAAAAAAAAAAATATGAATATTACAAAAAAGAGTCCCTATTCTGTCCGAGGCAATTCTGAAACAGCATATATCAGCTTTGTGGGCGTGCCTTCTATAGTTTCTGACTTTTAGGTGGGAAAACACACACACAAATAGACAACTACTCTTTATATAATAGATAATTTATCATGTAGTTAATTCCGTTTAACTGATCATGTTTACGTCTATTTTCAATTTTTATGAACACTCGTTAACATTTTAACATGGGTAATTGCGTGGAGCGTGACATGGGCTTTCGTTGAATATTATCTTTGTCATTGGATGTCAATTTTTAATCAACGTTTCCCATATCAAATCCATATCTACGTTTCGTTGACTGATTATTTAGGAACAACATAGCATATAGCCGGGTTCTTTCTAACGTCTTATTCTTCAGTACGACTCTCTATAAATTATTGATGCTTTACTTTGCATGTACTGGTTAGCACTTCATCTCTTTCCACATCTAATGGGTCATACCTGCCTTTTCTATGTTACTTCTAATTACTGTTTTGTTATGCTCTTCCAACCTTAATTTTAAATGTTGGCAGGTTTGTCCTATAGGATTTAAATCCTATATTTTCGAACCAATAAGAAAAGCAAAAGCAATTAAGACCAGCCTCCAAAAATACGTTTATATGAATAAAAAAAAACTTCTGAACTGTTTGTAAACAGGGAATTGTTAGAAAGGAAAAAAAGAAATTAAATAAATAACAGGTCGAATGACCTGATCGCTACTATGTTGCTGTCCTCACTATTTACCCTCTAATGAACGTTGAAAACAATGTCACGCCTCAGAATTAGCAATTAGTTTCCGTTCGAACAAAAGAGCGATATTGAAACCGATCATTTCTCCATATGAACAGCAATGACACCAAGATAAGATCAGTGAGTCGGTCTCACACGGTTCAACACGCCACGACAGCAGAAATGTTGTCATAACTATTATAGACGCGCCTAAATGCATTCACAACCACCAGACTGTTAAGGTGATCTACCCTATTGCGTCACTATGTGAACTCTTTCTGACACTATGAAGAGAAATAATGGTGGTAACAGACAGTTGCTATGACAAAGCTAGAACCAATCTCTGACTACACGTAACTTCCGTACTTTCTGTAAATACGGTCTTCTTAATTCTACCGCTTTGTTGTCTTATTTTTTAAGGACGTTTAAGGCCAAAGCACAGACTAAACTAGAACTATGCATGGCGCTTCACGCATGGACACTTACTAGTTGGTAAAGTCAGCTACACATACGGCATAATATAATGAAACCCACGCATTAATGTGCGTACAATTAGTCTTTTTGCATTTAGAAACAAAGGGAAATTACTAATCATCACAAATGACCAGATCAGACAACACTAAGGACTTTCTGGCATGCACGCATACTGGTTCGTACACTGGACGCAAAGGATTAATTACAATTAACCTTCATTTGTTCATTTGTGTGTCTAAGAGAGACACAAAAATGAACAATTGATCACTTAACATTTTTATTTTGCTGTGTAATCGATCGTTTGGGTTACGAATATCCGTGTAGATACACTCGTTACGTTTAGCCATATTGCTCAACCGTAGACGACAGTGTATTTCTCTGCAAATGGCTATATATATATATATATATATATATATATATATATATATATATATATATATATATATTGTGTGTGTGTGTATTATGGCAGCATTTTCTAAAAAATTTTAAAGAATGTTTTAAAGAATTTTTCTTTTTAAAAATTCTTTTCTTTCTCACACTTTTTTGTTCATTTGCTTTTGACACCTGAGGATGATTCGACGAAGAATCAAAAACGACAACGTAACACATATATGAAAGCCGATAAACAATAATCTTCTGTAACGAATAAATTTCTTTGGTTTTCCGACATGTGTAATTAAATATATATGTAAACGGAGAGACTACATGATTATATAGCGCTTGAATTTCTTCTACTCTCAGTGGCGAGGTTTATTGTCGCAGGTAGTTAGGTACTTGGAGTCTTGTTCCCATTCGTATGTAACCGATCGTTCGTGTGTCGAATTACTAATATATATATATATATATATATATATATATATATATATATATATATATATGCGAAAACTACTGATCGGACATATATATAAAAAAAACAAACAGTATCTTTGCATTACAGAAGAGGAAAAAAAGCATTGTCTACCATGATTAAGGTTTTTGAAAACCGAAAATTTGGAATTTATAAAAGAAAAAAAATGATTTAATAAATATTTCATTTGTTTAACAAAATCTCGCGTCATGTTAACTGATTCTAAAATGTCAAAGTTATCGTTTCAATCGGCGCTTCTAAACCGTAGTTGAATTTGAATTTCATTATATATATATATATGAAGAGAGAGAAATAAAAGGGGGAGACAGAGAGAGAGAGAGAGAGAGAGCGTGGAAGCATGTTAACAAATTGGTTGAAATTTTCAAGCTTAAATTTTTTTAATTATTGTGCGCGGACAACGTTGAATTTCTACGCTCGTCTAAAATAAAGGCAGAGATTACATGAAAAGAACTGGCTAGGATTGTAAATGTATATATGATCAATCCTATTGGTGTCGTAACATTAGAGAGAAGAAACCGCTGTCGTTACTAATATAGACCACGGAAGGATATAGTCCTTAGACTGCTAATATATTGAAAAGTAATTGTTGTCCGGAGTTGAAGCAAAACACGATTGTGACGGTAACTTATGGCAAGAAGCCAATTGAATCAATGGCTTCCAACCAGCTGCCAAACTGTTACACCTACAAAGTGTTATTTCTATCTTTTAATCAATCGTTAAAGTGAAATGAATTTTACTTTTACATCATAGCAAAGAAACGATAATGGACATATCCGGCGATTATTTGAGAGAAAGAAAAGTTTGCATGAAAATAGACGGTTTATTTTTTTAATTAAAGGTTAGTAAAGGATTAATATACGGGGTCCCCCATAAGTAACTATACATTCATTCGACTCCTCCCAACTTTTCCTGTGGAGGATTTTCAAAGACAACATCTACTCAGCGAAGCCCTCTAGCATCGTTGAACATCGTGGAACAATTTCGAGCTGTCGTAGCTGAGGTGTCGTGGGAGCTGTGCGTCAGAGTATGCCGCTAAGTCGCTGAAAACTTAGAAAAGTGCTTTAAGCTCCATGGAGAGCACACGGAGCTTTAATAAACATCGTGTGTTATGTTGCAAAATACTTAAGTGTTTTACCCATTGTTAGGTTCTATATTGCAATTGCATATTTCGTTCATGTTACATTCATTATGTTAAAATAAAATGATATAGTAGTTACTTATGGCGGACCATATATATATATATATATATATACATATATATATATATATATATATATATATATATATATATATATATATATATATATGTACATTTGGATATATAGATATATATATATATATATATATATATATATGTACATTTGTATATATATATACATATATATATATTTATATTTATATATATACACATATTTATATATATATGTACATTTGTATATATATATATATATATACATATATATATATGTATATATATATATATGTATATATATATACATATGTAAACAAAATATTATAATTAAGCACCTTTAAGAAAAATTAAAGTTGAGCATTGTTAAGAGATATTTAAAAATATACATTTAGTTCCAGTAAGTTCGTCGAGTCCTCTAATTTATCTTAATGTTTATGCTGTAAGGCATAAATATAACTTAAATTCTCCGTACCACGTGGTAATGCGAAATGGCTGTGAGGGTAAGATGAACGCATGCAGTTCTAAAAGTGGCCATCTGAACCGTCTGAAATTATCAATTTCCTACACTGAAGAGAGCAATAAGCTCTAAACAATGTCGTCTGTAGGTAAATATAATTTAATATTTGGTTTTAAATATTATTATTAAGCTCCTTAAAGTAAAATTACGGTTGAGCACTGTTAAGAGATATTTAAAAATAGACATTCACTCAGGAAGAAAGCAAGACTCTGGGTAAGGTCGTCGAGTTCTCTTATCTGTCTTAACGTTTACGCTGTAATTGTACCCCACTCCTCTAGCTTTCGTGGCGCCACCAGTTCGGCCGTTCCTGGGTTTGGTGGTCACCCGGTACTGCTCGTGAAAAGTGACCGCAGATGCCGAAACGCCTGGTCCAGCGATCACTCACTCCCACGTTGTGTTTGTTTAGATCAGTGAGCGATCAGCAGGGTTGGATCCGCAACTTGGTATCGCTGTGAAGTGAAGGGTCATTTCATGCAGAACAGTTGAATAAAAGAAATTAAGTCTGTAACGACGTGGTCTGTTGTGGTTTTCTTAAAAGAATAATTATTTAAAAGAAAAAGAAAAATAATTTACACTTCTTTGTGTGTGTGTGTGTGTGTGTGTGTGTGTGTGTGTGTGTGTGTGTGTGCGTGTGTGTGCGTGCGTGTGTGTGTTATTGTAGAAATAAATAGATAATAAACAAAAAACAAATATATATATATATATTCTTGGCCTTTTGGCCAAAATCAAAGTGTAGTATCTGTTCCGATGGATACTACACCCTATACACCGGTGTCTTCTTGGTCTTCGGGTCTTGATTCCGCCGGTCTGTGAGTTTGTTCTGTGAAGTTCTTGGAGGTCCACCCTCCCAGGCTTTTCTTTTTTCTTTAGGGTGGAGTAAGTTTATCGCTTACTGCCTGAGGCGCTCCTACCAGGGAATGCCGACGGGGCTGCCCAGGCATTTTTTGTAGGATAGAGTGCTCACTTTCTCGGGCGATGGCTTTTCAAATCCCACTTTCCTGACCTTGTGTCATATCTTACCGCTGTGGGGGGAAGATAAAACTCATATATATATATATATATATATATATATATATATATATATATATATATATATATATATATATATATACAGGGTGGGCCAAAATAAGGGTCCTATCTTTAAATTTGAATAACTTCCACAAAATAAAGGTTAAACTCACCAAACTTTATGTGTGTGTAGACTGACCCTTCCGAGAGTTTTTGAAATAAACAAAAAAAATTTTATCCGAAAAACACTTCTTAAAACTTACAAAAACTAAAGTATTGTTTTTTACACTGTTTTGAGTTTTTTTTATATATATATATATATATATATATATATACATATAAGTAGGGATCTTCTGGCTAATATTATTAGTTTAATCTCTATGTCTGTAATGTCAGAGTTATTTTTAGCGAAGATTAATGCTTTGTTAAGTAAAATAGGGGAAATAGACTGGTAGTAATTATTCATGTCGAATGTTATGAAGTTCAAATTAGGTTTAGACTTATCAATGAGGTTAAGGAACCAGGTGGAAACCTCATCTGAGGATTGCCAAAGAGTGTAAGGGTTTTTTTTCTTTTAAGGTGGGGATAATTCTATCCAAGATCTTCTTACTTATGATGCCTAGGTCGGATTTAGAGGGGCAGATTAGTCTGATGGGGGGGGGGGGTCCCTAGAAATTATTTTTATGGTCCTACAAGGTAAATCTAGGTATCGCAGGGGTTAAGATTGCTGTGTAGTTAAGGACATTCAAAGATGTTAGTAAGGATTTTGCCTCATTGTTTATACTAGTTAGGGTATCGTAGGATGTGCTTTTCTAAGATTTATTTAATTCCTTGTAGATTAAGGATTTGTATTGACTATATTCGAGTTTGTAAAAATTCTTAGTTTTATCTGCAGGAACAATTATATCTGGGTGTTTTCTAATATTGTTTGTGAATTTGTTGATTTTTTTGATGATGGGGTTGAGGTATTTATTGTGCTTTTTAAATTTAATACGACTAATGAGGTCAATTAGGTCGTTTTCGAAATTGTTGAGGTGTGCATTTTGTTTGGGGAAGGAGGATGTTTTAAGGCCGTACCTGGAAGCAGCTGATGTTTTCAATTTCTTTCGTTCCCTAGAAGAGTTCATAGGTAGTGTAGATCCAAAATGGGTAGGGAGTGAGGAGTTGCTGGTGGCAGTTTGGTGGGTGGAAAGTTTGTGGTTCAAATCATGGTGGAATGCTTTCTATCTTACGTTGGTGATGAACTTCTTCACAGATTGGATAAGCTTGCAAATATAGGCTTCATTTGAGGGGATGGGGATATTTTTTGCCGAAAGTGGGAGGAATTCCTTGTTGAACATATCACAAATAGGAGGAAAAAGCTCAACTAGGTAGGAGCTTAATATAAAGTGGTGAACTAAAAGCGAACTTTTAAGAAAGGTAAAACCTATTGTGAAAAGTATACAGCTCAATATCCAAGATAGAGCAGATAGATAGGTAGAAGGATGAAAAGGAATTAGAAAAGCAAAAGGCAGATCTTTTTTCAATTCAGTTGCTCAGAGCAAGGTATATTCCGCAAAAAGGCAATTTATTCAAATTAATTTTTTCCTTAAGCCAGGCTTTTCAAAGATCAAAATCTTATCATCAGAGGAAATCACTGGGATAGATAAGTTGGCAAAGGCCAAGATTTAAAATTTGAAAAAGTAAAATAATGATTGTGGGGGAAAAAAAACGCTAGCCGAATGCAAGCAAATGTCCGATTGCAAAAAAGTCCGGTGTCAAAAAATCCAGCGGAGAAAGTGAATAGTAGGTAGGTAGGTCGTTAAAAGGCGCGAGAAATGACATGAGAGGATTCAAAGTTAAACTCCAAAAACTACATCTTCAGGTGCGGCGAAAATAGATAAAATCCAGAGGGCAAAAAATCCAATAGAAGGTTCGATCGTGGATGCAACAAGGCTCGGTAAAACGTGAGGTGGGAAATATACGCCATTTTAAAAAAGACTTCGTGGGCCAAAATTCATAAAATAAGTTTAAATTGGCGAAGAGACAGCGAATTAATATTTAAAGGCTAGGCTAAAATTCCAGATTGCCCGTTGAAAAACAAGACTCGTCTGAAGAATGGCAAAAACTCATATGCGACCAGTAGGCAAGAAAGGAAAGTGTGGGGGATGTAAGGGAAGAAAAGGGGGCGGGTGTGATGAATTAGTGCGATTTAAAATTAGATTGTAAATGTGAGGAGTAGGTCGCTTAAAGATGAAAGTGGGCGCTTGTAAGAATTAGGGTTCAACTAGCAATGGGGTAGAGGGGTGGGGGAAGTCAATGAGTGCGGGAAGGGAGAATTAAAATACCAAAATGTGTCGCGGTGGAGGGAATATGAACAGGGGGGTGTTAGGTGTTCAATCAGATGACAATTACTTATAAACAATGAGGCAAAATATATTTGAAGGGTAGAAATAAAAAATTAAAAATTAAAAAAATAAAAAATAAAAAATAAAAAAATAATTAAATGAAACAAATAAAATTAATCTTAGGCCGGCAAGGAAAATTATGGATTAACAGATAAAGAGATATATAATTAGGGGAATAGTCGATAAGATTGGAATCTGGGAGTAAGTATTAGAATAAGGAAAAGGTAATTTGACGTCGAGTATTGAATCGGAGTGGAATTCCCTAAAGTGGTTAAAGATTTGGGTTGAAGTAAAATATGTTGTTACGGGATGCTAGTGGTTTTTGGATGTAGGAAAAATTAAACTTTGAATCAAAAAGAATTCCAGAATAAGAAATATGGAAGTTAATTAAGCAAATAATAAATAGGTTAATGATGGCAGAGAGAATTTGATACACACTTTGGTTAAAACATTGACAATAATTTATACCAGAGTGAGAAAGGGATGGCAGTTAAAAGGTCGAAATAATTTATAATGTATACAACCTTAATGTGTGTATATTTTTTTCCTTTTAATAATTCTTTCTCTCTCTCTCTCTCTCTCTCTCTCTCTATATATATATATATATATATATATATATATATATATATATATATATATATATATATATATGTGTATATTAAATTGTTTTTTCACCTACAGACGACGTAGTTTCGAAATCTCTTGCCCTCATCAGTGAAGGAGTGGCGGTTGCAGGCGGTCGTATGTGCCCGAACGCAGTTCATAGATTCAGGCTATAATCATCAGACGAACGCTAACACGGTTGCTAGAAATCGATACAAACATTAATTAAAATTAAAATACCCTTACCCGGGAGGCGGGGGAGGTGTCTTGTCGTCTACGATGTTCAACGCCTGAGCGTAACTTGCTTATCGCACAAGTGAAAACAAACTTTTCGATTTCAAACAGTGCTCTACTTTCAAGACTATCAAATCTTTAAAGTCGCTTTTCATTATAGATATATACGTTAATATTAAAGTGTGTTTTCACCTACAGATGACGTCGTTTCGGCTCTCTTACCCTCATCAGTGTAGGAGTAGCAGTTGCAGGTGGTCGCATAAGCTCGAACACAGTTCGTAGATTCAGGCTAAAATCACGAGACAAATGCACATATATATAGAGAGATATATAATAAATATTTGTTTTGTTTATTATATGTTTTATATAATTTTATGTATTTTTATGTAAATTTTGTATATATATTTTCAAAGTTTAATTTTATTACCTGCAGTAATGTCATTGCGGTAATGGTCCTCTGAGAAGAAGATTTTCTTTGAAAACTCATGAGTTAAGGACTTTAAGGTACTTTGCCTAAACATTGAATACAAATAAAATTTGAGTGGCACCTTATTTTATTCTTTTACTTCATCTAGTGCTATATATATATATATATATATATATATACATATATATATATATACTACATGTATATATATATACACTACATGTATATATATATATATATATATATATATATATATATATATATATATATATATATATAGATAGATAGATAGATTGTTAGATAGATAGATTGTTTAATATATCGGTATATTTTATTATTATTCTTTCATTGCGGAAAAACAAAAATAGTTACATATTTAAAAATATATACCATATTTCTAAAAATAAGTCTAATGAAACTGAAGGGTTTTAAAAAAAACGATGAGTTGCAGTGATCTGTAATTGACTTGTTTTTTTGTTATTTCCTACAATAACATTTTACAACAGAAGTATTCGTGGAAAAACATTGTAATGTTATATTATGAGGGGCCCCGTATGCCTAAAAGTGTGTAGGTCCACTAGTTTGTATCATGAGAGGGGGTGAACTTAGTTCGAGTTCGGTGCAGATCGAAAGGACATCTATTTTGGGACAAATACATTTGTCATCGAGATGACTAAGTCTGAAAAGTCATAACAACTGGTTAGACCTGGTCAACTTCAAAAGTTTAAGTTCAAAAAGGGTCAGACCCGCTCTGGTGATGATCTGTAGGACAGGACAAAGGACTATGACGTAACTCCTTCTTTCGTGAGAAACTAAGGTTTAAAAATCAGTTACGAGTTTTGGACGAGCTGAACGGTCGACCTATCTGGTGGGTCTCGAAATGAAACAAAAATGCTCAGGAAGTGGGGGCGGGGAATCAAAAATGTATTCGTTCGTCGTAATGGCTGGATCTCCTGGAGATCCAGCAGCAATTCCCGTCGCATTCCCCCAGCGAGAAGAATGAATGAATGAATCGAGGAACGAATGGGCAACCCCCCACAGCGAAGCGGAATAAAAGATGGAATCTCTCTCAAATCTTGTCTTCTGGCGTTTTTGTCTCTCTTGCATGATGACAGAATTTGCCCACAGAACAGGTCCACCACTACGATCACGAGCTAGCAATGGAGATGAGTGAGCCAGAAAACTAACGACCAACAGTGAGGCAGAAATCTGTAAGATAACTTTTTTGTGCATAGCATTTTGGGTCCTAATCTGTAAAACGAAAAGAACTAGAAATCGAAGGAAAAAGTGGGCAATGCTGAATTTGATATGCCTAACGAACAATGTTTAAAATGTTTAAAGTTTTTAAATGAGATACAATGTTTAATGAACTGTGTTTAATGAGTAAGAATTTAAAAGAGAACTATGTTTAAAATGTGTAATTTGAAATGTTTAAAAAGAGAAATGTTTTAATAACGAGAAGTGTTTAAAGGGTAATGTGAAAATGGACCGACAGTTTAAAGGCCTGAAAGTGCCATAAAAGTGCCCCTTAAGGAATTATATTAAAAGTGCTTTACGGAAATGAATTAAAAAAAGGTGGAAAACGCTTTCATAATCTTTTCATAGACTTTTCGTATTGTTTTCGGTTCCGAGAAGATTTAATTCACAAACGTTATGTCACAAATCCCCCTTTAGTGCCGCGTTCCTATCGGTGTGTTATGCAACAGTAATATATGTATATAATATTTATTAAAATGTTATTTTAGGAAATAACAAAAAAAATAAGTCAATTACAGATCACTGCAACTATGGATTTTTCTGATGAGCTTTTTGTGAGCAGAGCGGATATCGAAATAATGACGTCAGTTGGCCCATTGAAAGCGAAACGAATCTTATAAATATATATATATATATATATATATATATATATATATATATATATATATATATATATATTTCACTGAAGTGTAATGTTTTAATGTTTTTTTGAATAATTGGAAAAACGAAAAATAAAAAATAATAAAAATTAAAAATATGATTAATGGAGAATAAAATGAAATGACTGTTTTATGCATGCTGTATTGTTACTGGTTGAAAACCATCGTACTGAATTTATAGAGAGATTGCTAATTAAAAGGTACTGATAGTATACGCTAAAACATATATTTTCATAATTCATCGATATATATATGTATATACGTTCCGTCACACATGAAAGATAGAAAGAAAAAGAGAGAGAGAAAGTTAGGATAGACCTGCAATATTTTTAATAGAAGTTAACATTGGTTATATATATATATATATATATATATATAGATATATATGTAGATATATATATATATATATATATATATATATATATATATATATATATATATATAGTAAGTTATGAAAATATATTTATGGCAATTAAGCTACACAGAGGCTTCCGCATTTCATCAACATAAGGAATCGTCAGGTTAAAATACATGGAGTTGTGTGATTTAAAAACAAAAAAAAACACAGAATAAAAACAGCATTAGCAAACTATTACTGGGAGCTAAAAGAAAGCGGACGCTCACCAATAATCGAATTTAAAACATTACGACAGGCCAGTACATGTAGAGATTTAGACGACCAGTTTAGATTATGTCTGAATGAGAAGTTTTAAATCCCAAGCTTTAAAGACACCCAGTACCTATTAAACTGTAGTAGTGAAATAACAATCAACTGCTTACACCGAATAAAATTTACTTTAAGATAACAATACACAATTAAATAAATAAATAAACACATAAATGAATAACAAACTAAACTAACACATTAAAATAGCAATACAAGCAAAATTCGACACGACAAAGAAAACAGGGATTAGTCCTTCCTATACAAAACAGAACAAAAGAATTTGAAGTAAAATCAACCGAACATTTATTTGTGAGAACCCTTACTATTGGCTAATAAAAATAACCCTTTAGGGGGATAACATAGAGTCCGATTGGTTGACTAGATAGACTAAACACCATGTGTATATATGAAAACACCCGGCAACACAAACTTTATGCATTTTAGCCTGACAATTCCCTACGGTGATGAAACTCAGAAGTCGCTGTGTAGCTTAATTTCCATAAATATATTTTTATAACTTACAACCTAGCTCTACTCACGTATTTAACATTGTTGTAGTAAATACTGAAAATCCATACATGAAATATTATATCTCCTCATAACTTTTTATGTGGATACATGAAATAATTATATATATATATATATATATATATATATATATATATATATATATATAATAGCGATATAAGATGAGAATAAAATTTGTAAAGATACAATATTTATTAGAACATCAAAAGTTCAAAGAAAAGGGCTTCATACCCTTAATTTGATTATATCCATGGATTAAGTATATGAAACTACTTGCTCTGAACTTTTGATGTTCTAATAAATATTGTATCTTTACAATTTGTTATTCTCATCTTTCATTTCTAGAATTGATTGCCCTATTCAATATATTGAGCTTCATATTATCACGATAGATCATTATTAAATGATAATTCAATTATCTTTAATTTAATTCAACATATATATATATATATATATATATATATATATATATATATATATATATATATATATATATATATATA
>OY744526.1:79692716-79719073 GCA_963556195.1 Sepiola atlantica | reverse complement strand
GTTTGATTATTGACTGAAGTCCGGATCATAAGTTACCATCAACGTCTAAGATCTGTTCTGTCCTGGGTAAGAGAAGAAATAATCCTTCCAGACTGAGGCAAATTTAATTTTTGCCCTTTTTGGCCTTTTTTTCTCCACCTTAAAAACGACCCTGTAACTCACATTTACGGTGTGAGGAGACAAATAAATAGGGATACGCGACGAGCTATATGCGAACACATAAACAAGCACGCATATACTATGGCACTACCTACCCCCCCCCCCCGGCCTTAGTCTGCTTGATGGCCCTGAAAGGGATGTGGTGGCTCCCCTTTGTACTTTTTACGGTGCGTGTACGTAAATCTGGCTCAAATCTAAATTTTGTCAAACTTCCGCTTTTGAAAATCTGTATGAAGTTAAATTCGAAAACTAATATTCCGTATAAAATATTTACTTTTTTTTAGTAATGGATGTCCAAGAGGACGGCTTAACACATATTTGTTTTATGGAAATCGCTCCAGACAAGGCGTGAAGCCACTTGATGTAAGGAGCTCACAAGAAGGAAAGATGACTATCGCAAAGACAAGGAATGCCTATTGGCCTTAGTTTTCGGGAAGAAAATAGTTATCAGGAAGAGAGTTCTACAAGCCTGCAGTTCTTGGAAAGAAGCTAATGGAATAGGAAGCTGTATTACGATAAGGTATCAAAACAGCGAATTTATGGCGACTGTTAGACCAACAAGTTGTTTACATAAGATTTGAAGACGACCATGTTGAAGTCGACTGGGAAGCAGCTTGTGCTATTTTGTTCCACAGACGGGATGCTCTAGGAAATAAATTCTGTTCATAGAATTTTCGCTTGGTCTTTGGTACGGAGAGAAAAGACAGTCCTGTGCTGTGGTTGTAGTGAGGTGGGTTTTTGCTGTGATGGCTGTACAGGAGGAGGCGGGGGATTGGAGCTCAGACGAGCACCTACCATGAACATATAGATGTAGTAAAGAGAGGCTAGCAACATTTGCTCTGTGCGAAAGGGGCTGCAGAGAATAAAATAGATCATCCCTCATGGAGTCGGTTTTGTACCCTGTCAAGGCAAGAAAGAGTGCTCCGAGCGGAACTTGCTCAGTTATGACAGCAGCACTTGCTGAAATTGAAGTAAAATTGTATGTTTCTCTTTATTTTTAAATAATATAAATAATATAACATTAGTTTTACAAACAGTAGTAAGAGCTCAGTATAATATAGAAGCAAGACTGGTAAACTCATCAAATAATCTCACGTTCAGCGAATCGTTCACGCGTACACACGCATGCACTTACTCACCTGTTCTTGGCCTTTTGGCTAAGATCAAAGTGTAGTATCTGTTCCGATGGATACAGCACCCCATAGACTGGTATTGTCTTGGCCTTCGGGTCTTGATTTACGCCGGTCTATGGGTCTGTCCTGTGCAGTTCTAAGAGGTCCACCCTCCCAGGCTTCGCCTCCCCTCTTTGGGGAGGAGTAAGTTTATTGCTTACTGCCTGAGGCGCCCCTACCGGGGAATGCCGACGGGGCTGCCCAGGCAATTTTTAAACCCCACTTTCCCGACTCGACCTTGGGTCACATCTTACTTGTGGGAGTAAGATAAAAACTGGCCTTGTGCCTAACTCCTGGAGAGGAGTAAATCAATACTCACCTGTTCAAATATTACGTTTACATCGCTGTAGCAAAAACTCCAAAAACGCCATTGACAATTTTTCACACAAGTGAGTGAAAGTCTCAGTCGTCTCCCTTGAATCCCTTCTTTCATGAGATGCATACATTACGTCTCAGCTCTTTCTCTTACCCCTTTTATCTGTCATCCTCTCACCCCCTCTCAATATGTCCGCATTCTGTTTCGATATATAATCGATATCATTTGAAAGGGTGACTGCGCTGTCAAGAGTTTATAGTAAAGGATTACTCAAGTACCTTCTCTCTTCCAAAAGGAGTTCGTTTATTGCTAATCGTTTGAGGCGCACCCACCGGGGAATACCTACGGAGCTGCTCAGGCATTTGTACTAGGTCAGTGTGCAGTTCTCTTAGTGCGCTAGCTTTTTAAAACCTCATCTGACCATGTGTTTTATCTCCTGGAGAGAAGGGGGGGGTAAATAAACACTCACAAACGATGATCATGTGCCAGGCTGAGAGGAAGCTTGTTCCTATGCGATGTTAATTTAAAAAAAAAAAAGATTTTGTTTTCTGCTGTTGAAAAACAAAACAAGTTAAGTGAGAAGACACCGAACCAGCAGCTGCCGGAAAAAGAACGAGGGGGAAGAAACGGGGTGTGCATGCGTGAAAATGTGAAAAGAATATTTTTATTCGTGCCATTTAGAGCCGATGGCTGAAAAGGGAACCAGCCTTACGACAATGACCTCAATAATCAGTTGAGAATTAATCCAAATTAATGAACTGTCGTGGCAAGGTTTTTATCTAATAAGAGTCGAACAATGGTATTCAAGAAACTTATATTTGCGCAAACCCACCCGCACATTTTTTTACGCTGCATCGTTTAAATTCAGTGGACAGTTTTTTTTTTGTTTTTTTTGGGGGGGGGGGGGTCTAAGACGACTGAAAGATACACGTAGATACCGAGGTTTGAGCATGTTACCTGCAAAGCGAGCGCTCTATCATTGAGCAACTGCTTCGTCTTTCTTTTAATATATCAGTTAGATGGATAGTCTCGCGGATTTGGGAATGGGCTATGCCGATTATGAATGCTTTTAGATATGTTGTCGTCATTGACGCATTCATACCTTTAAGAAATGTATGATCCTAGTTTCGTATGCATAAAATAGCAACTTACGTTCAATTAATCGCATACATTGAAACGATTACAATGGAAGTGTAATTTAGGCGTTAAATCTGTACTCAGTGAAGTTCACACAAAATCGAAGGTTATGTCTTGTAGCGTTTGTGTGTTCGAACGTTCGGTTGTCAGTTAAGCTGGGGTAATGTCATGCGCGCTAAGTGTTTTGTCTTTGGCTTACGAGACGCTCTCTTCTGTGGTTTTTGGTTTACAAGTTTTCGGTTTTTATTAGAAATTGGTGATTCACACCGGTTCGCTAAGAGAACCGTTTCGAACGTGCGGGAATCATTTTCATTGGTTGAAAATGGTAGAATTAGCGCCTTCATGTGAAATCATGTTTCTCTTTATTACAGGAACGAACGTAGCTTGAGGTCATTGATTTGACTGTCTCCCGTTTTCGACTCGATACAGAAACAAATAAATGAAACGGAAAAAGTAAGCTAAACGAACAAAGAAAGAAAGAGGGTAGCTTATACAAGCTAGTCACTTTTATGTTCGTTCGCATTGCATCTCTGCATTACCTCCCCACGGTCTACTGGATCACTAGAACCCGTTAAACACAATGTTTCGGTCTAGAAACCTTTTGCGTTTTGTGAATGATCATGAACCAAAAAAGGTTTTCTATAACCTAAATATAGAGAGGACCATAGATAACAACCATCAGCGAAAGGGAGAGAGAGAGAGAGAGAGAGAAAGAAAGAAAGAAAAAGAGAGAGAGAGAGTGTGTGTGTGTGTGTGTGGGTGGGTGGTTGTGTGTGATTTCGAGCTGCACGCACGGGTGAACTATTCTTCATAGCTAGTAGTGTGCAGAGGAGGTAATGTGATGCCTGAGGCAAACATTGATTCTGTGTCCTCAAATATATGACCCAAAATCATGTAAAAGATATATAGAAAATAAAAAATCTTTTGACTTATATCTAGACACAGATATAAGATGAAATAAACGATTCATTCGATTTTAATATAAATCAATCAAAGAGGCGAATTGACTGGAAACAGTCATGTGTGATTGGTTGTTGTTGCTGATGGTCGCACCACGATTCACGTAGCAACTACAGTAAAAAAAAACAACCTTTCTTCCTCTGTGTATCAAAAAATATACGGAACATCCATGAACAAAGTTTGTTTCCAAGAAATTCCTCTCTGTGGAATACAGTACTGGTGCGCTACTTCATCGTCGTTTTTAAGTCCAATAATAACACATTCTTGTCTGGTCGCCATCTTAAACAATCAAATACGGACACTTTAAGCAATCGTTTTCAATCCTCTGAAGGTGTTGTTTATCGCCAACTGACATCCTCAAGTGGCCTTCCGACCTTGATAAATGGTGACTCATTGGTATATAAAAAAACAAAAACATATCATGCGAATTTTTGGGGTAGGGTCAAGTGAAGGTACTTCTGTCAAAAGTGGCGTATTAGAACACAAATTACCAGATGTAAACCAAAAAACATTACTACAAATATATATATATATATATATATAGTCATCCACATACAAACTGTTTCGCTGTTTCACAGCTCATCAGTGCGGCTAGACCAGTTAGTGCCTCAAGCCGGGATCGAAACGCAACCGTCGAGCTGACAGTCGGCTATGCTAACCCATACGCCTTCATGCAACACTGACTGAATGTAAGAAATATCTCAATGTAACGAAATGTAAACATTGCAATTACCCGAGCTCGAATCAGTTTTACCTAATGAGCATATATATATATACTAGACCACCCGTGACCCGTTGGGTCAGTTTGTTATATTAGCTATGGAATTCATGTATGAGCGTGACACTTGTGGTATATAGAAAATAGGTTTTTTTTCATAACAGAAGCATTTCTATGTAAGTATATTAAAATGAAAAAAGAATATAGATAGATTTCTATGAGTCGTTCTGTTTATTATAATTGTTTTTTTTTTTTGGATGTAATATGTGTAAAACATATGATTCAAATATTTGCTGTTTAAAAAACAACAAAAGGAAACACTATTTAATGTAATAGAAATGTGTGCATTTACCGATTCAGCTTTCTCGCGCACGTAACGAAAACAGAGGGAGTAGGAGTGGTGAAATCTATGAGAGGCAAAGTGGGAGGTGATTTCGTTCACCGATCGCTGATATTAATAATGATTGTTGTTGTTTTGTTTGTTTGTTTTTGTTTTTTAAAAGGGAGGAGGTTTTTTGAAACTGCGACAGACTTTACGAAGTGCTCCCGTTGAATGTTTTTAGTCGTCAAGAAAACAAAAAAACTATTTGATGAAATTAAATGAAATTGTTTATATTAAAAGCGATATAAAAATTTCCAGAATGAAAAATTTCATGCGTTCGTTAATCATAAGAGATTAACGGAATTGGAATAACAGATTTAAGACGATGCTATTTACGCATGCACAACCGGATGTTGAAAACCGGAAAGCTGAAAGCTGATTGCAAACATACAAGACCAATAGAGTTTTAGTAGTATATAGATATATATATATATATATAATTATATATAAGCAAACACCATTATATATATATATATATATATATATATATATATATATATATATATATATATATATATATATATATAATGGTGTTTGCTTCTATATCTGCTTTTACTAATGCATCACTCTTGGCCCCGCTATTGAGTGTTCTCGACGGCCTGCCTATAGCCGCCGGATTTGCCATTAAGACGTTAATTTACTAACCCATTTCCAGAAAATACGTGGTGGGGACATCAGTACGCGCTTCAGCTACTGAGTAAAATATGACTTCCGTAAGGCTTGTCTCCTCCCATACTGATGATTGCATGTTTGGCATGAAACACAGGTGTTAATTTGAAATATATATATATATATATATATATATATATATATATATATATATATATTAAAATAGGAGAGTTCATATGTTTTTTTCCTTTTGAATAAAATAAGATTAGAACAGATTTTTTTCTCTTTTTCTTTTCACTTTGATCTTTTGACTAATAATTTCGCTAGATACCTAGCATCTTAATTTCATATATATATATATATATATATATATATATATATATATATATATATATATATATATATATATATATATATATATATATATATATATATATATATATATATCAGTAATAATATTCTAAAATGTCTATAGCTCTAAATAAAGTTTCGTACTTAGTACATAATTCCCGCCAAAACCTTCTATAATACCAACACATGGTCTGTAACTGATTAACCTCATTCCCCTGAAGATGGACCCGGATGGGTCTGAAAGTACTTGGGATACAAATCCAAATTATGGCAACTTCATCACCCAATTCCCCTCCGAAACTAAGATCCTGATTCGGACTATTGAAAGGATCCACGAAAGGATATCTAGACATGAGTTGTCTCTTATATTCAACAATACTTGCCTGCAAGAGAAGATGCTGCCTAAATATACATATATAAATATATATATATATATATATATATACATATATATATATATATATATATAAATATATGTATACAAATATATATATGTATATATATATATATATGTATATATATATATATATATATAAATATATATATATATGTATATATATATATATATATAATTCGAATGCAAAACGCGATAAATCCAATTTGTTTAAATTGAGACCGTAATCAATAAAAGAACGAATATATTAAATATAGACTTCGAATATAAGCTTATTTTAATGAAAAGCAAGAATGAATTATTCCGGTATCATATAATGTAAAACATAATTTTAGTGTGTGGTCGAGTGTTGAAATGTAACACTGTTCATAGTGCTCTCTTCGTAATATTTTAAATGGCGTTTATCGCGTTTTGCATTCGAACTCTTCATATATATATATATATTGGACAACTTAAAACATTTTCAAATTCTGCTCGAAATAAAGAGTATACATAAAGGTATTATAATTGTTTAAAGCTGTTTCAAGGCAATGTTCATTTTAAGTCACACATTGAAATGAAACACTTTTTAAAACTTTGGATAATCTTCAGAACAGTTTTTTTCAAGATCCGTATTTATCATCCTTGATTAAAAGTAGTTTCGAGTGGGTTTTGTTTTCGAAATTCAAACTGCTTAAACATGGTTTCTCTTAATCCTCATTTTGATATCTTTTTTAACATGGAATTAATTTAATTTAATAACTTAGCGATGTATTTGAGAATTAATTTTTACATTTGATTTTTTGGAAAATGTTGGTGCGTTTTTTCCTTGCTACTTACGAATATTCACTTCAAAAAATTCTGTAATTCTGTAATGATGCGATGTTTAGAAAAAATGTTTCAGTGTATGATTTAAAATAAACATTGCCTTGAAACAGTTGTAAACAATGATCATTCTTTTGTGTATATTGTATGTTCTTTATTCTGAACATAATTTGAAAATTATTTAAATCGTCAAAATGCATGTATTTACTCAGCTCTATCTCACTGGATATTGAGTTACCGTAGTTTGCAAGTTGATGATTGATGTTAGTGGTTAAGTCAAAGATTTTTCTATTTGATTTAAATTTTAATGTGTATATGCAGATGCATATTAATCAAGGCAAACGTGTCGTCTTTAAACTAACGCCCAGTGCGAGTTCTTTTCATCGTTCACGGTGCATCGTTATTTAGTGCGTATTCAATTAAAATCAACGCGCTAAATACAAAGAGACTTTTAGAATTATACGGAATTTTCATATTTACCTGCTGACGCACATGCTCCTTGTACGCCAACATTATCACAGTAAAGCGGGAGAGCGAGAGGCGATGTGTGTGTGCGTGTGTGCGTGCGTGAGTTTCTCTTTCTGACGTTTCTTTGCATAGTTCTTTCTTGCAACACTGCAGATCACGTGTAGATTTTTCAAATGATAGGATTCTGTTTTGTTGACAAAAAAGCTATGAGGTTAATTGAAACAGGTTCAGCGAGTACACAACTTATGATCAATAATATTTCATTCTTGTTCGCGCGTGTATGTAAGTTATGCAGAAATAAAGATGCAGAGAAAGATTAATATTTTGAAACAGAGAGAGAGAGAGAGAGAGAGAGTAAGAGGGAGAGAGAGAGAGAGGGAGAGAGAGGGCGCAGGGGGTGGTCGACAGGGATGTCCAATTTTATTCTGTACCGTTTCTTTCTGATTGATTAATAACTGAACCATGTTTGATTTTTCGTTTTCAATTCTCAATCTGAATATCGTACACTTTTACCGCCAAAACAGCCTTCCTGTACTCGTGATATTAAGTGAAAAAATAAATAAAATACTTGATTCAATACATCACTAACTTTTAATTAAACTTAAGATATCAATTTTTATCAGCGTTAGTTTACAATCGGAATTAAGCTATTTCCGAACGATTGTAATCTGGTGACATGAGATCTCAAATTCTTTACATGTGGACTTCATAGCTAAAATGTCCGAGAAAGTGCTGTCCGAGGTCATTGGCGATCGATTATTCGTTTGATTTTCATATACCTCTATTCACTTCGTTTTCTGGTTTAATTCATGCACTTTGCTTTGCTCGTCAGTTACGCCTTGAAAACAAAACACTGAAAAATGTCAAATAATACCAAGAAGTGTTCGCATTAAAATTCAAAAAAGAAAAAACGTGAGAAATTGTCACGGAATGGTGAGATCTGAAAAGTAAACCTCGTTAGATTCACAGCTAAACCGTGGGAATTGGCGTTTCTGCATTTATTGCCTCTTCTCTGTTTTATCCCCTCCATCTGTATCTATCTATCTATCTATCTATCTATCTATCTATCTATCTATCTATCTATCTATCTATCTACTCTGATTGATTTCTTGCTTTTCCCGTTCTTTATTGTAAGGTGTGCTGTATTATAATGAAACATGTCGTTGTTGAATATAGAATCGGCTATCAGACAACCAGATGTGTTAGAATCAAATGATCACCAATCCCTTTGATTTCAAAATCCATCCCAAACAATATTTAGAATAGAAACTTGTGTTCAATTAACAGTACTCATTGAATAGTTTAGGGAGATCTATTAGAAAAAAAAACTGTGTTACCGTAACCGTAAAGAAATTAGTAATTATAGAAGCAACCGGGCTCATAAAAAAATAATTTTGAAAAACAACTAGTGAATATACCTGGTGAACCAAGTGCAAGAGAGATACAATTGTGCTTAAAAGGACGGTTAGAACCAAAAAAATCTCTCGTTGGCGTTTCTGAAATAGCGGGTGAATGTCTGGCATCTGGTAGGATGCCACACCCCACCCCAAAAACAAAAAGATAAGAAAATTGAAAAAAAGACCGTTACAACAAAAAATATGGTAGAATTGAAAATAGTACCTAAAGACAAAACAATATTATTATTATTATTATTATTATTATTATTCAAGTTGGCTATCAGAAAAAACTATAGAGCATCATTGAAATATCAAATGAAGACTTTATCAATACAATATTTACAGTGCGTAAGAAACATATGAACAGCATTACATAAAGCAAGTTCGATATATTTCAAAAGTAATTAAAGACCAGTTTCTCTAACATGTATTTTGTGTTTATGCAAAGTTTTCAAAGCATAATTAGTAACCCCATATTAGATGTTATAATGGATGATATAAATTGTATTCGACATGAATTCGTCCACAGTAAATCAACGTTAACTAATATTTTGAAAAATATTGATATTATAAGTGTGTATGTTATGAAGGGGTGGCGTGTGGTTATTATACATAGTATTTGCATTTTAACCAGCCATTTGATATCGTATGTCATTATCGGTCAATAGTCAAAATTAAAAAATTATGATATTTCCAACAGAATAGTTTATAAGTCCTTAGTTTTGGACTTGGGATTCCTAACCAGAAAGAAACGGTCGCAACGTAGGAATTTGGCCGGCTTCATTTATATTTTTTGACAACGACATTATCAGGATTGCTGTCTCACAACGGCTAGATCTCTGTTTATAGCATCCACATCGATGCCACAGCGGTCAAACTATTGACGAGTTTTCTCTGCACCCCCTGTCTTGCAGATTTAGTTCCGACTGTCTGTCTCGTCACTCCGCACAAAATCAAGTAATGCTGATATATATATATATATATATATATATATATATATATATATATATATATATATATATATATATATATATATATAGCAAGACTTGTGCCCCAGCGTTGCCCGGGGTAGATATAAATTAAATAAAAAATACAAGTATTAGAGTATTAATTCGTCAAAAAGCTGTTGAAAACGACCCTGTCATTTAGGTGATTAAATAAGGATTTATCGATTTTTTAAATCAAACAAAATGTATTTCTCTATGTTTTGGGTGACTGCCCCCTTCTACGATTGTAAGTTGCGGTTTATTCGAAAAAAGAAAAAACACTGCCCCCCCCCCCCCAGTAAATATGATCCAAGAATATGCGTGAAGCTTTCCAACGTCAGTGAAAAAATACTTCTAGATTGAGGCAATTTTATCTCAATTCGGAGTGGCAATATTAGTGGAAGATTGGGTTTACCAACATTGAAAATCGGCCGTTTGTCTAACTCTGGCATTAATTTAAACATATGGCAACTTTTTAAAAGAAATTTGTTGTGGTTATTTTTTTTCGACTTATCGACTGTTAACAAATCTGCACTTTTACCATTGACTATCTTGTTGCTATTCCGTTGCCTCTCCACGAGGAGAGAGTTATACAATGGTGATGTTTTATGTGCTGAAAATCCATTTCCTGGGGGAAAATTACCGCAGTCTATAAGGATTTCTTCCAAAATTGATAAATAGTTAAATAGAGGAAAAGTAATAAAAAACATTGCTGAAGTCTAGAAAAATTTCCCCATTCACTGACCGAGAATAGAAAGGACAAAGTAACGGATACTGCACTGTAAGTTGGAGTATATTTAAAAAAGTACAAATTAATATTTTTTTGGAATATCAGTAGAGTTTTAGCGCCCAAGAAATTATCTAAAAAGTTATGAAATAAATGCGAATAATGTTCGGAATTAATTGATATCGAATAATGTTCGATGAATAGGAAAATGTAGATGCAAATAATGATTTTAAATGTTACGCCGGTCTGTGTTCGAACTGTTGTGAATTAGAAAAAGGAACGTTATTCGTAACTGACGTATAATCGTTGTGTGCTGCGATTATTTAAGTCGGCGAAAATGTGAAGAGGTTTTTTTGTAAATTGTTGCGAATGAATAGAGACGAGAAAGAAAGAGAGAGAGAGAGAGAGAGAGAAAGAGAGAGAGATAGGACGGTTATAATACGTAAATCGAAAAAAGAAAAGGAAACGTTTTACGTAAAATACCCCAACACACACAAATAAACAAAAAAAATACTAAACGTGAAAATGAAAACACAAATATTGGATTAATGTTAGATATGTATGGATGGTAAAAAGTGAAACAATGAACTTGTTTTCTGGTAATTTACAGTGGAATGTTCGTAGAGAAACTGATATTACGTGCTTCCATGGAATTGGTATCAGCAATTGAATGTTGTTGAACTGAACACTGCAGTTTGTTTTATGCTGTAAGTATTTTGAAAAGATTGTTAAGCCATAAAGGTGTTATGTATTAAATTTTCTAAGTGTTTAAATTAAAAAATGAAATCATACCTGAAGCAATCGAAGATTGTTAAGAGATTGTAGCCGCCATTTTGAATCAATGCACAGTATCAGTGATTAAGTTCGTTAAATGTATTCCGTAAATTCCGGAATGTGATGAAGTCTACACGTAATAATTAAAAATAACGTAATCCGATATTCTCGAAAATTAGTAGAGTATGAGGGAGCTGAATGTGTGCCGAATGTATTGTATTATATATTAAAATAATGGAATATGAATAAGAAAACAATAACGGTTACGTTTTTCTAAACTATCCGTTGTTTATTAATTCCCGGTGATGAAAGAGATAGTGTTAGTAGAAAAATATTAGAGGAGAAAGTTTTTGCTGCGATCTCTATGGAGTATGTCTTTAGGAGAGTCTGTGATGGTAGTATAAAAGTAGTATTTATTGTTAGATGGAGAAAATAATCATAAATTTCTTCAAACACGCTCGAGTGAATAAGATAAATAGAGTGGTGGGTTTAGTGGTCTATGATGCATGTGGTTATTTTCTTACTCTCGCCAAATGTACAGGGGGAAAACGCCTGCACTTATATATATATATATATATATATATATATATATATATATATATATATATATATATATATAGAGAGAGAGAGAGAGAGATAGACAGATGGATAGATAGATGTATACATCTTTTCAATTACAATATCAATCTTTTTGTTGTGCAGAAAATATTGTTATGTATGTAATTACGTGTATTTATATTTACTTACCTCCCTACGAGGGCAGTAAGACAAATAGTCGTTTTTTATTTAAGGAAAAATCCAGCTCAAAAAGAGGCACTCTTGATTGGGACAGAAATAAAAATTGCCTTAGTCTAGAAGAATTTCTCTTACATTGACAGAAAACATGAAGTGTAGTATTAGAAGAGGTACTATAATTTGAATTATTTATTTGCAAAAAATATAAAAATACAATAAAAATGTTTAACAAACTAAACACAAGTCCATCAAAAGTGGGGGGAGTGGATGTGTCGTTGGTCATCCCTGTCTATCCCACTTTGCCTATCTTACTCTTAGCTAGAATCAGTGCAGTCACCACAATACCACATTTACTTTAGGTGCTATCCTACCTTAAATATCCTCAATGTGTTGAAAATTAAAATGTTATTTATATATATATATATATATATATATATATATATATATATATATATATATATAGGGTGGCGCAAAAGTCACGCATTAGTTTGAATCAGTAACGACTTTCACATTTAATCAAATTTTCTCCTTATTTTTCAGAATATTACAGATATAAACATTGATAATTTATTATGGAAAAATATAGCACTGAACAACGAACCAAAATTATTGAACTTTACTTCGGAAACCACCGTTTAATAACCTTAACCCAAAGAGCCTATCGTCGGCATTATAATGTCAGACAATCTTCCAGTCAGACCACAATTGATCGTCTTGTGGCCCGATTTCGGCAGCAGGGTTCAGTCAGTGATCTTCCACGATCTGGCAGACCAAGTTCAGTACGGACAGCGGAAAATGTAGCACTCGTTGATGATAGTATTGCTGAAAATC
The DNA here is from genome assembly GCA_963556195.1 of Sepiola atlantica. Lineage (NCBI taxonomy): Eukaryota > Metazoa > Mollusca > Cephalopoda > Sepiida > Sepiolidae > Sepiola > Sepiola atlantica. Next base: position 79,706,153 of record OY744526.1, on the reverse strand, counting down.
CAGACACCTTAACTCGAAGACGAGCCACTCAGATTGGGATGTCCAGAAGGTCACTTCAAAGAATTTTGCGTGAATTGCATCTGTTTTCATACACAATTCATTTGGTACAGGCATTACAACCCACAGATATGCAATCACGTGTAGCTTATGCTGTTCACATTCAGCAATTAGCCAGAGAACAAAATGAGTTCATCCATAAGCTTATAATGAGCGACGAAGCCCATTTTCATCTGAACGAGTTCGTAAATAAGCAAAACTGCAGAATATGGGGCATTGAAAATCCAAGAACCGTTCATCAGCGTGAATTACATCCACTAAAATGTACCGTATGGTGTGGTGTTACCTCGGAAACAGTGATCGGTCCATATTTCTTTGAAGACGAAGAAGGTGTCGCGGTGATGATAACTGCACAGCGATATCAACAAATGATTGAAAATTTTTAAGGCCAGCTGTTCAGAACAACCCAGAAATGTGGTTCCAACGAGATGGAGCTACTGCCCACACTGCCCGACAAAGTATGGCGCTCTTAAGGGGATTGTTTGGCGAGCGCTTAATTAGCAGATTTTCTGATTTTAACTGGCCTTCACGTTCACCGGATTTAACAGCCCCTGACCTTTTCCTTTGGGGTTATCTTAAGAAAAGGGTATATGTGAACAAGCCTACAACGATTCAAGAGCTTAAAAACAATATCAGACATGAAATCCAAGAACTAGAGCCAGTTATTCTAAGGAGTGTAATGGAAAATGCCCTAACTTTGTGAGGCCGAAAATGGTGGCCATTTAAAGGATATTATTTTTTAAAACTACTGCAACAAAATTACCAAGTAAATGTATTATTTATCAGAAAAGCCTAGTAAATTACTTTAAATGTTGTAGTTTCTAACACCTAAACCAACCAATGCGCGACTTTTGCACCAACCTGTATATATATAGTCACAGTCAGCCACGCTGATGAGCTGAAGTAACGGCGAAACACGTGTCCGTGGATAACTATATATATATATATATATATATATATATATATATATATATATATATATTCATTGGAGGTCGGGAGTAGGACAAAAAAAGCAAAAAAAAACAAAAAAAACAAAGCGGTTTTATTATATAAAAACTTCTTCTAAAGAATAGACCGCCCACTATTTTCCGTTTTATTATCGGCCGAAAATAAGCAGGTTTATCTTTAAGTAGGAATTTGAATTAAATGGGAGAAAAAAATGGAGATGGAGCTTGGGTGGGGATAGTGTCCTTATTTTGATCCTAGCCCAAAAGCCAATAAACTGCAATTCTGAATTAAGGGAATAAACAAACAGTTATTAAAAAAAACTAAAAATTAAAAACAAACGTTAAATAATTTAAAACTGATTAAATAATTAATTATGTGTTATAAAAAATTCAAAACTATTTGGAAATAAATATATAAACAAAGTTATTTCATTGTCCTTTTCACTTGGTTAAAACTATATTTCTTGTCCTGAAATAACTTTATTTTGAAAGAACCTTAATTCAATTTTGAAAAAGTTTTTTTTAGCATCAAATATATTTAAGTATGTTAGAATCCTATTACACACGTAAAGAATTTTTTGACACAAACCATAAACTTCGAACATTATTTTTATACACAAAGAAACCAGTTTTAACGGAAGGTCGAGTCGATATTATTTTATTACACCAACCGCCGGTTACTAAGCGGGTAGGCATTAAAGTTCAATTATGTATACGTTGAACAATGAATTAGAATTCAGAAGCACGACAACCAAAAACGTTTTATGTTATGCAGACTTGTTATTGTGCAACAACATATTTCACATTTTAGGGAAAAGGAAATATTTAGTTTTATTTAAGATTCTTCTATGATGACAGATTTTTCAACCATCTTGAAAGTTTAATCTATAAGTTTTTTTATAGCTTTACCTTCAAATCACTATCAGACTTCAAGCTTGTAAACGGCATGAACACAAATACTAAACAATTACTGTATCAAAGATATAGTAATTTCAGACAGAAATGACTACCATCATATGCCCACGTGTCGCGTGTAACAATCGTTACCTTCGAATCGTCTTGTGTATCTGCTTAGCACCAACCAACCAACCACTGTGATGTCAGCAGATAAACGCTACTCAGTGACCATGGCCTCTTCTTGGCCTTTTGGCTAAGATCAAAGTGTAGTATCTGTTCCGATGGATACTGCACCCCATAGACTGGTATCGTCTTGGCCTTCGGGGCTTGACTTACGCCTGTCTATGGGTCTGTCCTGTTCAGTTCTAGGAGGTCCACCCTCCCAGGTTTTACCTCCCCTCTTTGGGGAGGAGTAAGTTTATTGCTTACTGCCTGAGGCGCCCCTACCGGGGAATGCCGACTGGGCTGCCCAGGCAATTTTTAAACCCCACTTTCCCGACCCGACCTTGGGTCACATCTTACTTGTGGGAGTAAGATAAAAACTGGCCTTGTGCCTAACTCCTGGAGAGGAGTAAATCAATACTCAGTGACCATGGCTTCTTAACGAAGGTCGTGCTTAGGCGGAAGAGTTGGTCACCGACCTGACGGCATGGCATTCTTTGCTATTTAAACCGAAAAGACACTTATATGGAACGGCGACTTTCCCCAACCCTTTAATGCCGTCAAGAATTGCGAAATAGTCTGTCAATCTCGGTACTACAGCTCAATTCGCCGAAACCAGATCAAAAGTACAAATACAGCTCTCTAGCCGACCGTTTCATTTTCCAGCCTATCTCAGCCCAAACACCAGGTATCCCCCGTCTAAATATTGCATGATACATACGAGACATTGGAGACTTGAGACTACTTTGATGTTCCAGTGTATCTCTCTAGTAATCATCCAAGGCGACGCCATGTCCATTTTGACGTCGTCCCGCAACGTCTAAGTCTTGATGAAGAACACACAAAAAAAAAACATAAAAAAACATTAACTATTAATTTCGCTGACGTGTTGTTCATAAGAGTTAATCGAGTGAATCCTTACTATTTTTACAATCCTATCACAACTGACAATTTTATTAATCACGATCTTAGCGTGGCTTTTGAACTTGGTAAGTGGTGACTCATTAGTATAAAAATCTATATATTTATTTAGTAGAATTTCTTTATATTTATACAAACATTTTGACTACACATATGTAGACATGTTTCAGTTTCAGCTGGAAATCAGCCGAACCTCTTGAAGCAGAGAGGAGAATGGAGATAAGAATTCTGAAAGGTTACAAGAAGCATGATCACTATCGAACCAGACGTCACCACATCTAGAAGGGAGATCGATCATTACCGTCATTTTCTTTCCAGTCGTAGCTGTCGCTATGATGTTAGGAAGTTGCCTAGTAGTAGTCGTTACTAATAACAATGTACGCCCCTTACGACACGTGTCGCTTTTATGCGTACAAGTTCTCTACATTTAAAAGGGTTCATGTGCGATAAAATCGAAAAACAAACTTCCATCTTGATTTTGTTTGTAGTTGTTTTCTTTTTTTTACATCTAGCATTCGTAATTCTATCGAAGATTTTATTATTATTCTTTATTCATTGTTCCTGGGAATGTGCTTGTTGCTTTTACATTTAATTATTACTTGTACGCCATTTTTTTTGTAATTGTTTTTAAATCTCCCGCCCTTTTTTCGTATTTTCCCTTTTTTGTAAGTTGCACCCTAAGCATAATCCAATACTCTCTTTTTTTAAAAAAACATGTTCCTACCCTCTTTATTTTGTAGTTTTCGTATTTTTTTCTCTTGTTACCCTTGAGCTTCTTCACCGATATTTTGTTGGCTTCCATTTTCTCTGGTTCCATTAAAGACTACTTGGGAATCATGTTCTTTTACAGTTTCTTGATTAATTTTCTAGAAGTCCTTTTCTTTCGTTTTCTTTCGTTTTCTTTCGTTTTCGTTCGTTTTCGTTCGTTTTCTTTCGTTTTCTTTCGTTTTCGTTCGTTTTCTTTCGTTTTCTTTCGTTTTCTTTCGTTTTCTTTCGTTTTCTTTCTTACTTTACAAACATCTATTTTTCGCTCGACCTGAAGTAAAACGACAATAAAGAGGAGTGAGAAAAAACAAGAAAACAGAAAGCAGAAAAATAAATAGAAGATGCAAGTAAAGGCAACAATAAAAATGAATAAAAGTTAAGTAAAATAGTAAAGTGGTCGACTATAGTCGAGGGCAACACGAAGGCTCGATGTGTAGGGGAGGGCGCTACTCCTTTCCACAGATTACTCCACTTATCCTTTATATTGCTAAGTATTTAGTAAGAGGGCATCAAATACTATTTCTTTAGTCTTTGGTATAACTCGAACGAAGTGCGAACCCCGGTCTCCCCGCTCATTAGCGAAAACTAACGATTATGCAAAATAGACCATTCAAAATAAACAGACAAAGATAAAGGGAGGGAACAGAAAAAAGATGCACAATACTTTAGAATACTATTATTAGTTTCATTCGTTTTTTATTTATTTCTACTTCCTTGTTTCATATTTAGCATCTTACACTCTAGTACTCATTTATAAGGTAAATAGTTGGTCTTCTTGCCATCAAAATATTAGATGTGACCCAAGATAGGTTTTTCAATGTGGAGAATCCAGCTCCCTTAAAGTGTCTCCCCTAAAGTTATAGAAATCGCATGGATCAGATCCGTCGGTATCCTTTGGTAGGGGAGCTTCATCAGATCGGCAATAAACCAATCCCCCTCCTGAAAGAAGAAGTAATGCCTGGGAAGATGGGCTCCTGAGACCGAAAAGAACCATAGTTAACTCTGTTTTTGAGCCCGATGTCTAAATTTTAGTAGAAAAACCAGGATAATCACTGATAAGACTGACTGTTGTATGGTATAGGTTAGCTTCATATCCTTCCCTGGAGGAACACACCTATATCCCAATACATCATTTGATAAATGTTGATGTTTAGTGAAGAAACAACTTACTTCTGGCATATACAAGCACGAAAATAGTCTGCCTATGGGATCATTATCGTCCTTAGTAATGGCAATATATACATGGAATACTTCAAAGAAATTGCATTAGGAACCACATCACTAAAGCCATCAATGTGACTGTGATATGTGGATGACGCTTTCATAATCTTGCATCATCAAGAAAATGGGCAAGCATTACTTAACCATGTGAACTCCATCTTTCCATCTATACAGTGCACCATGGAAAACGAATATATAAAGAGTTTATAATTCGTAGATGGGTTGATAACTCGCACTAATCAGGAGTTCAGGTCATTCGTATATCGAAAGTCAACTGGACAATATCTCAATTTCAACTCCCACCATCCATATAATATAAAGAAAGGAATCGTACGTTGTCTACAATATCGAGCAACGGAAATATGTAGTAACATCAACAGAAATCAAAAAGAGATGGACAGCCTAAGAAACAACAATCAAAAGTGCATGACATCTGCTCGGAGAAATCTGGATTAAACAGCAAAGGACATCACCGTTTCTATTCCATATATATAATGTTTGTGTGAAAATATTCAGAGAATATGCAATCCATATGCCATCAGGACAGTATTCAGGAAAGACTCAACTCTCCGAAAACATCTCGTTCAAGTCAAAAAGAATGTGTATGCCATTTCATGTAAGTGTGGAACAATATGGAAAGGTGAGACATGCCGCCCACTAAAAGTAAAGCTAAAAGAACACCGAAACTCCGTAATAGGTGAAGATATTAAAAAGTCTGGTATGACTGGCCACATATGGAGGGAAAACGGAAACCATATATCCTTGATGGACGAAGTAAAGAAGTTATAGACAGAGAATGAAAGTGAAGAGTATGACGCGTCAAAGAAGAGGCACATCATATGCTGGGCGACAATAACCTCCTAAGTAGATCTACTACAAAGTGTAATACAATATGGTAACCATTTATTATAAATAATAGATTGGAACACCATTAATATATATATATATATATATATATATATATATATATATATATATATATATATATATATATATATATATATATTAGCAGAGTTGCCAGGGTTTAAGTGTGTGAGATAGCATAATGTGCAACATCATATTTATCAACGAAAGTTTTCTTTAACAGCAGCTTTGATGATGTCAGCTAGAAATCTTATCTACTGAGCCATTCAGATATATATTGACACTATTCAACTAACGTTTATTAATAGATTAATTTAATTGTGTAAAATGTTAGAATGGTGTCATTAGCTCATTTAAGGACGCATAACTTCTTTAATTATGTACACATGTCAATTGTACATGTGAATACACTTATAGTTAAAGAAAACTGTCTTAGGTTTTAGGGACAGTCATGCACACATACAGAGAGGTATTCTACTTTACTATATATATATATATATATATATATATATATATATATATATATATATATATATATATATATATATATTTAGGCGCACATTATTAAATTACACAGAGCGGTTTTGCTTCATAAGCCTTTTTTTATTTTTTCAATTTTCCGAATGGTCCATTTAGTGTTTCGGTAAAATTGCTGTATGTTAGTTACACGTGTTTCTTGTTCCATTTTCTTTCCTTTTTTGCGAGTACTTTCGATTTAATTCGTCAAATCATCTTCAGGCGGTGTTAATTTTGGTTCCTTAAAAATATGTCTTTACTGTTGATTTTTAAAATAATTTACAACTTAAAATGAGCGTTTATAATATTGAGATGTTACATGAGAGGGTGATTATGTTCTAAGAGCGTGCCAGATTCAGAAGATGATTTGACGAATCAAATCGAACGTATTTGCAAAATAGAAAAGAAAATAGAAAAAGAAGCACATGGAACTTACATACAGAAATTTGACTGAAACACTAAATGGACGATTCGGAAAATTGAAAAAATACAAAAAAAGTCTTATCAAGCAAAACACTGTGTTATTTAATAATGTTTGCCGAAATGAAAATATGCTGCCTAAATACACACACACACACACACAATATATATATATATATATATATATATATATATATATATATATTATAATATAAAATGAAGTAATAAAATAAGGTGTCAATCAAATTTTATTAGAATTCAAAGTTCATGCAAAGCATCCTTAAGTCCTTAGCTCATGAGTTTTCAAAGATAATTCTCAAAGATCTATATATATATATATATATATATATATATATATATATATAGTCTGATTAATCCAAATAATCCAAATAAATATATAAATTACTAAATCAGAGAATTGGTAAGTCTACATATCATGAGAAAAGAAACACTTTATAAGTTGTAAATAATAGTTGAAGCAGTATGTTCTTCTATTCATAGAGGGCACAGTCCTCATTCAGCGATGGTTTAAACCCCCCTTAATTGATTATCGGCGATTTACCAAAAGAGACATCGTAAATTTAAAATATGTCGAATGTAAGGTCCAAATAATAAATGGCAGTAACTTTGGTTTATTGGTAAGGACAGCTGAGAGGTTCCCTGCTTCTTCTAATCACATCACGACTGTCTATTGCTATAAAGCAGACGTTCTCGTGAAGACTTAGTCTACAGGAATTGGCATCGATTCGACTTTATTTCGCAACCTACAAATGTTTTCGACGCAAGTCTTCGATCGAGAATTAGCAATATTCAACCACGTGCGTACGATCGACAAGAAAATCGGTTTCCTGACCAGCGCATAAATAAGTGATCTTAGGTCACAAGAGAAAATACATTCAGAAATGTCCATAAGTTTTCTCATTTTCTCTGTGTCAGTTTGCTGTCACGCTTGAAAATGTTTGGCATTTTCTATTGTCAAGCAGAGATGTCAATTTCAATTGCGATTAATATCTTCGAGCACTCTAGCTTGTTTTTGTATTTGAGGCGTCATTTGATTTTCTTTACTTCATGTATTTTCCTTTCGGCTCCTTTCTTGGTGACACACGCAAAGGGGGTTATGTTTTACTAAGCTTTTTGTCATTCTTCTGTCTTTGAACACGTTCCCATAATAACTTATGATTGGCTGTTCATGATAGTTTTACCAAATAGATTTGCTTTGGTTTGCTTTCTCGCCCAAATCATGTTTCATCTCAGTTTCCATCAGATCACCAAGGTCAAGCAACATTGAACCTGCTCAGTACTTTGATGGTGAGTATAATCGCCGATAGATAAATTCCTCTCACGATAATTGCTTGGTTAATTCATTTCGTTATGATATTATGGAATGTTCTCACCTCTAACAACTTAAACAACCGTGAGATATTAGCTAAAAAGTGAATGACAATAAAAAGACATACCATTAAAAATTAAAAACGACGGATTCATTTGAACTCCGCAGACCAGCGTCGCCTGTACAATTAGTCGATAATAGACTGGAGGCTCAAGATAGAGAGTTCGGAAAGATGTTGAAAAACGGGCGTTTCTAATCTCCGGCGAAAGTAAGCTCAAGAAAAAAAACGTGCATCAAGATTTCGAGAGAAAAGTAAATATATTCGGGAAACATTGACTGTTCGAGGAGAACGATCACGTCGAGGGACAGATGACGGCGGCAGACCTCGACTGAGAAGGATCGCGGGGGAGAGTCAATCTTAGCTGAGATTTTGATGTTGAGAGATGGGAGATTTTGCTTAGATGTTGATACACTAGCGACAATACCCTAACGACGCACCCACACACTCACCCGTGCCCAACAAGTCGTTTAAATACAATGTCTGTGTTGTCTTTATTATGTATGTAAACTGTAGACTATGGCTTCGCACCAGCAGCCAACATTCGAAAACTAAACATGGCGCATAAGAAAATCAACAATAAGAACCAGAGCACAATCTTTTGGGTTGGGCGGTCAATCTGAGGCGCGGGAATAATTGCACACTGTATACTATTCTTTTTTAAATTACCAGTTAAACTTCATATCAAACCTTTTCGTGTTATTTAAATCCGAAAGACAATTGATTTTATAAACTATTCATTGAAAACAAGTTGTTATTTTACCAATAACATTAGGTTCCATAACGTTTCCAATGGTATTGCAGTATAATTTAATGCAATCGACCCGGCTGGATTTGAACTTGCCTTAGCCGATTACATAGCCAGAGTCGGTAACAATTACATCGCTCGGACCGCTTTTAACACAGATGTAATTCTTGGATAAAGAATTACCTAATTTCATTTTAGGAGTTAGTAATTGGGGATGCTATCAATATTAGCCGGCAGATTAAGAACAGCCATACGAACGAAATATCTTAGCAGATTTTCAATATAGAAAGCTATTAAATATTATTGTATAAAACCGTATATAGGATATCATTTTGGGAGATTATAGTTATACTCTACTAGTAGAGGCACCGGCATTGCTAGAAGAAATCTAAACATAGGTTTACTAGTATATATCATGTAAGTGTTAGGTTTGATACTTAACAACCGATTGTAACAATTTCTTGTTGACGTACGTTACCGCCCCGCCCCCCAAGAAGGATGGAATTCCTGGGAGAATGGTCTCAACAAAAAAGATACTACACTACTCCTTAAAGGAAGCGGTAATGACTGGGAGGATGGCACCATAACAACAGAGCATACTACGTACCCCCCTCTAATTGAGCATTGAAAGATAGTACAATAGAAGCAATAGTATAGATTTCAGACAGACAGATACCAAATCTCCATTACTAAAAAATATACATATATAATATAAGATTAGTAATAGAAGTAGTACACATCTGGTGGGATTTAAGACTCCGACAGATAGGTAACCATAATACTCTGGCACTGAAACTCAGGTTTCTTAAGAGTGTACTATATGTGTATTCGAAGATAATTATGCGATTTAACTTTCAACATTTCGTTAGATGTGAGAAAGACTTACCATTAATAATAATTTTCTGTTACTCATTGTTCACGGACAAGGTAAAACAAAAATTAATTACAAATAATCCTGGGCAACGCCGGGTCGGGACAGGTAGTAATTAAGAAATAAATCAAATCAAAGTGAAACACATTTTAGATGTGGAGAACGGAGTGCACGTATCTAGAGTGCAATTTAACTTGTACACAATGAAAATGATTGGATATAATTTTGTGAAAATGTTATTCAATTAACCGAATATTTGTAACTATTGCTACTATTACCAACTAAATGTATTTCTAGTGAAGCGTGCTTGGTTTATGAGCAAAACTTTATGAAATAATGCGATTTAAAATTAAATATTTATACATTCCGTCTAAATCAAATTGGAAAAGTATTAAAATATTCCTCCTTAGCTCATCTTGCCAATTAATGTTTAATTTAATTCCTTAATTGTAATCTCCAAGTCTATTTGTTTTTGAATGAGGAAACGTGACTTGTCATGATAAATAGAAATAAATGTGTCGAGTTCGTTGACTGTTTTGTTTTACGGCATATCAACATTTTTAGGGTCATTTAATGGCGAATTCAGTGATCTTTGGTAAAAGATTTTATGCTTCAAATTCTTAATATATTCACATATTTATTCATGCTGTAAATGTATGGCTTGTATACAATTGGTTTGTAGATATTTTTTTGTAAGCGCATACTTTTTCAATAAATATATTCCATTTAATCCATAGATTGAGATCTGACAGGTACTATCACCCAGGGTCTGCGTGGAAATGGGAATAATGACAGCTAAAGGATTACTCTACACTTGCCAAATCTTCCGAATTGTGGCTTTACCACCGGATGCGCTTTAAGGAAGGTCATGCCCAGAATGGTGTTGTGGTAGAAAGTAGTTGATAGTGTTGGAAATACAGTAAGCAACAAAAAAAGTTGAAAGCGCAGGAACGATGGATTTGGGGATGATGGGTTGGGTAGGAACGAACATCTTGTGCAAGAACGCCCAAGGCATTTTAGCATCTTACAAATGAAAATAGTATATTTTACCTGTAGATGGAACCCTGACAGACACTACTATTCCAGGTCACAGTGGACTTGGGAATAATTGTAACTAAAAAGCGACCCACACTACTTAAAGGTCCCAAATTGGGGTCTTACACGCTGATGCACTTTAAAGTCATTCCCAGGACCGAAGAAGAAATAGGGAGAAAAGAAAGAGAGTGTGTATGAGAGATAGAGAGAGGGGGGAGAGAGAGAGAGAGAGAAAGAGAGAGAGAGCAAAAGAAGGTGGATCAGACATTTACAAATATTTACCAAGTATATTTATTAAGCTCCTCTACAGCTAGTTAGGCACAAGGTCAGGTAAGGTTTTGAAAAGCCCGCGTACTAGAAGTGCGCTCTGGCTTACAAAAATGAAAATACCTGAGCTGCCCATTCAGTCTTTCCCGGAGGTCCCAGGCAATTATTAATAAACTAACGTCTTTTTCCAAGAGAGGAGGCAAAGTCTGGAAGGATGAACTTGCTAGGACTGAACAGAACGATACCTCAGCCCGACAGAAGTAAGGCAACTTTCGGACTGATTATCGAGGACGTACTCATTATAAACGTATAATTCTGTTAGTTTCAAATACTAAACGTATGTGTTCTTATTTGGATTATAACGGAGATTTTAATACAGGAGATAAACGAGATACATTTGTGTATACTTTCAAATTATTTGTATATACCGTTCTTAAGAATCAATAAGTTGATATTACACAAGGATATGTATTTTAGTGCAAAGGCATTAAACACTCCAAAAGGGTTAATATGCTGTAAGACTGAAAAAAAATATAAACAAACAAGCTGAAATACATCCCAAACCTTTTATAAGTAAAATACATAAAATCGAGAATATACTTAAGAGAAATCAAAAACATATGATGAAAATAGTATGCAGATAGAACTTTCACAGCTGAAGTTATGGACTTAGAATAACGTTAATTTTATTGAGTTAAACTCCTATCAGTGAGACTTTAATAAGCGAAGTTTCGTTAACATTTATGTTTGTGGCCTTACACAAGAAGCTTATGTTTCGATCAAGTTTTTTTTGTGATTATGTTTGTGTACACCACTTTACCAATCATCACCGAATTGGTCAGCATATTGATCATGGTATAACTCAGAACTGATGTAAATGAGGGATATCTAGGTCAAAAGTTATGGTCAAGGTCACGGAAAAAGTGAAAGTTTCACTTTTGGCGATAACTTTTGTTCATCGTAGAGACACATTACTTGACCCATAATGTAACCAATGAAGTCCCGCATCTTGTATAACTTCCACAGTAATTCGGTCCTGATCGAAATATTTACGGAATTTCAACTCTGAATTTTCCAAATTGTATGTATGGATATGATGCTAAATTCTATCCATACCAAATAAATAGTTTTTGAGTTGTCAGCTTTTCCATGGAATAACTTCGGGAATACGTTATACATAAAACTTTTGATTATTCTACGTTTGTAAACAGCAGTGTGCAGTCTCACGACTGACTCATGTTCTTGCTATTAATTAAAATGAGAGGTAAAAATCAATGGGGAGAGTAAAGGGTCAAGTATTTTGAGGCCTGATTTTTGTCACTTTTTAGTGATAAAGGTCAGGCCTAAACATACAACTGTAGCTGAATCATCAATCTGAATAAACAAATTACCTGATGAGATCTGAAATTGAAACACTATTTCATTTATGTTGCCAATAAATTTTCAGCATTTTATCTATTTTATTATATCTATCTTCTATCTACATACTACTAAAACTGTGGATCTGATTTTTTTTATAACAACAGCACCAGAGCTTTATTGATATTGTATCGATTATATCTCGACAGTAAGACGTATTGAAGGTCTTATAAAGACATTTTCTTGTAACTTTTTAAAATTCATTGCCTTAAGATTACAAAAGTTGTGAGACACTTTTATATACAAAAACATTGCCATTCTGGAAAAACCTCTATACTGATATGAATAAAACTTCCCATGTTGATTTCTCTTTCGTGATATATGACCTGGTTTTCGTCAGAAATGAATTTGTGGAAGCTGCATTTTTTCTAGTGTCGAAAACGAAAGCTATAGACGGATAATTTAGAATAAATTACTCACACTATCCCGTAACTATTTAACAAAAGAAAACGTCGAAAGAATTATCTAAACGTAATTCGTAAGACTTTTGGCTAAAGTAGTTGACCAACGATATCTAACAAAAGCCGAAATGTACATGACATAAGCAGCAAAAAATGAAAAATAAATGTGCTTTTCAGGTCAAATATAGACAATTAATATTCGTAAAAACGATATTGAATCGAAATAAAATTAAATTAAAACAAAATATGTAGTGGCGTAAATCTAATGCAAACGATATGCTTAAAATAAGATAGACGACCAGAACACGGAAATGACGGAAAGAGGATACCGGAAGAGAAAGTTTGAGATGACAGGGAGAGAAAGGAAGTATTTACGAGTTACTCAACAGACATGTAGTAAGACAGCAGACGGTAGTGTGTAACAGTATCACAAATAATGTATGAATGAAATTGTTAACGGAGAAATTAGTTTGCGTTTATCAAATCATAAATAAATAGAAGGAATCCTTTTTTACAACTAACAATAGTAATTGTTCGT